>OY744483.1:343567922-344167922 GCA_963556165.1 Tipula helvola | reverse complement strand
GTTCAAGTAATTTGGTAAACCTACCCGATTCCAAATATTGTAGCTTCTAGGTTTGCACTTCTTTTGACCAACTCAAGATGAATTTTTTGAAGAAAAAAAACTACCAAATTCATTAATTATTCTGGGGTGATTTGTTTTGATTTCTCGTTTCCGTTGGTGTTTTCGTAAAATGGGCCCTGACAATTTGTCATCAAAACCATTAATTCTTTCAAATTCATTGAACAACTTTTCTACTTTCTGGAATTTCACAGGTATCATTGACGTATTATATCTGCGTTCCACCGGGTAATTTATTTACTCAATTATTTCTATGAAATTCATAAAAAAAATAATTTTATCGAATAATCACTAAGCTATAGCTAACATAATCCTGCCCAAAAAACCTAGTATAGATTAAACATTATGTCCTATTCAAAACTGATTATCCGAGTTAAATTTTCATGGAATATAACATAAATCTCAAATTAAATTAATTATTAAGCTTCAATAAAAAATTTCATCTAGAGGAAAGCGCAACAAATAAACTTTAAATCAAAACTGTTTGTGTATTGAAATTTTAAGTAAATTTTTTGTTCGGTAAAATGCCAAAAATTAATTTAATTTATGATTTATATGCCCATATAGCCAAAATATTTGTATAGATAAAATCACCTGAAATCCTGCTCCACATGCTTTTGTGAGCACCTGACTAGACATTTTAATTCATTTTTCATTTAATTTCCCGCAAGTTTAAATCGAAACTTTGCTCTGGCCGAGGCATCTAATTACAATTCCAAACAAATTTATAATTTGGTCGCACCCAACCAGGATATCTAGGCTGCTGCTAATAAAACCGTGACCACTTGTGAGATGTCATAGAAACGTAATTAAACTTGATCATAAAATAGCACACAAAGCAAAACTGACTGATTTTAATTAATTTGCAAATTTTGAATAAATAAAAATTTAATTTTTTTTATTGGATTACAAAGCTAAATAATTAATTTAATTCATAAAAAATTAAAAATTTCTAAAATTATTACTTGTTTCATTTTGAAAGAGATTTGAAATATCTTTATTATTAAGACGGAATTTCCGACATTTAGATCATGACTGCATGGTATTAATTTTAAAACAAAACATTCCCTGTATATTTTGAATTAAATAACATGAAATTAAATTAAGTTTGATAGTGGTTTGAATACAAATTGACACAAATTAGGTGGTTCTTTCAAAATTAAAATTATGTAAAATAAATTGAATTCCTCGCCAAAATGGTTTGAACTAATTTTGAAACGAATTTGATTTGGTTTGACGGAAGTTTGATTTGGTTTGAAAACTAAATATTTAGTTTAAAGTGATAAAACTGTACTAAAATTGAAACTAATCAGTTTATAAGCCATTCTCAACTAGTTTAACCGTTGTATACGGTATACAAAAAATAAATTGTAAAAGTACATATTTACACAGTTTTAACTCCCTCAAAGCTCCCTCCACCTCATTATTTTGGTTATAATACTTTTTGTCATAAGCAAAGCATATACATTAAATGTACCAACAAAACACCATACACATTAAACTCTTTCTCATTTCCACCTTAATTATACTATTATTTACTACTACTACTTCTGTTAAATACTCATATATGGATTTGTTTTATTTTTTATTTTATTTTAGTATACATTTTGTATTCAAAAGCTTTATAACCATTGAATATTTTATTCAAATCATTCAGTTTAATTTTTGCGTTGGTTTTGTATGTCGGTCGTCGATCAGTTTTATTTATATAAAACTATTTTTCCGTTTTTCAGTCATTTTGATAATAATTCCAGTGTACAAATATAAGTTTTGTGAAATGAAATTTAATATTAAATTATTTAAAATATGAGTACAAGTGAAATTATTTTGTAAAAATAAAAATAAAAATTTGAGAAATGTGATTAAACGTATACATAAAAGTGAGAATAAATATTTTGTATGTACAGTGGATTTAAAAATTAGTATATGCAAACTATATATTATATTTATGTATATAGTAGTTGAATGTTATTATTGTTATTATTAAGCTAATTATTTAGTAGTGTCTTGTGTGTGTGTTAAAATGTCATTTAGATTATCGATTTGTGCTCTTATCATTGGAATTTTAACGGTAAGCAGACGAAATTCATATACATATTATGCATTTAAAATAATGTAGAAAGTGATTTGTTATGTGATGATGATGATAAACAATTTTTTTTTTTCTTTTTTTTTGGAGCTTTGGATCCAATTATCATGTTTAATGGTTTAAAAACGAACAATATTTATTATGCGATGGTAATCAAAAAAAAATATAATTTCAATGTTAAATAGCTGTGACGAAATTATATAATATTTGTTGATAGTGCGAAGCCGGTCCAAAACAATAAAGAAATAAAAAAATTTAAAAATAAAAATGAACTTGACACGAGTTTAGCTTATATATTTCCTGACTCAAAATTCTATAGAATTCGCGCCAATCCGTGCACAAATATATTCAAGATAAATAAAATTATAAATTTTATGCAAATATTATATCTAAGAAGACACAAATATCAGTGAGTCATAGATTTATAAAAATCTTCTAATCTGTATTCCTCTAAAATTCGTTCTTGCCCTGGCTGCGCGCTATCTACATATATATACGAATTTTTTGTACATACAAAAGATTGTTAGTTGAAAAGATCGTGTAAATTATTGCGTTTATTAATGGGGAAGTTCTTAAATTTTGTATGTAAATCGAACTTGTATGCAATATCACAATGTATACAAATTGGCGGTCAACCAGAATCGCTTTATATATGAAAAGTGCGCACATACAAATAAAATTGAAAGGTATGTATATTATGTATTGGATATTAAAAAACAAAATGTGACTCACTTGCCAATTTATAATCTTTGCAAATATGTTAATTCATTTTTTGGACAAAATATCAAAATAGTTTGAGATTAATTTGCCATTTCTGGTTGGAAGTTTTGGCAAACATCGTTACGCGTACTCATCTACAGGAATCGTAGTGAGAAAACTCTATTATGTAGGTGTTTCAATTTTGTTCAAATAGTTCAATATTTATGTTTACCAAGTTAATCTATCGAAGTTGAACATTTACATGAAATGGTGTCTCGATTAGTGCAAGCCAACACCAAATTTGAAACCGGTAGTGGTTATTTTAGTTCCGATTTTTTTGTTGATATTGGCACCAGAATTAATGTTGATCAATTTGTGTGAATTACACCTTTCTACATTTTAATTTTAATTAATTAATTAATTCATATGTAGCCGGTCCTAAGATCATTTTAGTGTGTTTTATAAATAAGACAAAGAAGTATATTAGTATTTGCGAGCAACTATTTAACACCTCATTGATATACAGGATTATGGGCTTGATTATTAGGAACAAATCCTTTCTCTGGACGAAATCTCGAAATACAATACAAGAATAGTTTCCTCAGTGTCGATTTTTTGGGAACGATTGAGTTTTGTATTTGAACAATTAAAATATCAAATGGAATGAAATTGGCCTTAATATTTTTTGCACAGCCTAAGTGATTAATCACTAGATTAGAAATTTAAAACGAATTCTTGATGTTATATGCATTAAAGAACAGCAAATTGACTGGATCGGTCACGTTCTGCAGCGATTTCTGAGAAATACGCCATCTACAATTATTTAGAAAAAGCTGAAGAGTCTGATAAGTTTGTTAAAATTTGTTCCTAAATTCAATCAAGAGATCATCATTCCATTAGCGCAAAGATACCTGTATAGCTTTTGTGGGCTACTGTAACCAAGTACAAGAATGTGCGCTACCCATTCGAGAAAATACCTTTACTAAGATTTTTTCATAGTTGGTAGTACTTAAAACACTTCTTGAATGATCTAACATTCGATCAACAAGTAAAACTTTCTCTGAAAGATCGCGATAATGCTGTACTGGTTATGAAGAAATTGGGCCACAGAAATCATTGTGAGTATTTTTGAAAACGTAGGAATTCTGTAGTCATGCCTACGGGCTATGTCTCATGGATGTGGACTTGATTTAAAGTTACCAAATAAATGGTTTGAATCCATTTTTCGTTGTTTCCGTAGGCCTTATATCACTTAATTTTTAATGCAATTGATAAAACACAATGTAAAATATAATAAAATTATACTAAGTTTATTTATACAAATTATCATTAACGTGATATTAAATAAAACTTTATGGGTTAGAAGACCGGTTTCGGACGTTCTCTATAATTATTAATTAAAGTTTTATTTAATATCACGTTAATGAAAGTTAATTATTGTTTTAATTTGTATAAATAAACATAGTATAATTTTATTATATTTTACATTTGTGTTTGAAAAAGCTTATTTTTTGACTTAACCCGAAGGACGAGTTTTCTTTTTTGTTTTGAGATTTATCACCCAAATCCAGAACTTGAAAACTGCAAATGAAGCTATTCATAGTATTCCATAAATAATTCTGGAGATAAATGTATAGCGAAAAATCAAAAATTGAGCTGGACTTTTACATGTCAAGATAAGCTTGCCCTATTTGTAGCTTAAAATGAAGCTTGGTTCTTAATAAGATTTTGCTCAATATATTTTTTATAGTAGGCCTGGTTTTGTTCAAACATTATTTGGATTTAAGTATAATGAGAGCGACCGAGTCGTACCTCAATTTCAGGATTGTCTTATTAAGCAGTTCTCAAACATTTCATTTCGTGAAATCAGAGATTTATTTACTCAATACTATTCAATAAGCAAGAATAGAAGGTTTTATTAACTCCTAAGGCTCTCAGAACTGTGGCAGAAAACTAACCGATTTTGTTCTGTGAGGGCGCAGAAGAATTAGGTTTGGGTGGCGGTCCACCAGTACCAGGCATAGACACAAAAAGGTCCGTAGCCAGGATGGTTCGAAGCATCGATCTATAGTACGAATACACATAATCTGCTTTTCGGAATTTACAACCAAGAAATTTCGAAAGTATAAGTGAAAATAAAGTCAGAAAATGGTTGAATCAGATAAACTAACCCTAAGGTATAAGAAAATGGTTGCCTCTTTTCATGGTACCATGCCAACACATCAAATTTTATCATATAGAAGAACATAGAAAATCGCATTGAAATCTTTAAGCTAAGCTTAAAAATCAATTCGCTGCTATTATTAAAGGTCGCTGCACGAGTATGGATATAAATCCGTACAATCTGAATCCGGTCATTCATCCAATGAAATTACCTAAATATTGTCACGTGACCGAAAAAAATATTCCCCTATTTCTCCTCTCGAGTTAAAATTATTTCAACATTAAGCAAAATATCCGCAGAAAACCAACATAACCATACCAAAAAATATGTATTACGAGCTATTTTTTCCCCAACTGTTTGTTTGTTTGCTTATTCATGACTTTTCGATTTTTAAAAAAATTTGTTATTTTGTTATTATTGAAATTGTCATATGTATATTTATTATTATTGAAACTAAAAGCAAAGAGAAGTTGATAAGTAAAATAGACGAATTTACGGGAATTTATTTAGCAAAAGGTGAAATAAGTTACTAACTTCGTTCGGATTCAGATTGTACGGATTTATATCCATACTCGTGCAGCGACCTTAAATCTTCCAAATTTACCGGTCGAGGTTATCCTTATTCCCAAAGACAAAATCTACTGAGAATGATCTAGCAGTCTGGTAAGCATGTACAGTTTAGAAAGTCTCTTGATTCAAGCCTATACTTTGAAATACTCGAATTCAAGACACAACAGCTCTCCTTAAATAGTTGCTCAAAAATTTCTCTAAATCAAAGTATATTTATCCAGAATATTCATGCCCCTGGCTTTAAATCTAGTTTCTCAAATGGCCTTCGTTCTGCTGAAAAATTATGCTCAAATTTTACTTGACAGCCCTTTATTTATGCTTAAAATATAGTTTCGGAGAAATTGTTGGATAATTATGATAAATTGATCAAAATTTTGTTTGTTTTGATTAAAATTAGAAAATTGTTAAGCTAAATCATTTTACTTATTACATACAGTCCAATAATTTAAAATTTGTATTATTCTGTTGATATTTTCGAATAGATCTATTGAAAATTAACTCGTGGACGATCCACAGAAGTTCAATCAAAGGGCTGGCCACCTAAAAAAATACCATGTAAGTGTCCATTAAATAGAAATGCTAGGTGTTTTTGTAGCATTGTATTTTATTGGGCATTTTAAAACATAAAAGAGCATCGAAACATAAAAGAGCCTGTTATCGATATCTGTTGACTTTCTGTTTAAAATTAACTCCACAGACAACAAAACATTGACCAAGTCTAATCCAAAATCTTTCAAGTTACCCGGCCAAATATTATAAATCTCTTCAATTTATCCATAAAGAAAAGATTTGGTGTTAAATTTATTCCAGAATAATCAAAGAATTAAAATAAGTTCCAATGAAATATTTTTCAACCAACAGAAGTTTTTTATTCGATAAAACCATTTGGGCTTGCGAAGATTGACCGAAACATCAGGTTTGATTAATTTCAACAGGTGATCATTTGCCCAACGTCAACTATGATCATTAAAAGAACCTCGTACCTCCCAATCAAAACAACACACCATCGTATTTTATTGCTCTGCATTCACATCTAAATGCGCCGTTGTCACTCATGGATGACAATCAAAAAATGATAAAATCTTTAGCCGTATTTGTTCGCGTGTAGAAATTTAAAACCGTTTTGTTCAGAGATTTCGAATGGTTTGTGCAACGCGTTGCTGTTTTACCAAGTATCGCCTTTGCAAGAATATTTCTCTGAGAAAGTCAGGGGCCAGAAAGCTGACTTTATAGACCACCAATTTAAACTCTATGTGAAAATTTTGTTACAGACCAAATTTTACACAGAATAGATGATGATGCGAGTGTTTTCTACTGTTTGGGCCTTAGTGTGTGTATTTTGAGCTACGAAAATATTTTTATAAAAATCAATGTTGAGTAAAAATGCAATGTTGATACCAAACCATCCAAAAGAGTTTGTAATTTGAAGAAAAAAAAATGTTGAGCCACAATTTATAAAAATGGGCCATATTATTTCAGTTGATTGAAAATTTAGGATTTCTAACTAATTTTTTAAGAGATCTTGCAAACGAATTTCAAGTTAATGTTTCTCTAAATTTTTAGCTTTAAATTAAACCTAGTTAAACATGATACTGTAAGCTAATCCTTAGAAATACTACAACTTCATACCTTTAAAACGATATTGTACTATTTAAAGCCAGTTTTAGAACTTACACTTTGTTTCACAAATAGGCAGGATATAATTTCTTCTCCAGCCAATGTCCCCTGCAGGGAGTTTCCAGAACATATTGAGCAACTTGTTATTGAGTAACAAGATTAATTTTAATTTCAATTATTCTGGATAGCATTTGTGCAATAACATGCGTGGCTTTCTAAAGATTTAAAAACTCTGCCATCTAGGATGGCTTTACTCCTGATTTTCCTGTAAATCAGATTTTCTTTTGAACCAGCTTCGGATATGTCCAATAAATTAAATTAAATGAATTTAATTTAATTATAATTTAAAATTTGGGTAGCAGTTTCCTGCTGGCAATGTCATAAGTGGATTCTAAGTAGAAACAATATAATATTCCATTCTGAGCAATAATTAGCTGCCACAGTTCGCGGTCTCAAATGTAGATCGGGTGGGTTTTTAAAACTATTTTGAGGCAATTCATCTTTGATTTCATGATTTCAGTTTTTACTAAACCATGAAATGCTTTTTGGTGGTTATTCTCCATTTGGAAGAATAGGCCACAGTTCATGCTCAACTCATCAAATGAGGGTTTTACATGAAATGGATTAGAGAGTAAGCGAGTAACGTACCATATATTCAGAGAGTTTGTTATCCAAAGCAGATCGATTATTGTTTGACTATATTTGGTTAAGGTGAAAGAGGAGTTTCGATTAAAATTTCCCCGGGTAGCTTGATTGTCTGTCCATAGACAATTTCACTTGGTATAATCTTCTGTCACTGTTGCTCGGATTTCAAGTAAACTAACTGAAATGTAAGAACCTCAAGGAATTCTATTACCTCGTGCCTTAAGAGATGTTTTAAGCTGTTG
This sequence comes from Tipula helvola, assembly GCA_963556165.1. NCBI lineage: Eukaryota > Metazoa > Arthropoda > Insecta > Diptera > Tipulidae > Tipula > Tipula helvola. The sequence goes on along the minus strand of OY744483.1, from coordinate 344,159,839 downwards.
ATGAAAAGGTTCGATTATGCCGTAGATTGTGGGCGATCAGAAATTACTCATAATCCTTGTGAGCTCAATAGTTTGGTAAGCTCATAGAAAAGCTTATACATACGAATTGACTTCTCTGATCGGTTGTGATGTTAACCGGAACCGGTTCAACCATATGTTTGAAAAGCTACTTTCAATCAATGAATAAGCTGGACAATAAGTAAGCCTATGATTTTTACGATCAACAAGAAGACCAAATTTTCTTAAAAAATTGACACCAATTATTGAACGATTCACTGCTGTTATAATAAAAACGTGAGTGAATTTCCATCTTAGTCCAATGTTCACATGTAAAATTTTTGTTCCATAAGTGTGAATAACGGTAACGCTACAGTCGCTAATGTTAGATCAGAATCTTGACAAATTTTATAGTGCGAACTTGAAAAAGGTATCACTGAGAAATCTGCACCAGTGTCGACTAAGGATGTTAGTCGGTTATTACTGTCGAATACAAATAGGCGGCTATTATTAAACTGGTGTTTACTGTATATAGCTCGGACAGCCAGATCTATACATTTTTTATTTAACAGGTATATATTGTTTACATCATCTTTCTCTTATTGTTAGGATTCGTAAACTAGCATGGTTGGATACATATATTAACAACTACGATTGAACTGTTGATGAAAATATTTTTTTTTTTAAACACCGAATTTCGAAAGCATACAAATGGTTTAACAGCACGAAAATATCTGAGATTTTTTGTAATTTGCAACTTCACCGTACAAAAAAGTATTACATTGTATATTGAAATTTTGGTGGCCAATGTCCACCATACTATATTTAATTTGTATAAACCACGAATGGTTCATAATCTTCCTACATTTACTGCGACGTTGAAATTTCTACTTTTAAGATGTTGAGTACAATCAAAAATTATTTCAGTTATTAAATATATGCAATGTCATTGTTTATACAATAAATTACCGTCTCTCATTTAAGTTTCAGCATCCGACTACGTATTTGAATAAGCTTTAAGTCGACAGATTTACTAATATCACCTTTTAAAACTTAGGAATAATTTACGAAATACTTCACAGTCGAAAATTTTTAAAAGTTCAGCCAAAATTGGGTCATTGTGTTTCTCTTTAAGAATTATCCAGAGGCAACTTGAATTTTGATGGTTCGATTTAAACTATCGTCATGGATATTTTAAGCAAAAATTAGTCTGATTTATTTCGTTTTTTATTGTTTAGCTATTTCTCGTAACGCTAAGTACATAATTACATGATTTTAAATATTTACATGTCACAATCAATTATAAGAAATGGTTATAAATTATTAGCTTTCCATATTTTTTAATAATAAATGTCAACTTCTATTTGTCGAGCACGCACCGCGAAACAAAAACCGCAACATCAAAAACCGCAAAATGTATATTGATATAAAGTATTCATTATGAAAACCCTGCAATCCAGTGATATTCGGTAAACTATTTTAAAACTATGTTATGGAATGTGCTCAACAATATATATATACATATTTACGCCATACTCATTAAAATTTCTAAGTGCCCTTAGGAGCTTACAAACATGTGTATAGTGCATGACACTGTCACGACACCAAATTATTATTTCCTCGATTATTTCATGTGTATATACGTTACCAATTACAATTGTTCCGCTTTACTGGTTCTAAATACTAAATATTAAATAATGATGATGCACTTTAGAGATTATAGTTTTCAACCCACAATATGCAACCAAATAAATCATTAAGTTTATTGTATTGTCTAATTTTTAAGTAATTAACAAAAACTTTTAAAAATTATTTTTTTGGTGTCTTCTATAATTTGATTTATTACTTAAATATTCAAATTAACCAATAAATTTACATTTCAATATCTACTGCGTCTATAAATAGAAATACAACAAAAGTACCCAAAGCGTTATAATATTTTGAGGCTCTGACAATCGCGCGATATAATCATCTGTTGATCAAAACAAAAATAAAGATATACTGTTTACACGCGCGCGCACCTCTCGCGCGTCTTAATGATTTTTTTTTTGTTTAATTTTATTATTATTTAAGAATTTTCAATTTATAATTTGACCAGTTTGTGTAGTTAGACTTAAACTAAACATATATTTTGAAGGACGAGTTATAATGTATAATGTGTGTACACAAAACGTCGTAAATATAAATAGCAAGTAAATAATTATTGCACAAAGACGGGTTTTGTTTACTACTCTGTAACTCTGTAGTGCACTTTGGGGCAAAATTAAACTAACAAACACCAAAAAAAAAAAAAAATGTCAAACTTTTCGTAGGCAACTGAACTATGTACCTACTCTACTACTTGGCCGCCGCCGTATATCGTTATGTATTTCAATAATTAAAACAAAAACTAGTTTTGTTTGTTATCAGTTTATAATGGTTTGATTGTTTTTTTTTTTTAATTACATCATTTCTTGGGAATCGGTTAAAATAATTCAAGATAAATATTAAATAAAAATGAGTTAGATAATCAGCTTAAATATATTAAAAGGCAATGCAATTTTGTCATTGAGCAGCTGTATAGATCCGGCTCTGGCGCCTAACTAAATTTTTTTTTTGTTTGTTAAAGTGCCGTTTTATACATCGTTAAGCTTGTTTTTAATAAAAATCGATCGTTTTCATGAAAAGCGGTCGATCTTTATGAGAAAAAAAATGTTGATCTTTGCTTGAAACTAAGTAAGTTTGTTTTACTAATAAAATATAATTCGTTTAAAAATTATTTGCAAATCAAAATCGTGCGTTCTCAATTGCTAACTTATTTAAATGTACTGTATAGCTATAGATTAGTTAGCTGTATGATACTAACGGTGGTTTACTGTATTTATCCAGACCAGAAGATTATCTGGCATTGTCGTCATTTGCCGCTACGTTGTACCATTTAAAAACAATGTCAAATGATTGACTTGATCCACCTGTTCAAATTTTGAAATTTTGTTTTTCGCGTTTTAATTTTTTTTTTAGCAAACGTAAACAAAATGATTAATTACCTATTATCATGTTATAAACAGTATATGCCGTCGGACAAGACAGTATTTTGTAACCTTTTTTCGATCGATTTTTTTTAAATCGATCGCCAACATAGTTTAGATCAAGCTTGAGGTCGTCAAGGGTATCGTGGTCTTATTATACAAATCGTGATTTAAACACGCTTTCATTAGCTCTAACTGAAACTCAAAATTTATCGAAATGTGACCAACACCTGCCTTGAGACAAAATGTTTTATGTTCCTCTTAAAAATATTTTTAAATTAAACCAGTTGTCGCTCAGCAATTAGAAATAAACCGTAGATTTTGAGAGATTATGTTCCAAATGCCTTGGAGACCGAAACGTTTTATACTAATATGGCATTGCAATTGTTGACATAAAACCTATCATTAACGTTTACAGTATTAAAACAAATGAAATTATCCAACAATTATCTCTGGATCATAAAGATCTCCACCTCTTCTCTCCTTGTAGTTATTAAATTTGAAAATTTAAGAATTCGAAATTATCGAATTTGGAAATTTTAATATTTCAGGTAATAATTTTGAACATTTTAAAATACAAAATCCAATACAATTTATACAAAAATATTTAATTTAGTTCACTAGATATTGAGAAGTCACCAATTTGTTCATATTCCCCATAATTTATTCTGTGTTGCCCTGGTTGAACGAAAATGTGTCGCATAAGTTTCCTGGGGTGAGATGTTGTAACTTCAAATTTTCGAAATTCGAACAGAAAGTCGAAAATTGGCATGTTGTAAAATTTTCGAATCGCGATAATGATACTTTTGTATCACTCAGTTTATTTAAAGTGATGTACGAGCGATTCGTCAAAATATATTATAATAATATTCCTCATAAATTATTGTTTTTTTAATAAAATCTCTAAGAATTAATATTCATTTAACGTTTTTAATAACAACTAAATGTCAAATTAAAATTTTTGTTATTAATTCATCTTTGAAAAATGGTTGCTGTGTTGAAGTATCACTTTGGAGTCGAAAATTTTACAACATGCCAACTATCACTTTTTCGAATCGACTTTTAAAGTCGATTCGAATGAAAGTGATGGTACAACATCCCAGCCCTGGTAGAAGCGTGTTAGTTTTACCTAGCAGTACGTTGGCGGCAATAAGAAATTACTCAAAAAATAATTGTGCCTATTGGTTGTTTCAATAAAATGGAAGACCGGCACACAAGGTGCTAAGGATCAGTTATCCTCGTAGCATAACATAAAGCAAAACCTCAAGATAACAAAAAAAAAAAAAAACTTTCAACAAACATTACGGCTGAGTTTTTTTGCCTCAATCGCCCTATTCATGTGGTTGATTGGCGTATTAACTGATTCTAATTATAACTGATCTTCTATCTAGCTCCATATGGATTTTAAATGATTTTGAAAATCGCAACCTCAATAAATATTAGGAAAATCCAAGAATATACGTGTGAAGCTTGAGGAACTTCAAACGATTTTATTGAATTTGGTCTTCGGCCACAATTCTCGATAAATTGCGATTTTATTTAAATGACTATCAGAAACTTACTTATGAATAAAACCAGACGAAAAAATTAGTTGTTGGAGGGTAGCTATCCAATAGCTTTGACATTACCGCTGGTAAATTCAACTAAATTTTTTGTGGTCGACCTAACCGTTATCAGATGGAAACGATGCGCCATGATAGATTTTAAAGTTTTGCATATAAGCATTTTGTACAACTTTGGTATTATAGGTTTGGCTGAGAAGAAGAATAATATTTATTAATAGAATTAATAAAACACAAAAGCTCCAAAAGCTCGCAAATGTACGTCTCCCTTAACTGACTAATTTTCTTTTTTCTTCATATTTGACCTCTATTAACGTCAAAATCTATATTGACCGGCACAATAATAAATGTGAATTATACGACAATATGAGGCAATTTCTTATAGAAACCAGTTCAGTAATTGAAATTATTTCCGCAACTTTTAAACGTAATTTTTGAGAATTTGTTACTTAAGGTGAACTCATCATAGAAGAATAACAAATTTAGAATTAAAGCCATAATATACATATCTCCGTTCCACAGACGAGCTAAGTATATTCACCACATAAGCACATCTCTAATATTTATGTTAATGTTTTAGTGTAAGTCCAAATCATTCTCGCAAAATTTGTTAATAATTGAAAATTTGTCGTTTAAGCCCAGCTCTCTTATAGGAGACTGAGATATGTGCGATTTAAATGCTGATTCACAAAATACAGCCACTACACGAATACATCTCTTAGTTCCATATTGCTTGATTTATTGCAATACTTTCGCCTTCATTTTAGTATTTAAGTCTTTTTTATTGGTTTAATTATTTAAAGCTTTTTACATTTTTGTGTAGCTACTTTTTTAAACGTTAGTAAATTTTTTTAACACTAATTGTTTTACCATTTATATTTTTTTTACCCTTTAAATTAACGTTAGAACTTCACTCTGGTTAAGAAGTTAATAAATGGCAATACGTGTTACCGAAAATTAATGTATGTAGACATAGTGATTTTCATAAGTTATAAAATATGATGAAAGCCTTATAAAGTGAAGCTGCTAATTATGCTGAAATTATATTCAAACGCGTGATCCGTGGTTCATTCAAATGATTTAAAAACAGTTGAGAGAAATTTCTAACGTTCGAAAATCTTTTATCATTTTCGATCATGTTCTGAAATCTGCATTGGAAAGCTAGATTGAAATTAGTTTTTGAAAACGGAATAGGGACCCGGCTCAATTTTTCTAGTGACAAAATTGATCTCAAGTATGTTTTGATTTGGTTCAATTTTGAGAAGCTTTCATTTACTTAGTCACCGACTTCGGCCTCTTTAAGTGTCAATTAAAGATCGCTGCAGTTCTTTTTATACCCTTCTGTTGTTGGCACTTTAATTTCAAATTTCGACATCTCACTACAGTGTTCACTACAGGGTTCAGTATCGAGGAGTTGAGTTATCTTAACTTTAAATAGTTTTTGGGAGACCAACGAAATGACTGTCATTATGTGAGTTCTATGCTACAGGGTCGATTACTGTGGGCGAATTTTTGCATACTTAAATTACAATAAAATATTGAATAGGCAGATACCTTCAAAAACTTACCGATCGTTTTTGTTATATTAGTGTATGTGTAAGCTTTGTAGCAATGCGGGGAGTCTAAATAATTTCCTTAAATTAAATCCTTGAAAAACAAACTATTTTTGTGTTAACCCTTTTCCACCCGCCTTCAATTTGAAGGGGCCCATTATGTATTTTTCGCTTGTAATATGCAACTTATCATAACAATCCATCAACATTTTAAGTGCTTCTTACCATTCAGGATATTAAATTGAAAAATGAAACTAAACTCAAATTAACCCAATCCTAAAAATAATTCTGTCATAACAACTTATAGATTCTTTAAATGTTCTACCCCTGTTAAAGGTAGCCAAAAGTTTTACATTCCAGCCGAAAATAAAATAGTAGTTGTTATTAGCCAAATGAATGCATAAAAAACTTGTCGACATAGTCTTACGTGGAAAACTTTGTTTCACCAACTCGTGGAAAATATCAGAATATCAGAACAATCCAAAGAGTAATTAAATTTGGAATAAAATCTACTTTTAGGCTGTATGGATTGTCTTTATGTGATTTGTCAATAGAATATATTTCTGGCAAAATTTCAGTTCATTTCAGTTTCCTACGAGAATCTTTAATTTTTTTCCAACTATAGCTATTGACAAGTAACGTCAATGCATCTCCAAACATATCACTAAAGGATAATAATTAATAACCGATGTTATTTTTAATTTTCGCCAGGGATAACACAATCTGAATTATTAATTCTTTTCTTCCTGCTGGAGACTTTCTCGAATTTTTGCAGATCTCGCACGGGAAACTTAGAGGCGGATTTTTACCAGTTTTCTAATGAATTTTGTAAAAATCGAATTTGCTCAGATTTCCAAGGGAAACTCGAACCGATTTTTTCCTCCAGCGATTACTATTGACAAATCACATCAAAGCACTCCGTTTTAAAACATAACACTCTATAGCAGCCGATTTTATATAAATTTTCAAAATTTTTGAAAATCTGCAGATTATCCACAATTTTGTACGAGAAAGTAGAATCATATTTTGCCACGCATCTATAACTATTGACAACTAATGCTATCCATGGCAACTTTTGAGATACCGAGTAAATTTTTTATTTTCGGCCGGGATAACACAATCAGAATTACCGGCGTTTTACTTTCCGCTGGGAATTTTTGGCTAACTCTAGTATGTTTAAATAACTGTATAAAATGATGAAAATATTAACAGAATCCACTTTGTCCGTGTAAGAAAGTAACTGTGCACTAAACGTCCAAAATCGTGTTTTATTGTAGTGAATTTCTCCGATTTGATTAACGAAACTGCTCTGATACCAGAAATGATAGGTTGATATATATATATGTTAGGCGGTGATCATTTTAATTAAGATCAAGGTGGCATACCCCTGTTCTTGCTCTTTCACAACATCAGAATGAAATAAGAAACTACAAAAAGTGGTTTAAAAAAATTGAAATTTTTATAAAATCTCTAGACGGCTTATTGTTACAAAACGAAAATAATTAATTGGTTCTTGGCCAATAAACTACTAATTAATTGTTTAATACTATTTGTGGGATTTAGAAACCAGAATGCGGGATTTTCCATTAGCATTCATGTTCACGCATGTTTCTGTACCCAAAATTTAAAAATATTCTTCAAAAGAATTGAAAATAGCTTTCAAATTAATCGTTTGAAATCATATTTCCATAAATGCTAAGAAGTAAAATTCAATTTTAGTTCGATTTCAATACGCTCAATGAATTTTCAACATGACCCAGCCAATATCTGTGCAGTTTAGAGAAAAAGCATTAATATCCAATTTCGATAGATTTTCGCAAAAAGCTTATTCTTAAAATTTCAGTCGATTATTCTAGTGAAGACTAGCCCATTCTTGGATTCCAAATACCATTGACGACGATTTTACTTAATGACTTTTGATTTCGCGTCAAACTTTGCATCAAATCGAGACACTCAATTAAAATCAAAGTAACCTTTATTTCGGTTTTCTAGTATAAATGCATGATAAACCAATTAAAGTAGGTATGATCAAGCGCATGTATTGCTATCTCTTTCACTAAAAAAATTCTGTCATTCGGTGCTTTTTTCTTGCTATACTTTTTTTTATAATCACTAGTTCATAGCAAACAAAAACAAATCGAATTGTTTTGCGGTGATAGTTTTTGTGAAAACAACGAAGCCTTGTGGTTTTATCGCACCGAATGACGAGATGCGCAAGAAAAGACGAATTTGAAACAGCTGTCAATCATACCTATTAAATTAGTTTATCATGGTATAAATGTATTAATTCGATACTCATGGGTTGGATGTTGTTCGGGCAACGTTTATTGATTAAGCTAACAGCATTGTACAGATACCATACCAAATTTGATCCAAGTAAAAGTTTTGGTAAAATTATTAGTATAGTCGGTCTAATTTACACAACGGCAATAAATCATTATTTTAGAACAATTCTTAAAATATACATTGACAGAGCTACTCCAGTGCAGTGTTACTTATAGGTTTTTGGTCTTATTTGCAAGCAAATGTGCGATTTTCGGATTAATCCTGTGAATATTTTTGAGATTGCAATTATTCAAGATTTTCGAGATTATTTGCTGATTTGTATTTTGGTACAGATTATTAAAAATTGTCGTTTATAGATTGAAGATTATTCGAAATATTATCTTAAATTTTCTAAATTAATCTAGAATTTTCCAAAATATTGAACGATGTTTAATATTTACTTTAGCGTTTATTAGTAGCCTCGAGTTGTTACTTTGCATTGAGTTACAAGTTAGTACTGTTTATTTCATATTTTTGACTTCCGCAAGATTTTTCGTGATTACCAAGTCAAATCATATGATTCTAATAAAGTATAATGCTTCGAACCATATGTTGGAGGAGCAATTTGCACACTTTGCGGAAGACACACTTTAAACGAACGCATTTCAAAAGGACTAACTCTATCATTATCTCATTATTCCCTCTTTATTCTACTTTTAAAATCGTCAATAGGGGAATTGATTTTGAATTTGATGGGAAAATCCGTAAAAGCTTGCACTTGATTTTTAATTGAAGCTTCTAGCTTCAGTGGTTCAGATTTTATTCCAATTCTACAATTTGTTTTCGAATCAGGCTTTGAGAAACTCAAGGTTGAGCTAGTTCTTTGAGCATTTCAAATTTATCGCGCAGGGATGGAGTTTTGGTTATTTCAAATAATTCTACTCGAATCTTTATGATTGTTTTGAGTGCGAATTGATCAACAGATTAAGATTCTGCTAAGAACGATTAAATTCAACGAAGCGACTACACATTATCTGTTTTTTTTATTTTTATTAACAAATTTGTCGAGTCGTCCTTAGTACCGCTTACACAGGCCGTAATATCTTGGGTTTAATCATTTGTATTTCCATCTCTATTTCTGGCATCTTGTAATCTGATTAAGGCTAATGTTCAACTGACTAATATTTTGAATTGAATGTAGCAGTTTTAAATTTTAGAACAAATTTGTAGACAAACACATATATGTGCATTTAGAAATGTCGCCCAGAGATTATACTCATATACAGACCCGGCTTGATATTTTGCGAGGCCGTGTGCACGACGATTTGCGAGGGCTGAGACATTAATATTTTTAAAAATCAGATATACATTAAATATTTTAAATTAAAAGTACTTAGACACATATTTAAGTAAAATTTCAACAAATTTATTTCAAAGATTTAGCCCATGGAAAATAAGGATCTTTGAAAGTAGATTTTTCTGGGACAATATGTATTTCTAAAAAACAACAATTCCTGAATTAAATCATTGGGAGGAAAGTCTCCTTCGAGTACAGCATGTAAACTTTTGCAATTATTAGAAATGTCTAATTCTTTGATACTTTTAAATTTCTCTACATTATATAAAAATCCAAATACATAATTGTGCTTTTCATATGATTCGAATCATTTTTTAAATGCAGAATAATGCCATAATCGACAATTCTCAAAAAAATATTCGGTTTTAAAATTTTCTTTTGCATCATTTATGGCATTATCGCCAGCTTCATATAATCAAATAATGGTCGAATTTTCTTATGTCGTTCGATTTGAAATATTTGGTCATTATTTAATTCTATCATAATTCAGCCAAAGAGAGTGGAACAGGATTCTCTATATTTTCCAAAAAATTATAACAATCCTTTCAGATGTTTTATTGCCAAATCTATATGCATGGTCGAGCTATGCAATTGCAATATTTTACTGACGAAACCAACTTTACCTAACAAATCGGACCAAATCGTAATGCTTACAAGGAACTCATAAGAAGCCAACTGGTTTTATACATATTGACAAAACTTCGTGTTTAATTTTATTGTCAATTACGGTATTTCCATGCTCAGTCCAAGCATTTAATATTTTTGAAAATTGTAGATATATAGCTTTGACAGAGCAAAATTATTAAGAATTACAAGTTCAGTTTCGATCAGAATGAGAGACACGAAAAATTTAATTATTTTCCAGCCAATCTCATCACGCTATAGCGACTGAATTATTAATTACATTATTGATTAGTACTATAACCATGTAGTTAAGTATTAGCGAATTATAAAATACGATGACGTCAAAATGATCTCATTTTTATGAATACTGAGAGTGAACGACCCAAGCCACGGTATGAGCGCCAATATACTGTCATCACCGGATGGAGTTTGAAGGCTTAGCTGATAATTTTCTTAAAACAAGAAGTTTTTTTGTAATTATTACTTTGGTATTAATTTTTATAGACATACACTCTATTACGAATGAGCTTATGCTCAAAATTAGGTGTCCAAAATTGTAAATAAATAAATATTGTAAATGACGAATCAATTATACGTATCATAATACATATTAATTTCTCAGTTTTTTTTTTTAATTTTCCTTTATAAATTATTTTGTGTAGTTTTTAGTTTGTATTTTTAATAATATAGAAAATAAATAAATTAAAAAAAATATTTTTCGAAACATTTGCGCGAGGCCTTCTTGAAGCGCGATGCCCTGTGCATTTGCACCGTCCGCACCGCTACCACGCCGGCCCTGCTCATATACCTACAAAGGTTAAGGTCGTATTGTTTATTGTTGCTAATCTAGTGAAAAGAGTAAGAAAGTGCATTTAGGTAGTTAACCGAGGATCTTGATTAAAACTTTTTTTGAATACAGCCAAAAGCAAGTAAAATTTTAAATCAAAATTTGCTTATGGTTCCACTGTTAATAGAGCAGAATTGAAAATGAATTAAAAATCTCGAAGAGTTTTTCGAATTCATAAAATTTGTACCAGTTTTACCAAATTGAATTTTTGTTCAAGAATTTGAGAATATAGAAATTTAAAAAATTGGAAAAGATTTAAAAAACTTCAAAATAAAAATTTCTACAAATCTACAGATTTAGCTACTTTTAGGAATTTTAAAATTTCAAACAATTAACAAAATCATGGAATGTAAAAATAATTCAAGAATTGAAAGAAATTTCATGGTTTCAAATTTAAAGAGAATAGATGAGCAGAATTTCAAGAACATGTCAATATTAAAGAAATTCAAATAAATAATTTTAGCATTCAATAAAACTTTCAAGATTTTTTCGTGTTTTTTAAGTTTTACAGATTTAGAAGCTTTTGGAAAGTTATTGTATTATCATACATTTTTAATCTGCAAACTGTATACAAATCTTAAGTGGAGAACATCTAATGAAGTCCAACTAAGTTCCAAAATATGAATTTTTAACCGAGCATTTCTAACAGAACGGGAATCTAAAACTACTGAGGAATATTAGTGGTTCCTATTTCAGCGCCAAGATTTGCCGTGTTTTAAGAACAGCCGTTATATATTTTGGGTTAAAATTTCAAGGTCATTTAATAACATATAATATATTAAGGATTGGTCGCTTTTCATGGTAAAGTGAGTAGAACGCCTGTTTTGCTTGACTTCGAGTTCTAGGTGGTGACAAGAAAAATAAATGATTGGGTGTTTTGGGAAACCATTTATATATTAAAAAACTTTCTACTTATCAAAATTCTTAGAGTTCAAAAATATAACTATTTCATAATGTCAGTTTATGGCTTTTGTACAGACATATAAGTTGTAAGCTTTTAAAGTTTAAAGTACTAAACAGCTAGACGATAAAAGTACTGGCTCGTTGGTAAAGTATAACTCCCTAAGTATACTAGGGAGCGTCGTTCCGGGCGAAATTGGTGAAAGAAATGTTTTAAATTTGTTTGAGTAACTTTACAGGCTAAAGACTGATGCTTTATCCTTTAAACCTGAGGTTATGCAGGTACAAATATCGTTACAATGTATAGTTCATGAATAAGCTTCTGCGGTGGTATTGCCATCTTTCCTGTTGCGTTTTTCAAAAAAAAATTCGGATTGGTCATTGTGGAGGAAGTTATCATCCTTTTGTAAGTTGAAGCAATTTTAACAAATAAGGCATTTTAAAATGATGTATGCTGACGGTTATTAGTGAATATATGAATAAATCGATTTATTCTTAGTTAAATTGAATAAATTTTAAGTTTAAGAGCCGTACTTCTTAGATCAAAAGCTTCCTATAAGGAAATAAGCTTCATACACACATTTTTAATTTTTTTTTAAAAACACTAAGCTAGGAAATAAGCTTCAATACAATTTTTAAAATTTCTTAATTTCTAAAAATGGTTTCACCATTATTTGGTAAACCTACCAGAAAAATGTACCTACTTAGCTACTAAGCTTTTAAAGCTTTTTCATTATCTAAAAACTTAATGATTATTCTCCAAAAAATCAAATAAAAAAAGCAAAATTTATGTTTTATTGAAGCTATTACCAATTCGAGTTTTTCTCTTGGAAGTTAACTTTGTAAAAGTAATCCAACAATGATCAGAAGTATCTGATCATTAAAAACGTATCGCCTGGAGCCTGGCAGGTCTTGTTTTATACATAAAAGATATTATTTTTTGAAATTCACGTTATTGGCAAAATTGCTTTCTATGAGTCCATTATTTCATTAGTGGACAGTGATCCTAACACCAAATTAATTTCCACTTTTCAATTAGAAGCTATATAGTTTCACCTAAGCCAAGATTCCAAATCTTTAATAGAAAACTATTTTTTGGTAATTTTTTGTTAAATCTAGAATTTTCTATATGAAATTACAGATGTTCAGAGATATCTCACACGAAAGCTTCAAAGCTTTACTAAATCGTAGTCTGTTGCTAATTTTCTGGTTTTACGAAGGAATATTAAAATTTGAATTTGGTGCTATACGGAATACACGACTGCAGCTTACTCATATAATTCGTTATACCCGTCCCTAATAGGCAAGTTTTTCTTATAATTCAAGAGTTTATTTTAAAGCCATGTACATATTTAACCCGAAATAAACTCCAATTCATAATATTACCGTTAAATTTTCATCCAAATTAAATGCAAATTACAAAATTAGTTCTACAAACAGCCATAATCAAAAAAATTAAAGCGCATAATTTTGAAAGCACAACAAATTTTCCTAATAACTTTCAAAGGTGTTTTGTATAAATAAAAATCCCCTTTTTTACTATGATATATACCCTAAAAATAGTGAATTTTTTATATACTTACGCGAATCCACCCAATCGTCGGATTATTCGACCAAATGAATCAATTCGTTTCATTGCCATCCAAATCCAACTCAAAAGAAAAAAAAACAATTTTTTTAAGACAATAAAAATCACATTTTCCCATTTTTTTAGTTGTGCTGTTGTAAGTAAGCAGAACAATAAAGCCTTTAAGTAAATACAATACAATCCATTAACCGTAAAAAAAACTAAATTATGACAAATTTGTATACGGCATGAATACAAAATAAAAATTTTCTTACATATGTACATATATACGAATAGCTTTCATTCATAAAATAAAAACTTTACAGTAGGTATGTCTGTGTAGAGAGCATATGCGGCGTGACACACATGCTTAATGCTAATGAGTATTGAATAAATACGGGAGTTAAAAAAGAGAATAATTATCGTAATTACGTAAGAAACATTGAGACATTTGAAATTATTTTGTAAATATGTAGGTAGATGCTCAGTTACAAAGTAAATGGGGAACTACACTTGCTGCTAGGTGTAAAATAGCATAGCATCACACAGTTTTTTTATGACTATCAATAAATCGTTCTCACGACACTTTGTACAAGATAGGTTATACCTAAACCTTGACATTGGTCTCTATGTAAATCAATAAAATTTAACGTTAATTTAATGACAATTTAATGTAAATTTTTTCGTAATTAGCATGTAAAACAATATTTATCGTAATCATGTCTAGTTTTATAATTTCTACTGCATTTATATTGTTTGTATTGTTGTGTAGACACACATATAATTTTATAATTATAACTAAATGGGGTTAATAAACACTTTCAATAGAATTTTATTAATTGTCACCCACATATTTATGTATAGCAAAATTTACTAATCACTGATTATTTTATTCCACAGAATTCAATAAATGGTGTGCCACAATACTCACGAGATTACATAAGTCCGGTCGTCGGATCAACAGGCGGATCAAATTGGTATACAACAAATCGTGAAACAGGAACCATATCAGAAAAATCAAATAAAGATTCATTTACATTTATTGATAGTTCAGAGGTGCGCGGTGTTCAACCATTACCACAACCAGTTCGGCGTTCATACCAACAACAGCATGTATCATTTCGAACCGATGATGATAATAGTAATGAAAATAGTAGGATGCCAGTCGCGATGCCATCTATGAATGGAACACGTTCACGAACATTGCATACACGATCGGGTGGCGATTCAAAAAGTGGTATTGGAGTGCAACGCGATCATAATGGTGTATTGAAAATTGTCTATCCAACGCGACACCCAAATCAAAATTATGATGTGTTAACGCCGGGCAACCATGTACGGTTGCCAAATGATAATGATGAGGATGATGAGCTGATGGAGCACAGAGGTAAGCGAGGTAATTAAAATCCAGAATATTTTTTTGTAATGCCGGAAATTTGATATTATTATATTTTTGTAGGGGTAGTTGAATATATTATGTAATTTGTAGTTTTATCTATGTGGCATATCATAATTTATTGCATTAGTTAGAAAATTAAATAACTTTTTAGTGTTTAGTAAAAAATTACATTGGGTGTTACATTATCATGTATTAGTGGTCAAAAATTTGGTGAAAACCTTCAGAGTTAAGCTTTTTTTTTCTGTTTTTTTTTGTCTCTATCTCTGCAATCTTTTCTGGGGCTCTAGGCACTCCCAACTCTTTCACAGTTCCCTTTTAACATCCTACCTTACGCCGTTGCCAGCCAACTCGAGGACGTACGGTTATAGACCCGCTTTTGTTTAAACCACCTGCGCATTGCATTGCTTCATGCCAACCTAGAGTACTGACATGAAAGGTGGGTCGGCCAATGGATTCCGCACTCTCAACGGGGGGTCATAGATGTGTTCATCGTCATCACCGATCGTAATCAGATGATGAAAAATCCCTTTTGCATCCCGCCTCTATAGGGATTCGAACCCGGTACCTCCCGATCCAACCGCCGTAGCTTTAACCACTGCGCCGTTTGCGTTAAGCTTTTGGTTAAACATAAATTTTAGTCTGGGGGTCAACAAGATTTTAGATAAACGGCGTTGGAACCGGATTATCGCCCCAAACAATTTCGATTACTCGGTTTGAATTATGATTTTAATCTTCGAACTTCGATCAGATCTTCAAAGAGGCGTTGATATGAAGGATGATTTTTCATGGTGAATATTTTCTTTGCATTATTTTAAGTCAGATTACAAGGGCCCATTTTCCACGTAAAATAGGTTACAGAGAGAGCATTTGGCGTTTACCTCTGTAACCTATTTTTTGTTCCGTATTTTTTGCTTTCTCAGCAGATTTTATTGCTGTATATGTATTCTCTTCCGGTGCTTTAAAAAAAATTCTTCTGACGAAGATGTTCTGGAAATTTATCAAATCGGTGTAGTAAAGAATCATATTAGCTACCTCTGGGTCCGGCCCCACATTAAAACCTAGAATTACAGAAAGCCTTCCAAAGGGTAAACCTGTTTCAGGATTAGCCCATAAGAAATCAACAGGACCTACCAGTAATATACCGACATGACAAATACCAAGAACATCCATAATATTGACCAAACAAGTTTTCTTTTAACTCTAACGGGTTTAATTAGCTAAAGTCAACCTGATTGTACCAGCCACTTACAAATTAAACAGCATTTTATTAATGAACCGTGTTTGTTTCGAATCGACCTCTGACCGTATGGACCAAAGAAGTTTGAGTATCTTTAGTTTGGTGGAAAGTTGTCACAAAAAGCCAGAAAGATGTGAGCTACCTCGCAACAGCAATCGTGACGGTCAGGAAACTTCTTGATTCGATCACAAGAGCTGTTCTTGCTTTCGGTTATCATTCTCGAGTGGTAAGCTAAAGACGTTATTTTGTTCGAGAAGTACCAGCAACAAAGGGAATCACCATGAGATATTGCAGGACAACTAAAGACACATGTTGGACGCGGTCGGGTTGCTGTGATCAATTAAACCACCTGCATCGTAATATTAAAGGATCCGATACCAAAAATGCTGATTTTGTTCCATGTGGAGAAGTGTTCAACCCTGGATCTACCGCGTAGCAGCTGAAAGAACCTTATCATTGTAACGATTTATTATGTCGTTTAGATTTGGCCGAGACTGCTCTGTGAAATTTCATTCAATCGAATTTCCTTCTATAGAGAAATCATCAATCTATTAAATTTCAGTGTATCAAATTCCAGTCTATTCAATCTGTCAAATTCCTATCGATTGCATTTCATTCTAACGGATCCCTACTTATGGAATTTCATTTCACCGAAATCACATCTATCAAATTGCGACCCGTCGAATTTAATCTATCCAATTTTGTTCTATAGAATTCACCAATCTATCAAATTCCAATCAAGTGCTATAGAATTCACCAATCTACAGAACATCCATCTATAGAATTCATTTCTGTCGAATTCCTATATATCGAATTTCAATCGACCGAATTTTAATGTATTGTTCCTTCTAGAGATTTCCCTCCAATGAGTTTCATTCGATCGAATTTCCACTGATCGGATTTTATTCTATTAAATTCAGTTCAGAGATTTTATTCTATTAAAAACAGTTTCATTTTACCGGATTTGTATTTAATCTGCCGAATTTAATTCTAAAGAATTCACCAATTTCATTCTGTCGAATTTAACTCTATTAAAATTTCGTTCCATTGAACGCCTATCAATCGAATTTCATTCAATCTAATTTTTATCTATCGATTTTCATTCTATCAGATTCCAATTCATCGAATTTTGTTCTATCGAATACACATCAATCTATCAATCTTAAGTTTTAATCTGCCAAATTTTGATCTATTGAATCCTCGTTTTATAAAATTCACCAAGGAATGGAATTTCATTTAATTAGATCCCTGTCTATCGAATTCCATCTATTGGATTCCTATCGATTTCCATTCTTTCAAATACACCATTTTTCGAATTTTATTCTGTCCAATTCGTTTCTATCGATTTCCTATCTATCAAATTATATCCTCTTTTATCGACATTCCATTTGTCTAATTCCAATTATGTCGAATTTTAATCTTCCGAATTCGAATCTTTTGAATATCGCGAAACTATAAATAACTAAATTAATTCTCCTATTTGGGAAAATAGATGATTTGACAGCAGAACTCCTTGAATTTTCCAAAGATGTTAGTAGATTAGAATTAAAATGATTAATAATGCCGCAGTAAATTTTATTCTAGGTAGATTAGTACAAGTACAGTCTGATAAAGACTGTTTCGTCCTAACGTTTTTCATTAAAACTTAGGGATCTTCCTAAGGAAGCTGTAGATGTATATCCCTGTTAAATTTCAGTGGACCTTGAAACCATTACGTCAAACTCAATAAGACTCACCAAATGTAGTTTAACCAGATTGACGCCTTCGTAATATTTTATAGAAATCAAATTTATGAAAAGTTATTTAAGAATCAAACAATACTTCGAGATTTTTGATGCCACACTGTGTAATTCATTTGTGTAATAAATTAGTCTGCACGTAAAATGTTGCATTCGCGTTTGCTGCATTACTTTGCTCATTTATATTAAAATAATTATTAATAAATAATAATTTAATTCGGGCTTCTTAAATATGTATATACGCACCAAAATTTGTTTCATTAACCTCATTTCAAAACATTCTGGGTTTTAAATTAGTTTTTAGTTATCAAAACGCACACTTCATAACATCATATTTATAGCACAAATACTCAACCCATCTAACCATTGCCTCATCATAACAAAAACAATCACTTTTATTTTATAGAATCCGATATAGTATTTCCGGAAGACAAGGATACTAATTTTCACGATCCACCCAATACGATGGATATGATACCAAAATGTAAAGCAGACGAAATTATATGTAGTGACGTCGACAACTATCCAGAACATTTAATCGAGAATATTGTTAAAGAGGAAGTACATCGATATCGTGATTTTTTTGGAACCGATAAATTAACACAGCCTAATGTAACATCACGGCTTGGAGTCCCGGGCGATTCATACCTATGCGATAGTACTGAGCATTTAATTTTCCCCAAAACAGGGCTAACCAGCCAGGATCAATGGAAATATATTGTGAATACACCTAATTTTACGCAAGGTATCCGAATTGAGAAATGTTTACGGTAAGTCAAACACACATTTTCTTGTTTATACATAACCAAATTTATTAATTATTTTTAATTTTTATTATTTTATCCATCTGCCTCTAGGCCAAAAACTCGATGTAATTTTGCAAATGTTTTTCCCAACGGCTATGATCCGGTGTGCGAACAAAAATTTATAACGCGACAATTAGTCTCGATTACGGATCGTGGAAAAACAGCAACCGATCAATTTAAAATACCATCATGCTGTAATTGTGTTCTAAAAGTAAAAACTATGCTAAAAAATTTTGATTCACCAACATCTGAAGAAAATTGAAATACTCATACTATGTGTGTGTGTGTGTTCTATGTGTGTATGTGTGCGTAAAAAAATAACAAATAAACTATATATTTGTGAGTGCATGTAGGTGTGAATTTGCAATAAAAAATTTTTTTTTTTTGAGGCTTTGAAGATTGATTGAAGGACGATAATTTCTATTATTATTATGATAAGAAAATGTGATTATAAATAATTTTGCTTTTATTAATTAAACTAAATTTATAAAAAAATATGCTCTAATTAAATACAATTGTAACATACAGATATATTATGTAAATCTTCAGCAAAATAAGACAAATATCAAAATATGACCAAACATTGTGGCTGGGCCAATTGTATTTTTTATTTTTATTTAACTATTAAGTGATTTAGTTAAGATTATTTTTTTTTTTTTAATAAAATAACTAAGAATTATTTATGTTTATATAATTTATTTAAGTATATTTATATAAATTTGTTTGATTGTGTACAAAAAGGACCAAACATACTACATATACTATATGTATGAAGTACGCACCCACTCTACAATTGCATCAAAGAAAATCACAAAAAAATTCCACTCCAAAGTATGTAGTTCCCAAAAATAAAATAGTCAAGTACCTCTTATTTCAATTACCCCCTTCATAAACATACTAAAAAAAAATTCCAAACAGTCGTAAATAATAATTTTCTTCTACTATCAACCAAAAAAATGAAAATAAAACAAATTTCCCAGCACAAAGGAAGGTAATTGACTCAATTGTATATCTTCGTCGCATATAACATAACAACACTGCTTATACAGTAATTACTTCATGCGAATTGAGGTGAATAATTACAGTAATTGAAAAATAATTTTCAAACAAACAATTTTCTTTTTTATTCCTCCAGTATTAATTTGATATTATATAAATTAAGGATTGATTTGATTTTTTGTAACAGGATTTTGAGTGTTTTTCATTTATTTTTATTTTTGATTAAATATCAATTTTCCAGTAACAAAAGCCTTCAAAAAACTTTATACTTAATTATTGTTATAACGGAGATGGATAGGAAATCTAAAGAAAATGGAAAAAAAAACATTTCACCGCAAAAAAAAAAAAAAAATTAAAAAAAAATATTTTTGTATGGACTAGATTGTAAGGCAGTGATGCGTACACAGTGTGCTGCGTATACTGATCAGATAGATTATTTATTTGGAAAAAATGAAAAGTTTCTTAAGTATTTCATTTTAACCATACGTTTAGATGTAAAACGCCTAAATATATCAGAATTTGTTTAAATTTCAGAATTTAACAAAGTTTGCAAATCCTTCCTTCCAGCTAAATTTAACTACCAAACTATCTATTTATAGTATAATCCTATCTAAAGTTCATGTGTTCTTCGGTGGCTGAGGCCATGCCCTTTTCTCACCATTCTACAGGTGTGTTCAGTGTATGATTTAATTTTTTTTTTTGGAAGTTCTAAAATTGAAAAATTATTGAAACTTTCTTTTGTAAAAGCTCTGTTTTACTATATTTCAGTGCGTGGAAAAATTAATTTTTGAACAAAGGATTAATTATTAAACTTACAAATTAAAGCTCTCATAAATTGTGTAATTTCATTGCCTTTTTAGAAACACAAATGCTTTACGTTTTTAGAGATTTATATGTTAAATCTAAAGTTCAAGTTGATTGTGTTTTGTACCAATATGAAAGCTCCAAACCTGAATGAAATAAAGCCTCTTAATTTAAAAATAACTGTAAGAAGATCTGTTTACAAAATCTCTATCTTAAAAGCTTTCTAAAATTTAGAAAGCTTTGAAATTAATTTTTCTAATTTCATTAAAGCTTTAATACATTTATATTGTCGAAGTTGCTGAGATATTTATCCGGGTAGTAAAATACATTTTTGGAAAATTTTGTAACGTGCTTAGGTCAATTTAAAGAAGCATTAGGCTTCAAACTTTACTTGAAAGCTTTTCAAGTATGCTGAAGCAAGCTTTGTTAAGTGAAAGGCCCTTGATGAGAGTAAAATTTAGACACCAAAGTTTAGAGTTTTTAATACAACGTAATTTCCACCAACCAAAGAATGAAGTTTTAATTATTAACACATATTTAAACTTTTAGACTTTAAGACGATTTTGAAAACTTTTATTTTGCAATATAAAATAACTGAAAGAAAGACTTAATAGCAATGCTTGAGTTAAAAAAGCTCCTTTGCAGTTTTTTTTTGGCTGTGTGTTTAATAATAATAAAATTTTTAGATTCTTTTGAAAAGTGGTGATGATTCAAATTTAAAATTGGGAGAGAGACATACTTGCAGAGAATAATTTTGATTAACTGATCGAGAAATTGTCCAAATCCTGGCAAATATCTGGGCTATATTTTAGATGCAAGACCAAAGAGGGAAAAATCAGAAATCAATTTTCATTTTTTGTGGAATTTTGTAAGTTTAGCAAAGCATAACGATAGTCAGCAGAAGTATAATTTATTTCTCTAAGTCGACAATCAAGAATGTTGGTTGATTCAGAAGCTTTTATATTTTAATGTTTAATTTAAAAATATTTAATAAAAAGAAGAAAATCTTTAATTTTAAAATTTCGATTATATTATTTAATAAAGTTGGCCCTTCGACAGATTATCGATTTTGGGCTAGAACCTACTAATAAATCATTTGAAAACAGGCAAAATATTTCATCAAGCTCATAAATGTACAAATAGGTTGAAATCTAGTGGCTTTGTAGGCAGCTTCTACGATTTTTTCATCTATGTTAAATAAAAGCATTTTCCGGCCCTAAATGAGCTAACTCTGAATAAAAAAAAAC
The DNA here is from genome assembly GCA_963556165.1 of Tipula helvola. Lineage (NCBI taxonomy): Eukaryota > Metazoa > Arthropoda > Insecta > Diptera > Tipulidae > Tipula > Tipula helvola. The sequence continues at coordinate 344,137,928 of OY744483.1, read as the reverse complement.
AATTTCCACGAAGATTTTAATATTTTTTAGCGTCGATCAGCTAATATATTTTTTACCGTGATAGCTAGGCCTTATATATGTATGTATACATATGTATATGTGGCTAAGCTCCTTCGAAGGCAGTTTTCACATTATAAAGGTGGAGATTTTTTTTTATTGTATGGATGCTGATTATTTTTACACATAGCAGCAAAAACTTTGTTAAGCAAAACAAAAAGTATTTATTTTAACATTTTAAGCTAATCAGGGGTAATTTTAACATCCTTATAAATAACTATATGGAAACTTCTTTTTTTGATTTGTATGTAAATTTACTATTTTTGAATAAAAATTATAAAAATTACATTTGCGTTTTTAATAAAAGGGCTGAAGTGGTATCCAAATGGAAATGTTAGTTTCATTTCAATGTTAATACATAAAATTGCTTTGTTACAAAAAACTTTATCCACATTTTCCAGATCAGATACGTTTTGGTCTAATTAGTAATGAATAAGTGAAGGGGCTTGGGTGTTATAAAATTTCTTACAATGACCACCTCTCTGCGGGCTGGATGAACCCTGGTGCCAGCAGAAGCATTATTTCGTGTTAGCTTGCAGCTAGTCTGCCGATGATGAACTGTTGTGAATTGTTTGATATGTGCTGTATGTTTTCTACACGGGGCATTTTATCAAATTTTTCGATTCAAATTTTTACGATATATCTATATATACCGAAAAAATCTATTTGTAACTATAAAAATTCACAGCAGTCTTCTTTGAATGCACATAACAAAATTCGACTGCCATTTAGTTGGTGTATTTTTCATTCGAGTCAAATGTTTTGGGCATCGTAAAAATCCGAAAGCAAAAATAATTTATAATAAGTCTCCAGATGCGATCTAATCAAATATCGATGATTATGTGATGGCAGGTATCTTGTCCCATATTAAGTCCTGAATCGCATTCTGTGGTAATAAATACCAAAGGCACATTTATAAAACTTAAAATCAAAAAGGCTGGGGTTTGTACGTACCAAAACTGTGTTTCATTAAAAAAATTTAAAAATTTCAAATTTCTGCGGGCGACCGAGAAAATTACTTACTATACATTGTCCTGGTGTTCAGGTAATATTCATTCATGTCGCTTAATTTATTAGCGGTAATGCAGAATTGCGGAAAAATCAGAAAAATAATAATTTCAACATATATAAATATTTTATTTAAGAAATCGAACTCTAGGATTAGGATCATTTATAGAATCGGCTTAACGTCCCAGACAAATATGCGTGTTACATTTTGAGCTGTAGACGAAGAAAATTGTCTGAGTTGGCTGTATCTGGAAAAACAAAATTTTCAAATCCAGTCTTTAATTAATAGTATCGACCACAATATCATTAGTACGAGTAGTGTTCCAACATATTTCTTGCCGCAGGTATAAAAATTCACTAAAATTCATCGACAAATGTGCTTGTTCCATTTAATTCTAGAGACTGAGAAGATAACCTGAATTAGCTGCATATGTACAAATAAAACGTCATTGGCAGTGTTCCGCACTATTTCTAATTAAGAAATCCGACTCCAGATGATAAGGTCAAAGGAAGTCTCCAGAGTTGGAATTAATCAATTTTATATAAGGAACTAATTAGAAAATCGACTGCACATTTCAAATCTTATACAGTTTTATTAAAATCCATCCATAAACGTGCTACCTAGTTCCATTTGGAGCTGGAGGCGTAGTCCCTAACTACCTAAATTGATTGTTTATGTAAAAAAATGGCAAAACAATTTTTTGATTAATGCTTCCAACCATAGACCATTAGTGGTGGTCCACAAATCTGATCGCAAATGATAAGCCGCAACGAATTATTTAAAGCATGAATAATTTGATTTCATATTAGGAACTACTTATAGAATTGGATTAATAACTTAGATATAAAATTTCACAAAAATCCACTGACTGCAAGCTAGTCATTTGCTACTTAGAATATAGTAATGGATTGGGATTGGTTATTATATGAAAACTCAATTTTTTTTTTACGTCTGATTTATTTTTATGTATGGTTTGTACTTATGGACTAGCGTCCCCAAATATTATCCCCAATATTTGTTGATTTTTGCCCATGTTTTATTTAAAAAATTTCATCTTTGCCCAAAATGGAACTTCTGCGATTATGCACCAATTCCATTGAAATTTAATATCTGATTTAACCAATATATTTGCTATTCAATGAATTGGTTTGCAACATATTCAATTTGAAACTTTTCTAGAAGAAATTTCACCACAAATCTTTTTTTGTAGCCAAACCAATTTTATACAGAAATTTTTATAATCAAATACATAACAACATACATTAGTTTTCAAACTTTTTTAGCATACGTCCGAGTTTAGTCGTTTTTAACCTGGTCACTCTGGTGTAGTTGTTGTGGTACCATCTACAAAAGGTATCTGCAGAGTTTGTGTTTTTTTGACAAGACTTATACGAGTATTAAGGTATAACAATTACTTTTTACTGAACTCAGTTTTTTCAACTTGAACGTATACTTACGCTTGATATGTTGAAAGGTTTTCGGGTATATACATTGAACGAAAAAATACCGTGGATAAATTTTAAACAAACATCGGTCTACGAGAAGATTAAAACAATAAAATCGAATAGGGATTTACACAGAGTCTGATAGGTATGACTGGGTGGTACTGTCTCGGTATCCTGGATTTTTCGAGATAATTAAATCCAATATTCAGTAAAAAAATTTAAATTCAAACTGAAGATTCAATCACTGACAAGTTAAGGCTTACATTGAACGAGTTAGGTTTAGGACAATGACAGACAGTGTGTTTTTAGTATGGCTGCATATAAACATTTCATTTAAACTTGTCGCTTGAAAGTGCGGTTTCGGTGACACAATTTCAAATTAAATCATTACAAAGGCGAGCTAAACATCATCCAAGGAAAAGTTTTAAGATGGACAAAGACCTGTACATAAATACACGCCCTATAAATCGGGTGTGGGCTCGTTTGTGTATGAAAGAGCTTGCTTGTGCCATTATGATCACTTAGGTTACACATGTTTCTGGCCGTGTGGGTCGGGAATGACATTGAGGGGTTTGAAAAGTTGGGATCTAAAGATCAATCAGATAAGGTATGATATTATGATGATCATCCATGATTCTTAAAAATTTACTCAGCATAATTTACGCATTTCGATCTTAAAATGAAATATTCTTTAATTTACCGCAATCATGCCATACCACCAATGAATAATATATGTCACTACTCTAAACCTAATTCCATCAGTATAAGACCTACATTTTTCAGTGGCCAACAATACGGTCAGACACTGTCTCTCTGTATCTTTCCGGATAATTTCATTGAGTTGATGGGAGTTTCTGGTTCATGAAAGTGAATACCCTCCTCATCAGCCTTTTCTTCCTAGTTAAAAGCGTTTGTTTGAATGGTAAGTTTCATGCTAAAGTTTATTTTTTAGTTAGGTGGAGGACTCGGAAATTTTACAACAAGCTGAAATTAACCAAGGTGAACAAGTAGCTAAAATAAAAATTTATAGTCGCGATTAAATAATTTCAAAACTAACTCAACTGTCTAAAGCTACTGATAATTGCAACCAACCTCAGAACGGAGTCAGAGAAAACTAAGCAACAACACACCCCCTTGAGGATTTCGATAATAAAGCCGTATAGGAGTTTCACGCGATCGACCTAACAACATTTGTTAGACCAACTTCAAGACCAACTGAAATTACGGCGTGGATCTGAGAAGTATCCCGTGGGTTTTTATTGGCTGGGTAATTTTACGATATTAAAACAAAAACAATTGTGAGGAGTAGGTAAGCAGACAAAATTTAAAATAAAAATCCCCACTTGGGATATCTGTGATATATCATGCACGAATATGTTTCCTGCCCACAGTTCCTCTTATTCTCAGTTTCTGTGATTTACTCCTGCTCAGCCAGTGCAAACGACAAGCAACAACAAACTGAAAATTAAAAGTATGACCAAAACGCGGCCAAAACGATTGGTAGAACAACGGCTTGCAGAAAATTAATAGTGCGATACACAAATTAGAATAAAGCTCTTTGATACCTGGCAGCTTTCCATTTTGGCAAGGCACACACCAAGGAATCCCTTTCCCTCTGCTCTAGGAGGATTTCCTTTTTAACACAGCCATTTCACTATATTCACGCCAAACGTTCTTTATTTGTTAATTCGCTTTCAATTATTTGATTTTATAAATTAGACCAGCTATAAGATATGAACTCTTTAGCACATTAAATCTTGTTTATCGAATTTTAGTTGATAGATAAAGCTTTCGTGCTTTGACTTTCGTGTCAGCCAAACGTTAAAAAATATTTTTAGTTTGAATTTTTCAAAATTTTGATTTTTAATTTGTATACCTGTAGAAACCCGTGATGCGAGGGGTATAAAATAAATTCAAGCAAGTACCAAACTAAGTGTCGTTAATCATTCATTGGTCACAACTTTGGATTGAAGTAGAGTCAACCGGTCAAGATGCTTCAACTACGCAGTTGAAGTTGCCTTCAATAATATGAAATACGGAGTACTTATTAAAATATAAGCAGAACAGCAAATTGCCTACACCATTCGGAATGGCAACATCTTAGATGTAATCTTGGCTGTACCTATGTATTTTTGTTAACAAAATTAAGTTGTCTATCTCTTGAGTTTACACACTATTATAAATGAGCTTCCACGCTCAAAATAGCATGTTTATGATGAAGTGACAATTCTAAATTCAAGTTACTTAATAAATAAATAAAAAAAATAAATAAATAAATAGCAACAAATAAATAGCTTTCTGTCTCTAAGCGAGACCTTAACATTTCAAGAAAATGGATATTGTCGTAATGGGAAAGCACAAGAGCACGAAAAACGGATTTGGAAGCTATCAGCGAATCCCTAAAGCCGGAAAAGAAAACAATGGCTTGGTGAGAAGTGTCACCACCGAATTTGAAATTGAGGGCTATTTGAAGAATGAGATTTGAAGTTTCTGTGAATTGCCTAGCAGACCTCACATCCATAATTTACCATGACACAGAAATTCTACTCGAAGTAAGTACAGAATAGCTATGTGAGTGTGCAATTTTAACACGAAATGACAGCCACAATCAATAAGATAATTTTCGGTACTTTCAGAGGAGTTCAAATGGAGAATAAATCTATAGACTCATAGCACCTGAGATATTATTGCAAAGCATCAACCCACATAAGCTAGATACACTGTTAAAGTTACAAGGGATCATTTACTATGACAAGAAATAAAAATAAAGCTTTAATCTTAAAAATCATTAATTTATAAAGGTAAAGACCTCAGTTCCTTCATCAGTTCCCAGGATCAAGCTTTTCCTGAAATGTATAAATAATTATTAAAATTTAGCTAAATCTGGTTTAAAGCTTTGTTCTCTGTTAGGATTTGTAAAGCTTTGCACTGTCTTGGATAAACTATTCACGTAATTTCAATTTAATGAAGTAAAATCTTTTATAAAGGTTTAAAGAATAAAGATATAATTAAACGTTACAGCTTTTAAGCATAGACCTTGATTGTGGAATAACCTAAAATTTTAAGTTTTAAATATAATAATTTAACAAAAACTTTCATAAAGCTCCACAAATATATTATTACGCTTAAGAATACTAATTGTTTTCTTTTTTGAAATAATAAGCTTAAAAAAATCAAGTAAAATTTTTTATTTTTCACAACGAATTAAATAATTTTAAAAAGCTTTCAACTTAATTTTTTTTTCAACTTTTCAATTTAAAGGCGAGTTTTAAATAAATTTGTCTTATTATTTACTGATATTTTCAAAGATACATTTGAAAAGCTTAAGGTAGAATCAAAAGCTTTCTAATTAAATTTGCATTACGTTCCGAATTTAGGGCTTTAGAATGAACAATTGTATTAGAAAGCTAGTATATCAGGACTAATTACATCAGTTAAAGCTTTCACAAACATTTAAAATTGAAAAAAGATATAAAATTTGAGCTTTTGTGTTTGATTTATTTGGTTAAAAACAAACAGATATTGAAAGCTCTTTTTAACGATCGGTTTGTAGTTACCTTTAAAAAATTGTGTGGTTTCGGCTTTAAAACCATTTAATAGCCAAAGCTTAAGAAGCTTTTAAAAACTAAAATTAGCCAACAAGAACAATAAACAACCCATGAGCATGCAAAACCGGCAGTTGGTCCGGTCCTTAAGAAATATGTATCTACATTGCAAAAAAGTTTTGAAACACTGCCTTTATAGAAAAGTATGTTCAAATATCGAAAAGTGTAAAATCACTGTCAAACCTGACTCCTGAGTATATTTTCTCCCGTATTTCAACCTTTTCCTTTATAAATATACATAGTGTTACTTCATTCTACACTTTTGTGTTACGTTTCCGTTTTATTTATATTTTCTTTTATCAACAGTTTTCCTATTGTAAAAGTAAAGTAAAAGATGAATGCCCGACAGCCTGGAGCCAAATTATCTTGTTCCCTAGTTTTCATTTTTTTTGTATTTTATGATGATAGGAAAAATAAAAAATCCTTTTATTGTTCGTTATGTGCGATTCTTTTATGTGTGTTTGTGTATCCCGAATTCCTCAAAATTTATATTTTATTGTAGAGTTTGATTGTGTACCAGTTATAGATTCAAAAATGCGATAGTTTATTTATTTATTTGGAAAGGTGGAAAGACACATTACTTCAACTCTATACAATGTATAGTCAGTATACTAACAATGAGTATTTAAATTTACGTTACTATCTAAAAACAATATACAACTAGTACCTACGTGCTTCAAATTACCTAAATCATTCTAAATTTTCCTCATCTTTAACCACTTAAATTAAATGTCAAACTCAAGAACAATCCCCAAATCTCAATGGATCACGCATTCATCCCCGCACACTTTAATTCAGTTAATTTTCAGGTAATTCGTTGATTATGTTTTATTACAATTTCCTTTTTCGAAAACATTTTCCATGATTGAATTATTCCTTGAAAATTTCAAACAAGAAAAAAAAATTCATCTCACGTATCTCCAATTCGGAAAATTGTCATTTCCTATTCTTTAAAGCAAACGTTTGAGTTGTATATACACAGTACACACACATACAAAATAAAAATGAGTCCGTTTCTCGTTTAATAAAGACAAACGACCGAGAAAATATACAACCAAAAAAAAAAAAAAATTGGAAAATGTAAGAAAATTTGATGAAAATTAAGAAAAACCACACGGAATTTTTTTTTGTATATATTTGTGTGTTGTTGTATTTTATTTATTTTGTGCCCAATTGAAATGATGATGATGGTTTGATGATGATTTTGTGTTTAGATGAGTGCGATTCACCAGAAGGAATGAAAATACCCAAACAAATTTTTTTTTTTTTTTTTATATATTTTCCATTACATTACATTTTATTTGTTCAGGTTGCGATGTGTGAAAATTTTATTGATGATTTTCTTTATACATACATATCCATGTGTAATATATAATATTTACTTTGTGCGGAATGCTTTTAAGATTAAGTGATCCATTTATATAAATTAAGGTTAAATAAATATATTTGAAATGTGCGCCGCATGAAGGTAACATCATTTATGGAAGCGCCAACATCTTGACCTAAATACCCTAAATATGTACAAATAGCTACGGATGGAATGATTCGATTGGAAGTTGGAAGATTAATTACCTATCAATAATCGAAAAACCAATTAAACACAGAATTTTCTGCCAAAAAATAACCTTTTAAAGCTTTCAGATGTTATAAAACGGGTAGCTACCCAAAAATGTTCCCATAAGTGATTGACCGACCAAAATGACACAAAAAAAAAAATCGTTATTAAGTTAAAATGAAGACAAAAAATTTGTGGTTTTGTGTGCTTTGTAATTTTTTATTTATCACCCGTTATAAAGATGAAAAGCTGAATGAATATCGTTTCGAACTTAAAGAGAAAATATATCCATTTATATAAATTTTCAACTTCATGTATATATACCAAAATGATAAATCATTTTCCTTTTTTGTTGTTGTTGTTTAATTTTTATTTATCCGCTTGTTGTTGTTGCTTGCTTTTATTATTGTTATTATTATTACGGCAGAATAACAAGACATAATATATAAAAATCATCTATAGAACACAAAAAAAAAAGGAAAACAACAATAAAAAATATTAAACAACCGTAAGAAAATGGAAAAACCTTTTACAATGGATAATCATAAGAATACCTTTTACGTAATACTCGTTTGTTGATGGATAAATAAGGTTTGAGTGCACAATGGTGGGTTTTCAGATTTTAGTTTGAGTACTTAATCGTTAAATTGAACCTTTGATCTATTTATGTATGTGTCTGAAATGAAAAAACTTTAAATATTTCTGTAACTCTCCAAATTTGGAGAGACGGATTTTTTTGATGTATTTTTTATTTAGCTCCCCCCCCCCGCACCCCCTTGTTACATTTTGTGAAAAAGTCGTCGACTTCCTAACATCACAGTCAAAAAAAGTCAACTTTCTTGATTTCCCTTGAACATTGTATACTCGTATAACTCATGTTCTGGAAGCTTGGACGCTCTGGAACATTGTCTGATTCTGGTTCTATATGTACAACTAAAATCGGCAAGTATCGGAAGGACGGCTTAGAGGTTTCACGTTTCTAATTCAGAGGCTTTATAAGGTAAAGAGGACTTTCGATCTGATTTCAATCACCACTGGTAATCGTTACAAATTTCAGCAGATTTTTTGGAAAAATGTCAACATCAAAACACAAAGTAACATGTACCGCATCCCATAAATTCTGGGGCAAGAATAAGAAAATTGGAAATGTGATCTGAACCTAGCATGATTTCAATAAAAATGAATCGAGCTATCCCAATGGTTGGCACCGTTGCAAATTTTGAATTTTGAGCCCAAAATTTGTACAAGTTATAAACCGCTAAAACCAACAGAAAACAAAAATGAGCATATAGTAGGCAAGTGTAAAAGACCTGACGCTTCAAAATTATTGTTGAGACTCATAACAAGCATCCCTCCATGCTGAATACACCGTATTTACTAAGCTTGAGCTTAATTCGACCAAAATATCTATTGCAGTTTTGTAAACTCGCAGTCCTCAAAGTACTAACAAAACTTGTGCTAGCTTTGGGAAGCATAAATTGAATTATAACTATCCTCAACCGTTAAAGGTACCGTAAAGGTAGTTCTTAATATCTAAGCCTCAGTTGGAGTTGCGGAAGCTCAGTTCAAATGCCGAATGGATCACGAAAATAAATTAATTTCATTATTTAGTTTTCTTATACACTATTTTGTTGCTGTTTTCTGTTTTATATGTTTTTCAAAGGGGGTTAGAGATTGCTATAGATTTTAGTTGGTAGCAAAGTGTCTTCGAGTTCGAGTTCTATTTAGCGGCTACCAAAACATTCACATTCTTTTCGTCGGATAGAAAGTCTCTCTCTCGTATACCTGTTTCTGACGGTTTAGCGGCACTAGTCCTCGAAACACTCATTCTGCAACCTCGTTGTTCTTTCTGCGATTGTTATTTATGTTGGTGATCTTTTGGCAGGAAAGGTCGCAGGAATTAACATAACTCAATTTGTTCTTTTAATTTAAAAAAAAAATACGAGATAATTAGAATTATACTCGGAAATGCGGATTCTGAAGTTCCGTGGCTTATTGTTTTTTATTCAAAATTTAAGTTTCTATTTTCCAGAATTTGACATTGGAACCAACCAAGATTCCGCACTCTTTAACACAATGGATTCATAATGAAAACAAGGAATTCTCTCCAAAATAACGAATGCATGCTGCCGCCTTAATAAACTTAAGTAGTTTGGGCCAAGGCAAGGAAGACAAAGACAACACTGATCTTCAACAATAAACCTGCAGTCAAATATTTGAAACCTAATTCCGTCGAAAGCACGACAGCTGTACACAAAGTGAATGCAGTCATCATTGTTTTCTAGGCAATCCTCGCATAAAGAATCCCAGAGTCAGCCCCATTAAAAATCTCGCAATACACATGATCCCTCTATTAACAAATTTTGAATTATCTAATGAATTCAGCACTGATAAGCTGTCTGTAACGAAAACAAAATTTTTATTTGTAACAACGAGATTCAATGCCCCAATTACACAGGGCGTAAAAGCAATTGATTCCGTTTGAAAAAGTATATACCCAGGCAGCCTGATAAATTCAGATCAAACGAAAAGGAGTACATTATATAACCTGAACTATTCAACTCAACTACACTCCTATGTACATCAGCCGAAACGCACGAAGTTAAGGCCATAGCTCTAGTAATAGTCCTACATGCAATAATTTGTGGATCATTGAGTTTAATAATTGATGTCGTTAATTTGACCACTGTCCACCGTACCATAAGAAAGCGTACGATAACATCGCTAGGACCAATCATTTATAGAAGAAACACCGTGTTTTAATAGTTAAACCCAAGGGGTTCCCAAAGACTCGTATACACTGCCGAAAGATAACAATGGTTTTGTTAGATATTATATGTCAAATATCTAGGAACTAGGCTTTCTGGGCTCCAGAAAAAAAAGGCACAGTTAGACCACCAATGTCTGTATGCCTAGTAAATACAACCAAATCAGTATTTGAAGGATTGACATGTAAGCCCTTTCCACCATACCAAGCCTCCACAATACGTAAAGCGTTCTGCGTCATATCGGATAACATATTCAGGTGCTTTTGACCAAGTGCATTAACAAGATCTTCAGCGTAGCTGTGAGCAAGAAAGCCTGCCTGCTGCAGTTTCACAAGTAGGGGTAAGAGCACAACTTCTTGAGGACAACCTTTGGCAACTTTGGCCTAGATTGAATCATTATTCAACTCAACCTCAACAATATGAGATTTGTGAAGGGTATATCTCTATATTTTTTATTTTGTAATAAGCAGACACGAAGTTCTAATGGCGTGGAAGCTTGAGATCCTTAATCGTAGGAGGATGAATTAAGAAACCAGGTTGTTTTCCGATTACGATAAGGTTTAAGTGTGTTTTTTAATGTTGATGCTAAGTGAGAATATCATTACCTTCCAATTTAAAATTAAGTCAAAAATAGGTAAAGAACACAGACTTATATCAATAACTTTCCCGCTGCCTATAATTAACAAAAGTTGGCTTTATAGCCTCTATTAAGTATTTCTAGCTCAGATAAGTTTATATAATTCAACAGAGCGGAACCCCTGTTATTAATATTTGAGCTATTCCAAAAAGTATGATGCACATTGGCATAACAGCCTATAACAGAGGAATGTTTTTATCTTAACTCCACTTTAAGAGTTTAGTCAGTTTTTCCAAAGAAGGAGGATGAGAAAAATCATATTGAAAATAAACAGAGGCTATGATCAGTTTAGTGCAAGAACTGCCAGATTTGATAGTGATCAAAACAGCTGAGAGATCAGTCGAACTGCATTTGTGAATAAGAGATACACTGATATTACCAGAGAAGATAACGATAATCTGTGTAACTTCAGTTATGGTCCAGAAAAAACCTCAAACAAGATCTTTTCACTGTAAACTAAGGCAGGAACTAAATACAAATTCCTTATTGCAGCCTCACCGCAGAAAAACTTATAGGTTTCATTATTACTACTTTTGCAGATAAGTAACACCCACCACCATCTGATAATATTTTCTCAGCGGCATCTAAAGAGGATAAAAATATTAACTGTAGCTTTTGTTTGGCAACTCACATTTGGGCGACTAATTTTGATACTTCAAAGTATTCTGCGTTATAAAAATTGATCGTAGCGTTGTTTTTTCACCTAATCTTATATTAACCACGTGAATAGCAAGGATTTTCCAAATTCAAACCAGTAATTTTTAGTGATTGTTCTTTGTTGATTACCATTACAAAAGCAAGACTCACTAGAGACTGTAGTCGTTTGAATTCGAAGGACAAATCGGATGAAATCATTGGAGTAGGCGGAAATAGCATATCTTCTCAAGATTGCCCCAAAGGATTTAGAAACTGTCTACCTGTGTCAATAGATTTGTATTACATGGATTGATCAGGGTGTTGGGATATAATTTCTTCATTTATTTTATTGACGTCACGAATAATGGTCAACATTTTTAATTCAAATGGAGCCCCTCAGTAAATTATATGATTACCATTTGGAGAATTATGAGATAAGGGCTCCATTTCCTTAAAATTGAAGACCACTGACAAATCATTGGGGACAATTTTATAAAGGGATGAATATCAAATTTTCAATGTTTCAATGTTTTAAGGAAATGTTATCAGATAACTTCAATTTGGAATTTTAAAACAAAATTAAAATTGAATGCAATATAGGCGATTGAAAAACAAGAAACTCAAATAATGAAACGTCAAATTTTAGCTTCATGTTTATCATCCGGGAAGATAAAATTGAAATGAAAAATGTGTAAAGATAAAATAGTAACATCTGTATCCCTATACGAAAACCCCCATTTCGCTAGATAAATTGCGTACCGCAAAGTGAAATTCAGCGGTGAAATTTTCATTTTCGTATTCGCTTGTGTCATTTTTATATGAGAAATTTCATTTCACTTCAGCAGAGTACCGGCCTTAAAAATCAAGCTAAATTTTGACATTTCATCATATTTGAGTTTATTATTCTATTTTGGAATCGCGTTCAATTTTTAAATTTTAATCATTAAATTGGAATTGAAAATATTCTGAACTAAAATTTTACGGAAATCGTCAAACTAACTTTTTCTTGTTTTATTTGGAAAATGAAAATTTCATTTCAGTTGAACTGCATACTGAGCTTTAAAGACAAAAATTGTGAATGTAATACTGCCTGTAATGATCCATTCATTAACTTTCCTGTGAATTCAGTAAATAATTTATAGTAGAGGCATCTAGATTACAATATGCGCAAAAATAATTTTGAATTTTTTCGTGCGGCATTTCGAAATGTTTCAATTGGAACGTCAAATGTATAAGCAATACGGGGAATGTGGAGCTTACCTCAGTAATTTACAATAAAATTTGATTTTCTATGAAATATGAAAAATTAATTGAGCTATGTAAACGCAAGATGGCACACGAATTCCACTAATAGAGTAAAAAAATAAATTTTACTATTCACGTTAAAATTGAATATGTTAGATATTCTTTATGGAAATAATTTCATGAAATTCTATCAAAAAGCAACTTCTATTTCTCTAAAGCCAGAAAGCCTATGCCGTAGAAAGGCACCATTTTTTTAAAGCTGCTAACTTATTTAAATTTATTTCTTCCACAAAGCTTTTGCTAACCAATCCTGGATAATTCGAGTGTGATCAAATTTGTGATTATAATTTGGGATACAAAGGTTTTTGGTTGCGCTAATATTACCCAAAATATCTGATGCTTAACAAGCTGTTGCCCAACCACATTTTTCCATTTAATATGTCAGGGAAATTTTTTCTCTATTGAAATTTTGAGACAATAACAAACTCTAACTATACATATGTATAACTTGGAATAACAAGAGAGATATCAACCCACTGTTGATTCTCGCGACAACTTCGTAAACATAGACATACATACATACATATGTGTACATATACATAAAATGATCCTTAATTCCAACATTTTAATTTTCTAATGACCACTTCATCATTTAGATAAAAACAATCATCTTCTATTTAGTCATTCATGACAAAATCGTATTTCGTTTCTCATCCTGCCCGCATCTACAGACATGCATCACATTTTTTTTTTTTAAATTTTACCCAGACCATCGCCAATATTAAAGAATATCAAATCTTGACAATAACAACAACAACAATAAACTCATGTAACATCAAACATTTTTCTATGTTTTGTTGTTAATAAACAAAATATACAACTTTTTTTTTTTTTTTGTTGTCTAAAGTTTTTCCATTTTTACGTTTTTCTCGTATTTTCTTTATGATTTTCCATATCCAAAGTGTATGGTACCGAAGAAAAAAAAAATATTTTTAAACAAATACATAAAAAAGCGTTTATATATTTATATATACACAAGTAAAATTTTCTTTTAAAGTACATAAAAATATATACAAAAGAAAAATCATAAAATGACTCCTCCTACAGTTGGAAAAACAGCAAAGTAAAAAATTTTCACCAGAATGATGGGTGGATATACAAAACTTTTTTTTTTAATATTATTTTACTCAGGTTCTTCGGTGTTCTAAAATAAAAATTTTTTGTAAAATTTTACAATGTTTTTCCATCAAGGTGACCTTTACGGGAAAATTCTTTTTTTTTGTTTGATTTACACAGAATTAACTTTTCATATACACAAAATAATAAGAAAATTCACTTGAACGACACTTTTTAAATTTTTTTTTGTTTTGTTTTGTTTTAACTATATTTTCCATTTTTCCAAGCTTACCGATGTAAATATAAAATGTATAAATTTTCCGAAAAAATTTTTGGTAAACTTATTATTTTGATAGAAATTGGATAAAATTATGTTACTACTAAAATGCTCTCACAAACACCATCAAAAAAAGCGGGAAAATACATATTAATGTAGTGGAACAATTTTCCGAGTATATAAATGTGTGTGGTGGTGAGAGAATATTTTTCCGTTATAAAAATTCGTTACATCTTTGTGTATACACAATGTTTTGCCAGTTGACATACAATCATCTGTGGCACAGCATCTTCCTCTCTTACATATTTTTGTTTTTGTTCAAAAATTTATCGTAAACAAAAAATTTTCGTCGAATTTTCTGTGTCATTTCACTCATCAATCGTCTTTGTTTTATTTTTTTAAGTCAATTGATTGATAATAATTGTTTTGGTTTGAAAATTTGAAAATTAATTTGTTGATATCGTCGTATAACGCGTTTTATGACATTTTTATTGTTTTTCTTTGGCTGCGGCAAGATGCCATTTTGCGATTGAAAAGTGTCGATTGTCGAAAAAAAATAATAAAAAAATAGTTTTAGAATCGTTGTATGAGTGCAAGCAATGTGTGAAATATAAATTGGCGGGTTAGATGTTGACATGTGGCAAATTATTACTTTTTGTTTGTTTGTTCATTTGAAATGATGTAGGTGGTGTGTTGTGATCTCTCCGTATATCTGTATAGTATATAACGGGCGGCATATTAGATTAGAAGTGCTTAAAGATCAAAGACCTTTGTTGTATTTTGTATTCACATACATATATCGTGTGTTTGTTACAAATTTACGCACGCCTTTATCCGTAGCCTGGTATCACGTTTAAATCGACTACCTTACGAGCTATTTTTATATATTTATCATTATCCACCCGACTTTTGTGTATCTATTTGAATCGAGTTGAACACATATAAATCATAATTTCATAAAACAAAAACTCACGGAAAATTTATGACATGAAAAATGAAAATTGTTGTTTAAATTTTATGTTTTTTTCGTCGATGGTGTTGTGTTATGTGATGTTATTGTATTTTAATTTATTCAACAGTAAAGTATTTAATTTTAAATGTCTTGAAAATTTGTAAAATTTTACCCAATATATCGCCTTGTTATAGCTGAATGGGAAAAACAAGAAAATGTTCTCTCTTTCTCACTCTCTAGTATATATGATGATTAATTGTTGGTAATTTATTTTATCGAAAGTGTTAAAATCGGTTATTTGTTGTTGTTGGTGTTCTAAAGACTTTATATGCTTTCAAAACAATAAATCGATTAAAATTTTTATTTTTTATTTCGTCGGTGTAGCAGCAGCATGAAAAATTCATTATTGCATTGCATAAATATCTGTTTAAAAACGATGAAAAATTGGTTTTGGGGAAAATTTATTGGATACTGTTGCAATTGATAATTTATTTATGTATATAATATATAGGTTGTTGCCAAACATTTATGCCGAGGGTGGTTAGATTTCACCTGTGGATATTTTGTTTTGCCACTTTTTGAACTGACTTTTCGATCTTGTTATGAAAAATGAGGAAATATTAAATTGGAAGTGTTGTCTTATAAAAGTCATGCGTTTTATCTAGCTATGGTTGTAAGATGTGGGCGTATGTCAAAATAACGTGATTTATCAATTTTACCGAAAAAACTTGGCAAACATTGAATTGAAAATTATCATTTATTTCTATCCGAATATCACATTTAGTTTTCATATATGACCTTGTGAGCAAAAGTGGAACTTACGTGACAATATAGTCTAATAAATTTGAAAGAATTTTTTACGACCAGTAATTTACAATATAATCAGCTAGTTTCAATATAAAACCCCTTTATATGCTCCCTCCACTTATACGCAGTGGCCCCCGATTATAGCTTACGCCAGATAGACATTTCCAAAAGTTTTATTGCCGTTGCATACAATTAAATAAAGCTCGCGAACGCGAGATTAAAACCCGTGCGAAGAAAGTCGGAAGCATATTTGAAGCATATGGAACATCCACAAGCTACAACTATACTTGGATATTGAGGTTAGTTAAGAAATTCTTAAAAATATTTAGGGTTTTAAAATATGAATTACAAGCGCCCTAAACTTAACCACTAATACTCCAAACCAAACCCTGTCAAAAGTTTTTACCCTGATTTTGTACACGCAGCAACTCCATAATCCAATAACTGCCCAAAAAATTAAATGATTAATTTAAGATAATTTATTGATTCCATAATTTTTGGCAGTATTAAGACCAAAGCTATTATTCGGTAGTTGGCCGGATCCCATTTGATTCTCTTTTCTGAAGTTGGATGTACCAGCTACAATACAGTTTTCGTTATAATTGAAAAAACTCCTGCTGGTATCATCAAATTAAAATGCCAGTGTAAGAGAGTTTAACAGACAGCACAATAGCTCGTTGTTTAAAGTTAATTAAGTTGTTCTTGAGCAGTGGTTCTCAATCAAAATCGAATCGACGATTCAAGAAAGCTTTTACACTAACTTTGAGCTTACTTCTCTTAGCTTGCTATGCTCTAGCTGTCTCAATTTAACAAATAAAGAAAGAGAACAATTGGACAGATAAAGTTTTTTATGCACAGAAGACCGTAACTTTATATAAGTCTTGAAGTTCACGGAACATTTTCAAGCAATGGCTGATGAAAGAAAACTCCTTTTCTTTTAATAACCTCCACGGGAGAAAATCTATAGGTCACAATTTTCTATTTAGAACAAAAAACGAAAATGATTTTATAAAAAGATGTCCAAATCTAGTGAAGAAGGTAGAATTTCTGGAAAATATTGGTTTTTACAAAATTGGTGTCAATTCGAAGGATTTTTTCATTTAATCGGTCATAAAATCGTTAAATATTAATTGATCAAGAAAAGCTTACGTACTGCACTAGATTATGACATCTTTTTTCAAAATCATTTTCGTGTTTTGCTCTATTTTCCGTCAATGGAGGACATTCGAAAAATGGATTTCATTTTATCAGCCACTGCGCCGCCATTTTATTTTTAGGTAATTTTGTTTCGTATTTTTCAAGATATACAAAAATATATTAAAACCCGAATTTAAAAATTTCGCTTCGTGTTTGTTAAATAAATTGAAGAAATTGACAGTTGATTTCGCTTTCACAAGGTGTTATTACTCCAAAAATTGCAATTTTTACAATTACCAAAATTGTGCAAAAATTCCAAATTTCAGGAGAAAATTAAAAGAAATGTAAAATGATGTAGAATATTACGGACCACTAGCGGCCTACGGACCATCAGATGAGGTCAAGGAATACTGTTCTATGACGTATAGTTGTGTACTTTAGAGTAAACTCTATACATTAGAATATTATCATTCTAAGAAAAAAGCGCAAACGAAATTTGAGCAAAGAAAAAACTACACCGACATATGAAAATGCGCACAAGAATAACGCGCATATGGAAAATTGATCACATAGAAAAATGCCCACATGGAACATTGCTTACACGGAACGACCAAATGACCACTCGTATTCGATGCCAGATACGCTTTAAAACCTAAGAGAGAAATGGAGTTGAATAATGTGGTAGAGAATGGTACAGTCAAACTTGTTTTTGTGCGTTTTTTTTGTGCGATTTTGTTTATGCGCGGCATAATTCATATACTGCATTAAAAAATCGCACAAAAACAGGTTTGACTGCTTTTAATGGTATCAGTTCAACATAGTGATTGTGATGGTTCTTAAGAAGAGTGAAAGCTTCAAAATATGGGTAGATTTTAAAAAATCCGCAATCATTGGGTAGATTTTCACCATTATTATCTAACAAAAATTGATGATATTTTTCAAGGTCTATCTGGTTCCAGGTTATTTACAGTTCTAGACTAGGCTGATGCTTGTCAATAAGTAAAAAGAAGTCCGGGAACCAATATTGACCCACCATCCGTAAGAAGATCTACACGAGAACTAAGAGCAGTAGCATCGCCAAAAATGAAACATTTTGATACTTTAGTTAAAATGCATAGAAGGTCAATCTAGTAGAGTTTCTTATACTTGCCGAAAGTTGTCGGATGCCTTTGATTTTTTGAAAAGCTTTTAATTTGTAATCTAAATTTATAAACTTTTAATCACAAATATAGTTCGTATAAAATTATGTAACAAATATAGTTTATCTATCTGTTAAAACCTTTACATTTTACTAGTAAATTTTCCAATTTTCTATTCACCATTAAACACCAATACTGAATAGACCCAATACATTTCAGTCGAAACAGTATTCAGTACCAGAGAATCCTTTACAGTTGAAAGCTTTTCTAGGACCAGTTAAGTTTTATAGGAAATTTGGCTTCTAAACTGGCACCAATTTATACGTAAGGACTGATGAGATATTTCGTGCCACGAAGGCCCTAAATATCTCAAAAAAGTGTCACAAATTCCGAATATGATTCGAAAAGTATCATTATAAATTTGAAATACTCTTAAAAATATCGAATTTTCAAAGTATGTACATATCTTGAAATAATGGAAAACTTAAAAATGTCGTTTGTCCATAAGTATTTTACAATACAACAAACGGAAATCAATCGCACCCTGATCACCGCCATGTGAAACTTAATATCCTTTCGATTAATCTCGTTATCGTCTTCGTTTAGGTATGCAAGTTCAATACAAAATTTGAATAAATTTTACAATTTCGAAAGATCTCGTATAATCTCTCGATTACCTCAGAAAAATCTGAATAATCTCCATAAATGAAACTTGAATGATCTCGCACAATTTCAATAACATCGAAAAATCTGAATATTGTTGAATAATTTCGAAAAGTCGCGAATTTCAAAGTCGAAATTATCGAATTATTAACGTGAAGTAAATTAAGGCTAAGATCAGCAAAACGACAAGCAAAGTTCGAATAAAACTGGAACCTCAGATAGTATCGGATAAGTTCGTAAATATCGAAGATGTGAAGTGTAGACTATAGACTATATTAAATAAATCTTTCGTCATGAGCCCGAGTGTCTCATTTTCACTAAACCTTTCTCTACAAGTTGGGCTCAAATTTATTATGAGCAAAGGTATGAGGCAGATCACCTCTGGCGACCAGTATAGGTGTTTCTTTTATCTAAAATTAGGCGTGCTTTAAATATTAATAGACAAAGCGTTACTTTGATCGTAAACCTATAGATGGTGAATTACACGAGGTTTATAAACTTCAACCTTAAAATTTTACTTGTTTACTATTTATTTATTAACGATTTAAATTTTAATTGTTGTTTTTGATTTAAAAAATTGTTGTGACCGAAACATAAATTTTAAAAAATAAACATCCAAGGTGGCAATCGAACCGTCGAAATTTTAAACATAATACCAAGGGCGTTGTTCAGAAAATTACGTCCACTTAAGCGACCAGAACTATCGAACTTATACGACATGGCGATGGAGGTACACGAAGCCTCAGACACTTTCCGTGCCAATAACACTATAACAGAAGCCAAGAACATTTCAGTGACCGCTATTTGTAATGAGCATAGGCGCTCTACATTTCTATGTAACAAGGCCAATTAATAAAATTAAAATAGCGAAAAAAAAAAATCAAACAAATTTAAGCAATATTGAAATTCCGCCGATTTCGATATTTAAAATAAATGAGCTAGTTGGATTATGTTGAAATCCAACACATAATAAAATAAAATTTAAAATTAAGAGAAATTAAAATAAAAATCAAACCAGGAAAAAATTAAAAAAAAACGGCCTGCAGTTATATTACGACTAACACGGTTATAGTTTTTAAGAAAAGTTTTAAATTTAGGACCATAAACGGAACGGACTTAAATTTAGAAACATAAATTTGTCTTGATTTAAGTACAAGGCAAGGCCACAACCGTCACTTTAAAAGTGCTGAGTATAATTAATAAAAATTAAACAAATAGGAATACTTAATTTAAATAAATAAAATACAATTTAATAATAAGCCTACGTCTTATTAATAACTGTGTAGGAAAATCTAGATGCGCGAAGTAAGAATACGGTTATTGAAAGTGCCAGAGAAAAAATAAAAATCAAAGTGATAATAAGTGTAGATTTCTAAACTTTTAAGAGTGTACAATATCGAAAGCATGTAAATTTTAGTGTGGGAAGTATTGAGAACGAAGGCGATTTTGGAATTTTAATAACGGCGGGTGGGTAGTTAAACATATATCCTTAACATAAATACTAAATATAAATAACTGCTACTATAAATTCACATTAATAAATATAAATCATAACTAAAACTATGACGCTGCAGTTTTCGCACCTGTGGGGAAATAGTTTTAAGTGTTTTTAGTTCACGGAAAATGATACCACGGTGAACAAAAATATAGGGTTGAAAATCCCAATTTTTACACGCAGAAAATAAAAATTAAAAAATGTTTATCCATCGATCAAAATTGGTCGGTTCTAACCCTAAAAATTAACAGCCCTCTCAAGGTAGTAACTCTCCAAATTCGTCCACAAAAAATTAATAATTTTTTTTTTGCAATATTCCAAGGTCTAAACAAAATCATTTTACCCTACAATTAGGGTTTTTTTTTTTTTTTTTTTTCCGCTGGCGCTACATCCCATAGAGGGATTTGGCCGCTTCATATTGAAGTTTCGTAATCATTTTTTTTAACGGATAATGAGAGATTAATTCATTGATCCTACATTAACCAGCCGTGATTTTTTCATCACCCGCCGGGAATCGAACCCGGGACCTCCGGGGCTTAAAGCAAGCATGCTAACAACTGTGCCACCGGGGCGGCACAATTAGGGTTCCCACCGTTTTATTCTTTTCTTATCGAATTTTTGTTTAAAGTGTTTAAAGTGTATTAAAGTGAAATATAACAAACAGAAACATGAACCATCAAATCCCAAAATCAGTTCCCACAATTCCATCAAAACAAACACTAACGACCTACACAATTTTCTCAAAACACCCACCACAGAAACACGCAATTCAGACAAACAAACCACAATCAAATGACACAATACCAAAAGAACAATAGATACTAACAAAACAGAACACTACATCCATCGCAAGTACAGCATCGAACGAGCTTTTATCCATAAAATTCATAATATACATTAAACAGGTACATACCACAACAAAAGAACAATTTCACAACATACAAACAGCCTGAAAACTCACAAAACAGACTCAACCCAGATAAACAACATTCAAACTGGCACACACAAACACAACAAACGAAACTTTTACAGCAAACTACAAGCTACACCAACATACATTGAAAATTGAAACACGTACAATCAAGTTACAGAATACGAAATACAAAAGCATGCACCAACAAATCAAAGAACCTATGAGACAAAAATTTATACAGCGCCGTGCCCCTCCCTCGCTCGACAGGCAAAGTATACTATTAATTATTATAGTGGAAGCTCGTGCTTATTAAGTCGAGCATATGGAAGAAAAGAACAAACCGGTTTATAAAATTTAAAAGAAGGACAAAATATTTACTGGACTTACCAGGTATTTCGGATGTTGCAGGCTCGTAATCGTTGTTCACCGCTGACGGCTGTAGCCTGTAGATGACTTTTCTCGCTGCCCGATTTGTTTACTCGTGTAACACTGTTTGAACAAACTTATTGTATTCACCACTAATGCACTTATACTCATGCGAACACAATAATTAATAAATCACTCTGTATGTATACAGTTTTTTAGATTTATAGAAAAACTACACAAAACGTTTACATCACAGTTTATAGATATATCGGTATCTTTACACAAATTGACTGAATGACGACACACGATCGAACCTGTTTATTTAACTAGGATAAAATCCAATAGCGGATTGTTATCAAGGTCATCGTCACTTCAAACACAGTATACGCGCACACAAATTAAATTAAAGTTCACATACAAATAAATATTCTTCAAGCTTATAATTTAAGCATATACATTCACATATAACCTTGCCACTTTTTATTATCTTATTATAGGTTTTTTTATTACGAAATTGATTACTAACTCCGATCAAGCGTCCATTTTGTCCGCGCTGATCGAAAATCACTTAACTTTATACTTTTTTTTGGTCCCCGTCCAATCTCTCCCAAACACAATAACAAACTGACGGTCGTTAACCTTTCATCTTTGCTTCGTTTATTTATCGTGATCTACATTATATTGTCTCGCTCTCCGATACAATATGCAAAATTGCAAATGCAACAAGCTTATATTGTTCATCTCGTCATCGATTTGTTGTTTCAAATTGTATTCGCTTATTTTTAGCACTGAAGTAATTTATGTAAACTCAATAAATTCTTTTATCACATAATAGACAAAGCTTATTCTATGCCGGGGTAAATTTTAGGACATACTAATGTTTTCATGATCCCTATTCACTGAAATTTACTGACATTACTTACAATATGCTTGTAATTTTGGATATATCCAGCTTATTCATTGCTGTTTTTATAACATAAGTTTCAATCATTTACAAGCTGGACTTGATTAATTCGATTTTGGGTGAACATTTTGAAATTCATTCAACAGTAAAAAAAATACTTGACAAGATTTAGTGATGACAATTTTATCCTTAAGGACGATCCGCAGTCAAAGAGGTGCAGTAAAAAAATTTGAAGACGAATAACTTAAAGTTTTACTGGATGAAAATCCGCGTCAAATTAAAAAAGAGCTGGCATAACAGTTAGGAGTTACTCACCAAGCAATATTACTTCGCTTGCCTGCAATGGGAAAGATAAAGAAGAAAGGAAAATCGGTTTTTCATAAAATGACCAAAGAAAACAAAACCCGTAGAGTTGACAACTGCATGAATTTGCTTTCTCGGTACAAAAGATAGAATTTTTTACCCAAAATCATTAAGGGTGATGAAAAGTGGATTTTGTACGATAAACCTAAATGCAGCAAAGCATGAGTTGATCTAAGCTAGCCGTCAACATCAGTTGCAAAAATGAAGATTCATGCTACTGGTGTGTCTGGTAGGATTGGAAAGGAGTAATTCACTACATGTGTATTGGAAATGGCATTCTAAAATGTTTTTTGGATGAAGTTCTGGAATATGGCCAAGTATCATGGAATTTGCCCATTTCTAAACCGATTATTATGAAATTTGATATATGCGTTGTAAATGGGAATCTAAAATGATTTATGGATAAAGTTCTGGAATATGGCCAATTAGGATGAAACTTGCCCATTTCTAAACCGATTATTATGAAATTCGACATGTGTGTTAGAAATGGGTTTCTAATATGTTTTTTGGATAAGTCTGTTTCAATTGCTTAACGATCTAGATTATCTTCGAAATATGTAATATTTATTAGTTCGCCTACAATCCTTCGCTTTAAACGTTGGGGTACGTTTCCTGAGTGTTTACTGTCAGAGTTGTATGTTTGGACATGCTTAAAAAAATGAAGTGTGTGGCGGACACGTGCTGTAAAATTACAACTGGCAACGGTAGTGTATAGAGTCTAGAAATTAACAGTATCATTTAGAATCACCTTTCCATCGCAAATCTTTAATTTCATCATAATCGATTAAGGAATAGCCAAGTTCCATCCTAATTGGTCATATTCCAGAATTTCATCCAAAATCATTTTAGAATATTATTTTCAACACACTTGTCGAATTTCATCATAATCAGAAGCTTGTAGGGAATGTGTTCCCATCCCACCAAACACACAGTAGCACGAATATTCATTTTTCCAACTATAATGTTTGTTGATGGCTGGCTTGAATCAACCCATGCTTTTCTGCATTTAAGATTATCGTATAAATTCCACTTTTCATTACCCTTAATGATTTTGGGTAAAAATTCTTTCTTTTGTACCGAGAAAGCAAATTCATGCAGTTGTCAACTGTTCGGTTTTTGTTTTCTTTGCTCATTTTATGAAGAAACGATTTTCCTTTCTCCTGTATTTTTCCCATTGCATGCAATCGAAGTGATATTGCTTGGTGAGTAACTCCGAACTGTTCCGTCAGCTCTTTTTTAGATTGACACGGATTTTCATCCAATAAAACTTTAAGTTCTTCGTCTTCAAATTTTTTACTGCACCTATTTGACTGCGGATCGTCCTTAAGGATAAAATTGTCATCACGAAATCTTGTAAAGCATTTTTTTACTTTTGAATGACTCTCAAAATCTACACCCAAAGTCGAATTAATCAAGTCCAGCTTGTAAATGATTGAACCTTTTGTTATAAAAACAGCAATGAATAAGCTGGATAATATCCAAAATGACAAGCGTATTGTAAGTAATTTCAGTAAATTTCAGTGAATAGGGATCATGAAAACATTAGTATGTCCTAAAATTTACCCCGGCATAGAATAAGCTTTGCCTATTATGTAATAAAACAATTTATTGAAGTTCATTTAAATTACTTCAGTGCTAAAAATAAGCGAATACAATTTGAAACAACAAATCGATGACGAGATGAACAATAAAAGCTTGTTGTATATTGCATCGGAGAGCGAGACAATATAATTTTGATCACGATAAATAAACGAAGCAAAGATGAAAGGGTAACGACCGTCAGTTTGTTATTGTGTTTGGGAGAGATTGGACGGGGACCAAAAAAAAGTATAAAGTTAAGTGATTTTCGATCAGCGCGGACAAAATGGACGCTTGATCGGAGATAGTAATCAATTTCGTAATAAAAAAACCTATAATAAGATAATAAAAAAGTGGCAAGGTTATATGTGAATGTATATGCTTAAATTATAAGCTTGAAGAATATTTATTTGTATGTAAACTTTAATTTAATTTGTGTGCGCGTATACTGTGTAAGGAGTGACGATGACCTTGATAAAAATCCGCTATTGAATTTTATCGTAGTTAAACAAACAGGTTTGATCGTGTGTCGTCATTCAGTTAATTTGTGTATAGGTACCGATATATCTATAAACTTTAATGTAAACGGTAAACGTTTTGTGTAGTTTTTCTATTATAAATCTAAAAAAAAAAGCAAACTCTACATACAAAGTGATTTATCAATTATTGTGTTCGCGTGAGTATAAGTGCATCGGTGGTGAACACAATAAGTTTGTTCAAACAGTGTTACACGAGCGAGCCTGCAACATCTGAAATACCTGGTAAGTCCTGTTAACATTTTATCCTCCTTTTAAATTTTGTAAACCGGTTTGTTCTTTACTTCCATAAGCTCGACTTAATAAGTACGGGCTTCCACTTTAATAATTAATATTATATTTATGTCGAGCAAAGGTCACGGCGCTGTATCAATTTTTGAAACATATACGTTGACTTAGAATTTAAAGCATCGTAATTGTTCCGATCTTTCAATTTTCACCGTTTAGCTGAGTCAACTATAGCACTATTGTGCTACATTTAGTGTGCACTCGTGTGTTTTGGCATCTACAATGCTATTTATTGTACATGCATGTCTACTTATTGTATTTCAGGACGATGGAGCGATGATTATTTTAAGATGAAGTAACGCTGTGGACATTTGTTAGGTTTTATCATGCGTTCCTAATTCTGAGTAGGTATTGTATTGTTAGTTAGATTCCTAGTTAGCCGTGCGTTGCAAAAGAAGTCTAAGCCGTACGATCATTTTATAATATTCGATATACTAGTTTGAGAGATTACGATATACTAGTTTGGGCCCATGTGGTTCCTCTGTTACGATTTTCCAAGAGGTGATCTCAGTTGAAAATTGATGCAATTTACTTTGGTTGGAATTGTTGCTCTAATTTGTTGATGCTTGTAACGGCGTTGTCTCATAGGCTCTTTGATTTTTTGGTGCATGCTTTTGTATTTTGTATTCTGTAACATGATTGTACGTGTTTCAATTTTCAATGTATATTTGTTGTTTGTTGCTGTAAAAATTTTGTTTATTGCGTTTGTGTTTGTGTGTGCCAGTTTGAATGTTGTTTATTTTGGTTGAGTCTGTTTTGTGAATTTTCAGGCTGTTTGTATGTTGTAAAATTGTTGGTTTGGTGTAGTATGTACCTGTTTAATGCGTATTGTGAATTTTATCGATAAAAGCTCGTTCGATGCTGTACTTGCAATTGATGTAGTGTTCTGTTTTGTTTGGATCTGTTGTTCTCTTGGTATTGTGTCATTTGATAGTGGTTTGTTTGTCTGAATTTCGTATTTATGTGGTGAGTGTTTTGAGACAATTGTGAAGGTCGTTAGTGTGTGTTTTCATGGAATTGTGGGAATTGGGTGTGATAGGTTTGGTTAAATTGGGAATTGTATTGTGGAATTTGATGGTTCATGTTTCTGTTTGTTATATTTCACTTTAATACACTTTTTAAAAAAAATTCTGTAAAAAAAGAATAAAACGGTGGAGATCGTCCCTAATTGTAGGGCTTTTTATTTTTGGGTTAGAACCGACCGATTTTGATCGATCGAGAAAAGTTTTTTAATTTTTATTTTCTGCTTGTAAAAATTGGGATTTTCAACCCTATATTTTTGTTCACGCTAGTATCGTTTTCCATGAACTAAAAATACTTAAAGCTATTTCGCTACAGGTATGTGAAAACTGCAGCGCAATTGTTTTAGTTATGATT
This sequence comes from Tipula helvola, assembly GCA_963556165.1. Taxonomy (NCBI): domain Eukaryota; kingdom Metazoa; phylum Arthropoda; class Insecta; order Diptera; family Tipulidae; genus Tipula; species Tipula helvola. The sequence continues at coordinate 344,111,060 of OY744483.1, read as the reverse complement.
TCTTGATATTTATTAATGTGAATTAGTAGCAGCTATTTCAAGATTACAAGAATTGATCAATTTCAGATCTATTTCGTGTGCAATTGAGTGAAAATGTAAATTAATTAATTGACGAGATAAACAGTTTTCGTATTGCACAAATAATTTTTGAAACGCTTAGTACCTACGTATTGATCACTGTGCTAACTTTAAATATGTGTGACTTCGACTTCGTATCGTATCCAAGAATAGGCCCCATTCGGGCCTCATTTTGTAAACTATGGTTTTGTATAATCTAGGTTGCTTTGATAAAGCACATCAGTGAAACTTCAGATGTATGCTCTATCGAGCATCGGAAAACATGATGTTAAAACTTATCACCCGTGGTGAACAAAACCACGAATAAATTGTGTTCAGTCATTAAGTGGTTTGTACACTTTTATCGAAATTCAATCGATGCCAGTCGTATAGCATGTCTTGCTGCGTGATAAGTTTGTCAATATTTCCTAAACCGAAAATTCTAGAACAGTTCCTAGTAACCTTTTCAGAGGAAGAAAAAATTAGTTTTTCCTTACACCAAATTTAAACCGATCTAAAAACATATTTCTGGCCATGTTTGTGGAATATGGCTATATGTTTGACATTTTGCAGCCTATATAGGTACTGATAATGCTTTGCTTAACAGAAAGCAGTAAACACCTGACTTTCATGTTAAATTCGTGTTAAACAAACAACATATCAACTAAACAAAAAAAAACATTTCCCTGTGTACAAATCATGTAATACATGCACAACCCCAACCATCTGATCATTCTACTAGATAAACCTTTATAAATGTATCCGCTTCTTTATTGTTGTTTACACATTTATTTAGTTGTTGTTTTTGTACATTTAAATGTTTGCGAGATATATGTGTGTGTGTGTTGTTATTATTATTGTTCACGAGAAAAGTTTTTTTTACCTTACCTTAAGAAAATTTCTATTTCGGAAAACCAGAAGAAAAAAAAAGAAAATCACATATTCATACTCGTTTTCTAATGTAATAAAAATAAAAATGTTAGATACGAGCGAATTGAAACTGAAAAGACAGGAAAATTTATGGTTTTTCTTAATACATTTTCTTTTCGGAACTTTTTTTTTTTTTGCAAGTATTTGAGGTTTTACTTATTTTCATGTTTTTTCCCCGTATCAGCTACATTTTCGTATGTATCAAGTATATGTAACCAGTACATATATACAAAAAAGTTTGTAGTTTGATAGCTTTTTGTTGTTGTTGAATTGTGTTTGAATATATAAATTTGGTTAATAAGAGTTACTTAAAATGGTAAGAAAAAGTTTTTCTTCCTATGTGATATTTTTATTAATGTTTTGGAAGAAAAGTGAATATACATATCTATATGTTTTTCAATTTTGTTGTTTATTTTCTTTGGGTTATTAGTGGCTAGTTATTTGTTTTTTGATACGGACTCAAGAAGTACCACTCATCGTAATCTTTATGATCCATATCTGATTTAAGAAAATATTTATGTTGTTTTTGTAATTTAAATGAGGAGGTATCCAAAATTGTGCCTTATCGAAATGTTGTTGTGCCCATTATTTTTCTATTCACCATTCATATACTATTGCATTCCAAATAACACATTAAGGATAAATCTAAAACCATTACCTAATTTGTTTCAAATGGCTTCGGGGCAATCTACTAGCCGACTGAGAAATTATAAAACACATAATAATTCAACAAACGTGTTAATGATTTTGTTCGTACTCTATATACACAAAATACAAAACAAAACCAAAATTTTACTATCAAAAAGGATTTAACAGTAGAGTAAATAGTTTTTTGTTGCTATAGATATACCTTTCGAGATAATTACATATCTCGACCAATCCTACATATAATATGGGTCAGTATCTTCATAAAATACAAAACTAAATTACATACGATTTAACCTATAACTATACTATACAGAAAATTGTTACCTAGAAAATTAAGTGTAAAGTGAGAAATGGATAAATCTAACAATTTTGTTATATCCTTTTTAAGGATTAAACCGAGAAAAGTACAAAAAAAAAAAAATTAAAAGCTTTATCTGTGTACCTACATACTTAAACACAGCATAAAAACATATAGAAATAAAATGTCTGTGTGTGATTTAAATTGAAATATGGATAAGGAAATTTTTGGTTTTCAGGACTGGAAAAGGTATTTTGTAAAATTGAAATGGCTTGAGGTTTTAATTTGTTTGTTGTTTTTCTGTAAATGATAGTGTATTATCCTCACATAAAAAATACGTGTAAAAATATTTTAATTGATTTGGGAGTTTGTGTTTTGTTGCTGGACGATATATGTTTGAGATTATAATATTGTTTTGTAACATAAATATACATGGATACAGATAAATAGATCCATAAATCAATTTGCTATACGATTAAATTTATTTCAAATTACAACAGTATTACGAATAAAACAAGCTAGACATCAAAAAGTGGGAACAAGTTTAAAATTTAGAAAGTAAATTTATCAAGCCTTTTGACAACAACCTTGTCATAAAGGGAACAAATTAGAGTATCATTTGATACAAATAGTCATTAATGAACAATTATGTGCTCCAAAGGCTAATTTTAGCCGACAACATAGATTTTCATCCAAGTTTCGTAAGTTGCAGTTACAAAATTTAAAAGTAGAAATGCTGTTGGCTATTGAGGAAAAATGGAATGTATAGAGTGCATTCAACTCCGCTAACTGTTGGCAACTTCTTGAGTGAAATCATCGCGTTGAGTTATGAACGCTCATGATACATTAAAATGTAATTTTTTCAATCAGTTGATTTCTGCTGCCAACATTTTGGGAGACCTAAATTCTGCTATTGATTTTATACTATAGATATATGTACGTAGTTCACTAATAGCAGCGCCAGGAATTGTTGCATTAATAAATTAAGAGACACAGCTTAATTCTCGACCCAGGTAGGGTACTCTGAGCAGAACCTGCTATTTGTCTACGACACTCAAAACATTCGTTGACATCTGCTTTTTGACAATTGAGTATCCAATATTTCTGGCGTAGAATGCTCGTTTGTTATAATGTTTCGTGTGTAAATACCGATTGGGCTTGTTTCTCTCATAACCCTAGCAGTGATTAAATGTTTTTTGGGAGAAGCATTGAACATTTACGTAATATATTGCTTTTAGATTATCCAACCTTCCTCTGATTCTCAAAAGACCTTCTTCGTCAGAATTTTACTTTTAGTGTCAATTTTTTTGGTTTACTTTAGTGAATTAATTTCGTTTACAAATTCTTTCTATTTTTTATTTTTTAAGCCGCTCTCGTAAATAGTTCTTTTAGCGTATGATTATATGGCGATTCGGTCTTTTCCACCTCCTTGGAACGTCGAGTGCATTGGAGTAATCTGCTTAGCAATACAGCATCACATAATTCCTATCGTGGTAAAGGACACTTGCAGTACAACCATTGTTTTCGGAAAAAAAAAAACAACTGTTGTATTAGTTTACCCGCTCTGATTGAATTTGCGCGTTTGTTGCAGAATTATTCATCTTCAAAAATCGTGGAACCGAGACCTATGTATTCCGAAGGTGGTTTATCCTAGTCTAATTTATAAAAAATTCTGGTAGCTGCACATACAGGTCATCATGAGATACAGTCGTTGAAAAGAGCTCAACAAGGATTTTACTAGAAAGGATTAATTCAAGATATGATCGACTTCGTAGAACAATGTGCGGTATGCCAACAAACACAAAAAAACAATATCAAAGAACCTTTTATTAGTAAAGAAGTACCGATATTACCTTTTGAAATAGTGGTAATATCTGTTCAATTTACATGGTGAAACGTATTTATTGGTGGTGGATACCTACTCTATCTTTTTCGAAATTGAAAAACTTAAGAATATCAGTCTTAAAAAAATCTTTGCTACAAATGGTACTCCTAGGATTCGGGAAAGTGACAATGGCCAAAATCTTCTGCTCGAGAATTTTTTAAATTCAGAAAAAAACCGAATTTTGAGCACAAGACATCGGGTCCTCATTTTCCGAGATCTAACGGTTTAGCAGAACGAAAAGTTCAGACAACGAAAGACAACACCGATTTACTTCGGTCTAAAAAGACCAAAGTATTGAAATCCTGTCAAAAATGAGCAAAAATTTGGTTGGTCCAAAACCACTTTTCTAGACGTTTTGAAAGTCCCTGAGTCCGAAAATGCAACAACAAAAAAATGTCCGTCCGTCTGTCTGTGTGTCTGTGTGTCTGTGTGTCTGGACCCATGGTATCTCGAGAACGGCTTGTCCGATTTGGATTTTTTTTTCGCCAATCTGTTTCTATGGTCAAGGCGGAGATTTGAAAAGCTTTTGGAGACTGTACGTCAAGGGGGTCGGGTACCTGCCGTACGAATTGACCCAAAATACCTGCTTTTATAAATATTTACGACTTTTTTTATATATACTGGTTTGATTATTGAATTGGGCATTGAATTTGAAATTGATTTGATGACTAAGTTAGGGGTCAATTGGCGGGTTGAGTTAAAGTTGAGTTGGAGTTGAGTTGTAGTTGAGTTGGGGTAGATAACAAATTGTTTATATGATAGAACTTGCCTATTTATCAACCGATTATTATGAAATTTGACATGTGTGTTGGAAATGAGATTCTAAATGATTTTTGGATAAAGTTCTGGGATATGGCCAGTTATACGGTTAGAAATATCAGTATAATTCTGTAAACTACTTTCGATATAAAGTTCTAGAATACGATTTTTCGTGTTAAATTGGATGCTTGTACTCATGTTACTGAAGCTTTTGAGCTGTTTGGCTATTGTTGTATAAGTAAATATATGTTGGTTAAAATAGAAATCAATATGTACTGTCAAAATTGTCCCACCAACTTTATGACACATGTGAATGCTATCTCCATTGAAGATTCCAAAGACCGAAGTTCTGATCACCTCGTGAGGTTTCAGCCCTTTATATTTTTGTCTTGCATTGCAAAATTTACTTAATACACCTAGAAATTATCATTTAGAATCTCCCAATCAGAGGCAATGAACAGACTATAACGAACACATTTCCCAACTAGCAAAAAACTTTTAGAGCCTAAAGTAGTTCAGAAAGTTAAGCAAAACGTAACCAATTTACGAAAAGCAAAAAGCTTATGTTGATCCGGTACTTAACGATAAAGTTTGTATTCAAACGAGTCCTAGAAATTGGATAACCGGTACGATGACAGAAAAGTTGGGTGTACCAAGATCTGTTATGGTCGATGTGCAATCGAAATTGAATTAAAAATTCTAAGGAGTTCATTCACTTTGCTGAAAATTTGCCAAATCAGTAATAAATCATAATATTAATTTTGAATTTTTCAAGCACTCTTATTCATGTAGTTCAGGCACTCTTATTCATGAAGTTTAAAATTTGGAAAATGGCTTATAATCATGTTACAAATATTTTTTGTTCTATTCATAAATTCATGATTGACAAATAAAATAAATTAAACCATCTTATATATGCTTAAATTTAATTGAATCGAATTAAATTTTATTTCTCAGAAAGAAACATTATCGAAATTTAATTAGTTTTCATATTTTAAAAAAAATAAAATTGTTTATAAATAATTCCTTAGTTTCCTTAATTTGTTCCTTAGTTGGAATCATATGGCTCCGTGAATTAAGTCCGCGGGAAATAATTTTGCGGCCAATAATGAATTATTTCGCTAACTTTTTTAATTCCGCGACGTTAATTTTTAAAAAAACCTGAATTAAATCCGCGCGAAATTAATTCATTTTTTGCGGGGAATTAATTCATTTTTAATTATGAATTAATTATTTATTTGTTTAATTTATTTGAACACTAGTTTCACAATAAATTAAATTTATTTCAATCTATTATTGAAGTAAAAGTTTTTCAGTACTTTTTCATAAAGGTGTAAAGTATGTAAAACATTTCGGTTTCAATTTAAGATGGTTAATTCATCCTGAAAATTTTCAAATAAATTTCCCTTGACTGCTTTATTTGCAAGATCCACATATTTTTCTGAAATATCTTTGGTTTTCCCTGCAGTTCTTTTTCCAACATAAATTATTACCTATCCTCCCTTACGATCTTGTATCACCATCTGTATCCAAAAATATATTGAAATACCCTTTAATATTAACATTAATAAAAATGGATACAAATATGATCAAAACATAAAATTACATCCATTATTACAGTTGTTGAGGTATCCAACATAACCAATTTTAGAAAACCAAAAACACGAATCCTACAAAACAACAACTGTATATGAGGAGGTAATATAATATGTATACATAAAATACATAGACAAAGAAAAAGATAAAATTGTTTCCCAATTTTTACCAATAAAAAAAATTTACCATTTTCTTATACATATTTGCCATGACCAATAATAATATTTTAATAACGTATAGAATAATAATAAGACAAAGAATATAACACACATATGACGATCAAAATATTGCACAAGGGATGATTTTCTATATTTTATCGTATATTCTTGAAATTCGAAAAGGTCGAATTTATTTCGAAGTGAATATTTTATTTGTCATCCTCGTTCGGATATATGTATATGTATATGGAAATGAAATCATAAAAATTTCATTTCAGTTTAGGATACTAATAATGTTTTTTATGTAATGGAAATACCTGCCAGTCTCATACTCTTCACCCGCATACATATAAAGCCTTTGAACTTTTTTTTTTTTTGCCACATTAAGATTGATTGAATCATCTCACTTAATTTCCTTTCATCATAATGATTATTTTATATATTTATACGTATGTACGAGCAGCTCCTTATATCTATTACACCTTTTATTCAATAAAAATAAAACTCTATTATTGTATATCCTTATAAAGAAAACCCCCCTCCTTTATAAATACATATATAGAGATCCCGAGAACATAATAAGGAGCTAAGCCAAATGATAATAAAATATTAAATGAAAACGATTCACTTTATAAAAAGCAAAAATTTTCTTCACAACAAAACAAACCAAAACTGTATATCCTTTTTGTGTGTATATATCCTTGTTCTGTGTGTGATTTCCTCGAAACTCGACTAAACCGAAATGGGAATTGAAAAAAAAAATGAAAATGTTAAAAGGTATTTTCTTTATTGTTGTTATATTATCATCCTGTATTCATCTTATACTCTATATTATACAAGACGATGAAGACGAACGTACCAAAAAAGGATATAATACACTAAAATAAAATAGTCTCCAATGAATTAAAATAGAAAGGATTTTCTTTATTTTTATTGTTGCTATTATGTTGCCAGGTTATTTATTAGGCCGAAGAAATATAATGAAAAATCAAGGTAAATCATTTAATTGCGAAACTATATATCGAGAGGTATGGTTTAGGACATTAAAATTATAATTCCATTCTCGTAAATAGTGCGCACTCCACACTAAAAAACATAAAATTTATTATTTTGTACACTGCACATAGAACGGTTATTATTTTATACGTACATAAAAATCATAAATCATAAAAAAACCACGCTTTATCCGCAACATAACTCGTACGTGTTAATAATATTTCTATGATTACCTTATTCAGATAAACCTCAATAAGCTAAATTGTATATAGAGACTAGTAAAAAACGTTCCTCTTGCAACAAAAAAAAATAAAAAATTCAGAATTCTAAAACAAAATATTGTGTAATTGAAACCTTATTTGTATTCACAAAGCAAAACATCCTGTAAACGAACGGAATATATAAAAATCCACCGGCAAAGAACTGTGAATGAATGAATGTCTGCTACTCTATTATATACCAAAATACAAAGTACCAACATTTTTCTTTTTAATTCCCATACGAGAATTTTTTTTTTTAACAGAGAATACAGGAAAGGTCCATTTGCGGAATGATCCTGCGATGTTGAATGATTTTTTTAATATTTTCTTTTATGTTTTTGGTGAGGTTTATCATTACTTTGCAACCCTTTCCATCTATAAATCTTTTGGTATATACATAGTAAACACACACACACACTCCAATATATTATCTGTGTTGTTATTTTTTTTTTTTTTTCAACAAGGAAAAACGGAAATTAATATAAGAGTTGCATGTTGATTTTGAAATGGAAATGGAAAAACTAATAATAAACGTGAAATTAAAAAATACAAAAATCGGTAAAAAAAATACAATTAAAATTGACTGCGGAAACGAGATTTAAACAACAGCAACAACAAAAAATATCCGGACATTGATATGGTGACGGCAAGGTATTTTAATTGCGTGTATATAGTTTGGGGAGTAATGGTAAATGTATGAGATTAATTTGAATACAGTGAGCGAACGAAATTTTATGTTTTTTGTGAAATTGGCTGGAAAGTGACAACGTAAGCCAAGTTCCATCAAACTTTCTATCATTGTCTGCATGAAGCTGAGCGATTTGGTGATAACTTTATGCTGGCTGTTGTAACGGGGCAGTGTGGTTTGATAGCAAAACATCCACCAGAGCTTATTAACTAGAAAAGGGAACCTGTGATTATCTTTAATAACCGGCGGCAAATCTCACAACTATGTCTATCTCGCTGTACTTATTTCCACACTTTAAAACTAAAAGAAAATAAAAATAACAGAAAACGTGCACTATCTCTCATATCATTCATAATTCGCCTACCGTCATATCAAAATTTAACATCGAACAAAGACGTTAAAAGTCAAATTAAATTAAAATTATATGAAATATTAAAAGTGAGTCAAAATATTTTAATTAATTATTGAGCCAAGAACACATCTTAATACAGCCCGCTATCGGTGGTATAACCGTCAAATAAATTAGAACGAATAAGTTACGAGTATTGTGTATTAGCTCCCAGTGAATTTGTTTGGGTACAATACCGCAGATAGACGCCGCTCTAACATCAAAGGTTCGTTGGCGATGATATTCAATTACGCGCAGTAATGATACTGAGATATTCAAATTGGACCTTGAACAACTGAAGGTGATTGCGTCGTGTAGAGAGATTATTATCAAAATTTCACGAGGTTAAGAATGTGAACAACGAATTGAATACTAAAGATGAAAGCCACCAAGTTGACTTTGAGGAAAAATACTGTATTACGGTTGAAGACTTAAACCGGCTAAATCGAAGAGCAAACTTGGTTTCCTCAAGATTCTTATCTTTCATAAGATTCGTTTACGTTCATAGAACTCAAAAATTCAAAACATTCAAAATATTCTTGAGATTCCCAAGATTCATAAAATTTAGTTAATCCACAAGGTTCATATAGGATTCGTAAGATTAATAAGAAACATGACATTGATAAATTCACTACCACTACTAGATATGATTCGAAAACAATTTAACAAAACACTATTCAGTTTTATTTTAATTTAAATATGAGCGGATTTCCTTGACCAATTTAGAACAACAATTGCATAGGATAAATCACCGCAAGAATAACATTAACACATTCGCCACTCATCTTTTTTTTTTTTTTGTACACTGTTTGTACGACTGGGCTCCCGCAGTGAAACTTCTTGGCACAAGTATGTGTTAGATACTTCTAGAAACACAGCCGCAACAAAATAATCGTAACAAAAATATTACAAAATTATTCTTTTATTTTGTAAAAGTAGACGTCACATAATATGAGTTTTTGAAACTAGCATGTCACATAATATGTGACGTTGAGTGGCGAACGTGCTAAACCAAAAAAAAAATTCGGTTTATTTAAACAAAATTTTAATTTTTGGTTATGACACCTGCCACCAGATGCCATAATACATATTAAATTTATATTTTATTGCGAAAGGTTGGCTTTTATCAATTAAATTAAATTGGCTATTTCTTTGACAAAAAATAAATCCAAAATAATTCAAATTTAATTTTGGCCAACAAAATACGCTTTATGTAGCAAAAAAGTTTTCAAATCAAAAAAAGTTTTCAAATCATCAACGAAAATATTTGAAAACTCTATATTAACAGAGCCATCTTTCGGTGATGTCATGAACACTCATATTAAAAATATACTACTTATAAAACTCACCGTCGTGGTGCATCGTTATAGTCGTGGTATAATTTTTAAACGAACTGTCAGTTTTCAAGTTTTGGTTTTTTTTCTTATAGGTTATTAAAAACTTATGTCTTGTTAAATTTAATTATTTATTTAACGATAATGTAATTATTAAATATTTAAACTGAATAGTTAATAAACATTCAATTTACGGAACCAAAGTTTCGTCACAAAAGTTGTTCTTGTGAAAATAGTTTTAACGAGGTTTTGTTTCTTGAATAATATTGTAGAACTGAGAGACATCTATTGGTCGTAGAATGACCTTCATTATTTTCTTAAATTTATATTATTAGTTTGAAAATATTTTATAATTTTTTCGAGTATTTTTCATTAACTACATATATTTGAATCAAACATTCTAAATTTTACAAGGATAGAAACTTCCTCAACATGAATGTTTTCGATTTCATTATCTTGCTCGAACGAACTTTGGTTGCCCTCTGATTGTCTTCTATTTCAGATGTTTGAGAAAATCTGTTATAAGTGATTGAGGGCATTCCTTTTCCAAGTTTTTGAAAATTTCTTGACTTGGAGCAAGATAAGCATCTTATTGTCTTTTAAATTGCGCACTTCTTTCCATTAAAGGGCCATTATCAATACAGAGATATACAATTCTGTACTAAAAAATAGAAAAAAGTTCCCAGTATTTTTGCCTATATTTATCGCAATCTCGAGCAGCAATTTAATAGAAAAACGCAGCTATTATTAAATAAAAAATGTTATTTTAATAAATAATGTACCTACTAGATAGTTATGATTCGAAAACAATTTAATAAAACATTATTCAGTTTTGTTAATATCATTTTAATTTAAATATAATTCAAAAAAGTTTTCAAATCATCAACGAAAATATTTGAAAACTCGATAGTAACAGAGCCATCCTTCGGTGATGTCATGAACAGTCACATTAAAAATATACTTATAAAAAGCGTCGTTGTAGCCGTAATATAATTTTTAAACGAACTGTCAGTTTTCTAGATTTTTTAATTTTTTTTTTTATAGGTTATTGAAAACTTATGTCGTGTTAAATTTTATTATTTAAACTGAATAATTAATAAACATTCAATCTACGGAACCGAAGTTTCGTCACAAAAATTATTCTTGTGAAAATAGTTTTAACGAGTTTTTATTTTTTGAATGATATTGTAAAACTAAGAGACATCTATTGGTTGTATGAATGATATTCGTTTTTTTTGTTTCTCTGAAGCGTGTTCCAATAAACTCGGATAATCCATGTTTCGCCTGAAAGATGCTAAATAACAAAAAATTGATTTTCATTTTTCTATGTTTTATCATTGAAAATATTCGAAATTTTTAATTGTAAGCAATAGTGGGAAAGATAAAATTAATTGGTGAAACTTCCCCAGTTTCCGCTAAAACCCAAGTCTCGTTTTTCATTTTGTACCATCTTTCAGGCGAAATATGAAATTTCATTTTCCATTTTCTCGGCTCCGGGACTAGCACTAACTTTTTCCAATGAGGACTAATTAGCTCAAATTCGGTTCTAACAGTATGAGAAGTTTCAAGCCTAAATTCGAAAGTTTCTGCCGTTAATCATAATTTGTTGAACAAGTAAGTTGTCTTGGATAAGTCAAAATGTCTTGATAAATTTTCATATTTTCTTGGTTTATTAATAAAAATATTCGAAATTTACATTTTTGTGATAAGCACAAAATTCTGCAATGAGTGTAAAATACTTTGTCGGAAACAGGTTTAAATCAATTATTTTTGTTGTTCAATTTGGAAATTATTGAACGCAAAATATATCTTGAATTGTTCTGTATAGTATCATTTAGGGGTATAGATTGATTTTCATTTTCCACAATTTAATCAATGAAAATTTATATTTTTGTGATAAGTACAAATTTCTTCATTGTATTTACAACTAAAAATATTAAGTTAATTGGTTAATAATTTCTGGAATCCACTGAAAATCAGATGTTCTTTTTGTATTTCTTTACAGTCTTTCAGGCGGAATATGAAAATTATTTTACCATTTTCTCGGCTGCTGGACTAGCACTAATTTTTTCCAAAGAGTACTAGTTAGCACAAATTCGGTTCTAAAGGTATGTGAAATTTCAAGCTTAAATTCGAAAGTTTCCCTGCTGGCAGTTACCCACATTTAAAATATTTACGTTAAAAAATTAAATTTAAATGTAGTTCCGGTATTTGAATTTAGATGGCGGTAATAAATAAATTTGAAAACAAGTGAAATTCAGCAAAACTATTCATTCAAAATAACTGTTTTGCCAAGTTAGGAGTGGAATTTATTTGTGTTTGTTAGTAAATTAAAATTAAATGGTGTGTTGTGTGTTTAGTGAGAGTGATTAAGAAGCCAATAAATTTGGAAAAGGTAAGAAATTATATTGTTGTTATTCATAGAGTTTATTTGTAAAATAAAAGTGGTAATTTTAATGTAAATTTTTACTTTTGGTAAAAAAAATGCCAACAAGATTTGTACTAAATTATGTATTTGCTTTACAAAACAGGATCTTACATGATTTCGTTTCTAGAAGTTTCGATATAGACGCACAAAGAAAAATTAAATTTGTACAATTTTAGTTTAGTTGTACATACTAATAAAATTATTAAATTTATATTAGGAGTTTTCGAAAATAGATTCTGAATAACTTCAGGCTAACTTTCGACCATTAAACTTATTCACCTATTTACGAACAAAAAAGATAATTTCAGGATAATTTAGATGTTGTGGTTTAAATTTTTTTTTTATTTAGCTGTAAATATGGTATAAAATGAATACATTATTAGGATCAATATATGAATGTGCTTTAGACAAATTATTTTGTATTTCTACGAATTATCTCCCAAAATTCATTTTCGACCTTTTGTTTTCATATCAAAATTTATTTTTAATTTTTTGTATGTGATGGATAACTGGATAATTTTTCACCAACATAAGAAAAATTAAAAGTTAGCCTGAAATTATTCAGGATCTATTTCCGAAAACTCCAATTATTGGTTTCAAAATTTGTTATACCAAAATTGTTTTTTGAGTATTTTTAGGAAATCGTAAAATGTATCTCGCTTAAATTAAGCTTCTTTTTAAATTATTCTGATACTTACTGCTCTTAGTTTTAGTTTTAAGATTTGATTTATTAAATTAATAAAAATTTAAAATACGATTTTTAGAAATGTTTTTCTTGAATATTACGTTTGTCGATTAAACTGAAAGTCGGAATGAAACGTTTAGTTTTTTAATCATAAAACGTTTACAAATTATCGTAAATTTGGTTGATTCTCATAGGATTTGGTATATAAAGTGTCCGACTTAAAATAAGCTCGACACAAATTATGACGTCATTTTACGGCTTTATATATGAAGTTGGTTCTGGTATTACAAGTCTTTTGACAGATGCGATGCTGTAGTTTTTATAATATGCTCTTTGAACAATTTGACCTGAAGTGGGAAATATTACACCACACCCCCTGTAGTTTATATCCGATTTACGTCTTATTAAGTCTGACCAACAAGCAATTTATTTGAAACTATTTACCTTCTATTCTGATGTTGTATATTATTTAAATTTTGTTTCGGTGCCGCTTGATGGGTCGGTTTTACTTGGAAACTGGAGATTTACATAGCGGGCCAAATTTGATTTGTGGAAAAATCGGATTTTCCAAAATTCAATATCTGTCGGAATTCTCAATCTACAATTCATCTAAAATTGGTATTATAAGTGTAGAATTTCCACTAACCTTCCACCGTAGATTATTTAAATTTAAATTTGATCTTTGGTGGATGATGTAATGTATTATAATTACTATTACCAGTTACCAATATTAAAATGTTAACTTGTTAATTAATTCCTAAAGTTTTAAGTCCGAAATGAAATGCTACTAAATTAAGAAATTGATTATTATTGGTTCGACCTTGCTGTTTCTCTTGTAAGTGTTTTTTGTTAGTCATTTATATGATAAAATAGTTGGCACAAGATTTTGTAAACTACATATCCGCTGGATGGTTAAAGGTTCTGGAAAGCTGAATCAGGTTTATCAATAAATATTACTCTCCCGAACTGGAAAATTATTTGAAATTTAAATCTCTGAAAGAAATTACAAATTAATAAACTAAATTATAATGTAATCTCCAAATTAACCTCTTAGTGAAATAATGAAGAAATCGCCGTGTCCAAACAAAAGTAGGACACCCAAGAATTCCCAACTCTAAGGCGAGGCGCTCAAAGTTTTCAATGGTTAATCCTGCCCAACCTTCTTCAAATAACATTCTTGCCACACTTCTGGTGCACACTCATATTTGGACATGACGATATATTAATTGATTAATTGCAATCACGACCAAGCCTTTCAGATGATATTTTGAAATTTTATAAAAATCTAAATTTTATGTAAAAAATTCTGAAAATATTATTTTAATTTTAATAAATTTTTTAACACTCTAATTCTGTGACTTTATTAATAAGTATTAAGTTTTAACATAAAATAACATTTTAAAGTATTCGAATCGGGTTCTGAAGTTTCGTCAAGTTCTATAATATTATTTTAATACCAATTTCAATTTAATTTTTAATTGCATTAGGGTTAGGTAATGCTAATTAAATTTCAATATTAAATGAATCGTGGACATTATACCAGCAGCCTCGACGATGGCAGCATAAAACAAATATCTCTGGTTTTTTTGTCAATCCGCCAAAATAGCTACATTTTTTAGCAATATTTTTTTGAAATGTTAGAGCATTTTTGATTTGCTAAATTGAGTGAATTGAATCAAAAATGACTTTACGAAATTCTTTTTAGACATATCGAAATGTCGCTTCGGCCGTTGTGAAGCCTTGGCAGAATTTTGCTTAACCGCAAAATTCAAAGGATTGTGATGACCATAGTGAATAGAATGAAGGCTTGTCCTTCAATTATTACCGAGTATGCTTAATAGCAGAAAATATTTAGTTTGTCTAGTGTCGATAATTTTGGTTTGACCACAGCGCCTAGTCCTCCGTCAGAAGTATGAGTTATATTTTGCAGTGGTTTAACGACTGGCTAGCTTTGCCATAAAGAAGCCCAATTCACCAATTTTTAATAATAAAAGGGTTCCTTTTATGTCGCAACGAGGACGCTTTATTCACTTTGTGCGATTTTCTGCTTCTGCAAGTTTAAACTGTATAAAACAATGATTCAATTACTTTAACAATTTTTGAAATTTTAAATGCCCATGTAGTTTCACAAATTTAATTTGGTGACAGTCTGAATTTGAAATCTGATAATGATTATCCAATTTTGAATGTTTGTCCAAAATAATGATTTACTGTGTAGTGTGAATACGTACATATCTACATTTTATTTTAAAAGACAAATGAATTACAAAAATTTTCTTTTTCCAATTTTCAACCGCACCAACAGACTATCAACCCAAATCTAATCAAATTTGTTAAATTTAAAACAAATCGCCCGCATATTCTCCCTCACCAAACCCTAATTTACCTATCAAAAATATATTTTAAATAATCACTTCAAAGTATTATTAATTAGGAAATAACAACAACAACGATAATAACGAGGAAAAAATTGTGGAAAATCTTATTTATGATGGACGATAACGTTAAATATTTTGTTATCAAGGAGTATAATTCGTTGAACTGTTACACTTCACAAATTGTTTACTGAAGTAGAAAAGAACAATAAAACAACAGGGAAGAGGGAAGGGAGGGATGCAAAAAAAGGGCACACAGGAGTGTTACATTTTTTATGTTGTTGTTGTTGTTGTACGGGAAAAGGGTGAATATTTAATTAAAAATTATTTTTTTGTTGTAATTGTAATTTCATTTTTACAACAAACAGCAAACACAGAAAATCATGATAATTAAAATATAATCTGGCATTATTTCTAATGGCTATGTGGCTGCGCATATATCATGCGGTGGTCAACGTACCATTTTGGTCGTTGGGTACGATTTTATCGGTAAAATATTTACTAAATAATTCCCACGCGTTTATATATTTTACCCTCGAATCGAAATCATCGGGAAAATGGAGGGCGGTATATAATGACCATTTCTTTACGAAATAAAAATTAAAACTCAAAATGTTAAATTAATTAAAAGACGATATGAAAAAGGTATAAAGATTTTCCAGATGGTTGTGATAGCTTTATAATAAGTTGATTGACTATGTATTACGTATATTTGTATGTACATAGAGGAAGGCAAGTGGTGGAAAAACTTAAAAAAACGAATTGGAGAAAACACCTAACAAAAATGAGGGTTAAACATTTCGGTATTATACTAATGGCACGGTAATTAAAATGGGTAAAGTGCTGTAATAACCATTTACTTTTATTGGGATTATTTATCGATAAGCAAATTTTTTTCTTTTTGGGTGTCAAACACCTTTCCTGATCCTCGTAACCAAGATTTACAAAAATTTTGTTTTGTTCCTGGTTCGTTTAGGTTAAATTAAAACATCATAAACATAAAAATCAAATAAATAAAACTAGGTTTAGTAGAAAATTTGTAAATATACGAATTGAAAATGGAATAATGAAGAAAATTTTCTTCCTTCATTATTTTCGACTTTATATTTATAGAAAAGCTTTAAATAACGCAAGGTTGAAGGCATATTTTTGTTTACAGGAGGTACCTCCAATGATGTTTAAATAAACGAAAAATATGTTAAGTGTTATACTGAAATAAATGCACTGCGTTAAACAATGCCCTCCTGTACGATATTTTTTATTTGTTGTAATTTTTATCTGTTTCCCACTACTCTCAGCCGCTTCTCATCATCGAAACAATTAATATGCAAATTTATTTTCCTTCCACAGTTTCCTTACGTTTGATGCTGTATACGAACTAACCAACAAACCATTTCCAACCCCTTTTTATTTTTTTTTTGTCGGATATTTACGTACATATACATCTTCGGTTTCCTTTCAAGACGATATAAAAAAAATTAAGACAAAAATTTAAAATTCTTTTTGAAAATTTACGAACAAAATTTTCATTGTTTGACTTTTTATTTTTATTTTTTTTTAATTTCCAAATTGAAATTAAATTAAAAGAATATGAAAAGGAAAATGTATGTACAGACGTGTAAGTAAGTATGTATATATGTATAAGAAAGGTAACATTTTCTTGAGTTTTAAATTAAGAATCAAGGCAAATTCTTTTGCTATGTATAGTAGGTAAATTAGTTGCATGAGGGGTTCACAATTTAATTACAACAAACAAAAGGAAAATAAAAAAACACAGGCAAACTGTATAAGATTTGTGTACTTTACATTTTCCTTGTAAAAAAAAAACGAACTTAAGGTGGATTAAGACTTGAAGTAAATTGTAAATGATACAGGAAATAATAAAAATCTTCTTGAGAAATTTTAATTAGTAGTTGAATTACGGTTGGTCTCATATAACATGCCGAGTGAACACTATAACAATAATAATCGTACGTTTGACATCTGCTTTAAATTTGCATCAATTTAAAATTTACAAAATTCATATGGTTACGCAATAAACTTGAACATTTTATTTATGTATAAATATTATGTTATCCTTTATCCCTATTTTTTCTTTCTTTGTGTCATGTGTGTGTTTTGTGTGGTGGCCATTTAATAGACCTGTGTGCAAAAATGTGGAAATGAATAAAATAAAAATGACCAAAACGGAGGGAACTAGGAAAATATGATTTTTTATTTTTGGTTGTATTTACTATGAATGGATTTGTAAATTTGAATGATTTTTCTTGTTTGTATTTATGTTTATTTTGTATTTACAGGCTGACACATGAAATAGAAATTTTGAAATTTTGGGGGGTGTTGTCAATTATAGCGTCAAATCGAACAACATATAAAAAGCAAAAAAATGTTTAGTGTTGCTGTAAAGAATTTTGTTGTACACTGCATCTGCCGTATAAGATGTCCCTTCGCTGATTGATATTGTATTAGCATACATTTCTGGAGGCTCTATGAAACGTGTTGCCAGAAATCAATGGTAGGTATATTTTCACCACCAATCTCAGAAGCGATATATAGCCCTGATAGAGCTAGTTGGCCGACCATACAATTTATATTAGCATTGTGCTATTTGAGACGCTGCTGCAATAGGTCGACCAGATTCTTCAGAAGTGCTCGTACATTACTGGTTTGTCTGTATCTCAGTCTGCCCGTCGGTCTGTTTGTTTATCAATCTATTAGTCTGTCGGTCCATCGGTTTTGCTAACTGTCGTCATTCTGCCTGTCGTTATGCATGCTGGTATTTCTATCTGTCTACCTGCTGATCGTTTCGCCTGGGGGCCTGTTGGTAGATTTTTCGGTTGCTCTGACTGTCGGTCTGCCCATCGATCTGTTTCTCGGTCTGTATATCAGCCTATTTGTCTTCCTTTCTGTTAACGTGGCTGTCTGTTGATTTGTTTGTATTATATTTGGAGTTAAGGAGCCTCGCCCTACTTAATTGAAAAAACTTTTTGTTTGCCCCTTAAATAAATTCTGATCCTAAAAATTCGAATCTCATTTCTAAAAATACGTTTCTTACTTCTATTAAGGTGACAAAAATCTCAACCATTATATACAAAAAAAAATTATATAAAATGACCAACACCAACAAAAATATTTCAATCTTTGTATTTTCCATGAAAACCGCAATACTTTTATCACCAAAGACCCGGTAAAAAGGATAAAAAAAAAATTAAAATAAATAAAATATTTAAAATAATAAAATCCTTTTATTCTCTATTTGAAAATGTATCCCCTTTCCGTATTTTTGTATAAATTCAGGAGGAAAATAAAAAACAAAATTCTCCAGAACAAAAAAAAAAAAATCAGATAAACGTATTTTTGAATTAAAGTTATTTTGGAAAATTAAATTAAAATCCCAACAACAAGGCAGCACAAATTTCACACCAAATAAATTTAATTTGACTTTTTATTTTGGTTTACGGTCAAGTCAGAAGAAAATAGGAAAATGTATAATGAAACGACCAGGATTGTATAGTACATAATGTATATTAAAGGATTTAAAATTTAAAGGTGCAATACTGTAATGAACACTGTCAGATTACTTTTACAATACAATAATATAAAA
This sequence comes from Tipula helvola, assembly GCA_963556165.1. Lineage (NCBI taxonomy): Eukaryota > Metazoa > Arthropoda > Insecta > Diptera > Tipulidae > Tipula > Tipula helvola. The sequence continues at coordinate 344,091,971 of OY744483.1, read as the reverse complement.
AGGTTTTTCTACAACAATAATAACTATTTTCGGTCATATGTGTCGTTTCTATTATATATTTACTCGTATTATGTAAGAAGAAGGGCTACAAAATTATTTTTTGTTAGCCTGCTAATAACGTGACCAGGTGTTGCCATCCTTGTTGATGAAGTTTCCTGTGTTAAACAGAGTTTTTTGCTCGTTTCTCAGGTTGTGCCATTTTTTTTTTTCAACTAACAATACGGATAAAAAAATGGGAGTTTCTGGCGAAACTATTTTTTTGTTTTGTTTAATTCTAATTTTCATTTCCTATTTTTTGTGTATGCTGTGTGGAAATAACAATCTGGGATAAATAAAAGGAGTAAAGGAACATAAAAATAACAACAACATGCGAGATTATGCCTGTTTTGATTTTTTTCTCGGATTTTCATTGAAATACGTTTTTTGTTGGTTTAGTCACCTGACTTTTGTATTCACCCTATAAATGTGTATCCTGAATTTTTCATTTTTTTTGTTACTTTATCAAAAGGAAAAGCATTGCATCTCTGCATTGTAAGAACCAAAGGTATATATTGAACGTTTCGGCATGATTTATGTATATGAAAATTTGGATAAATAATTTGTTACCGCATGATAAAATTTATCCAGATGATTCAGAGATATTCATATACACAAAAAAGGATATAAAATCATAAAATTAAAATCACTCAGGTGAATATAATAATCATATACATACTACAATGAATTATAAAAGGGGTAGTTTGATGTACGGAATGATATTTGGGGTCGACTATTATAAATATAATGGTTTTATTGTTTTTCATACAGCATTTTCCAGTGCTTTCTGTATACCTTTTCATGTTTTGTGTTATATCAACCAATTAAATTTGATGTATTTTATTGGCATGGAAATTTAATTTCGAGTGTGTCGTCGTGCACTGTGTGCGTGTGATGAATGAAATTTGATTTATATCGTATTTTATATATACATAAAGGGAAGGATGCTAATGGCAATGAAATATCATGTCATGGCAACTGGAATGGGGGCGGTAAATAATTTATGATTGGCAAATTGTTGTACACCTTTTTAATTTAAGTCAAGCGTAAGGATGTTTAATGTATAACCCTAACTACATAAATCAAGAAGTCCACCACCCAAACATTATACCATCGTTATACACGAACGTAAATATAAAGTCATCACCCAGAAAAAAAGGAGCACAAAATTATATCCTGAAATTAAATTATTATTTTTGTCAGGTCATCACCATTGTCCGAGCCCGCCCCGAAATACAACATATCGTAAAATAACACAAAAAATTTAATTCAAAACCATATCACACTTGACATACACATGATAATACATGTGACGTAAAGTACAGAATTTATCCGTTCCAGAAATTGTATGGTCGGTCACACATCACAGCTACGATGATGATGATGATGTAACAATAATTTAAGATAAAGGTATTTTCATTATAAATATACCCTCGTCGTGGTAGATACATTTTTCATAACCTATTAAATCTAATACATTATACTTGTACCGAGTCGAGTGGCAAAAAAAATATCTACAATACACATAAAAGCTATTATGTCAAGATGAAAACCTATAACCTCTTAGATATTTATTTATACATATATGTACATACACTTTCCTACCGTGCCCGTCTTATTATACAATAGAATAATTTCTGTTTCGTTCCAACTGACCATAACTGTATCCACATTTCATCATTTTCTTCCTCTTAGGTATTTTCGTTGTTGTTGTTGTTGAACACATGAAAAATCGTAAACAAAAACCGTATATTTACTAAAATCCATTTTCTTCCGTTTTCTTACGTATAGATGTTGGTTTTTCCTTAAAATTATCTTTAACAGTTGAGTGTTTATTTACCGCTGTGTGTGTTGTATAAATAACACACGTTTATTTATTTTTTTATTTTCGTTCGTCCTTTTGTTGTTCTTGTTATAATTTTTACTTTATTTAACATCCCTTAAAAGCAAAAAGAAAAAAAAATCGGTTGGAAGTGTAATACCTTTAAGAGTTTGGAATGAGATTATTTAAGTAGAAGAATTGCTTTTTGTGGTTTGGAAACAAATTAGATTCGGGGGATTGTATATGTGTGGGTTGGAGATAGAGGAAATAATTAGACGTTTTGAACCGTAAGTCTAAACGATTTATTTGATATTAATTCCGTAAAGGTAACTAAAATATTAGAGTAGCCGAAAACACTTCTTTAAGTTCCTTATTATGCTTTACTTCAGCACTGTTTAATGACTCTCAATTAGCTAGGAAGTTTTGTAAAACAATTTGATTAACTAATGAAATTTTAAAAGTTATGGTGAGCTAGACTAGCGAAAAAAAAATATTGAGCTACTCTCATATTTTGAGCAACTATTAAAGAGAGATTAGTTCACAATACCAGTGCATTAAATCCCAATAATTTTCCAGTATAAGCTAAAATTTGAATATTGAGGTTACACATTTTGAGCAACAGTTATGCAATAGCTTAACATTTGAAAATTAGTACTCACAATGTCCTTAATTCGAAAATATTGTTTCAATGTTTCGTGTTGGAAATCGCAAAATTCAACAATCTGGAGAGGCAGTGGGGCTAATTGCTTGCAAATAACACAATTATCTAACAAAAATGGCACAATTGTCTTATTTATGTAAAAATTTGCTCAATTTTGAAGTTCATCTGAGCTAGACATCCGACGAACAGTGGACAAATTTCTTACCACTTGGTCTCTAAATGATTCAATCAGGAGGAATTTCCACCATTCGTCCACACATTTGAACAATTTTGCGCAAACATCTTGACCTAAGCCCGTAAAATGAAATCACAAGGAACAAGTGTGTTCGTACATATAAAAGAAGAATTATTTTAGAATTTTCAACAAGAATTTATGGTCCTTAACCCGATGAACTTTCAGTTAAATTGAATTTTCCATGAAATGTTTAAAAATACTCGATCGAACGAAATGCAAAATCGGGTTACAATTGAAAATTTTAGATTTTAGACCTGTAGTAAAAGTTGAACTTTTAATAAAATCGAATTTCTTTCTTCTTGAATTCAATTACTGTTCCCAGAATCGATTGTTATAGGTATCAACCATCAAAATCGAATGAACATGTTTTGTCACTCCAGGCGTAATCGTTACCGCTCGTTTTGTTTCTATCATTTGTGGTCATAACAGAAGACATAGTTCGGATTACTTTTTTGAGGGAAGGTACCGGTAAAGTTGATCATTTGTACAGTTACTGATTTGGCCTTGAACAATTTAGCAGTAAGATTTTCACAATTTTTATGTTTGAATAAACCAGCAATAAGCTTTTACCAAACTGGATATTTAACAATTTGGAACGTTATAGACAACAATGCCAATGGTTCATGGTTCATTTAACAATTAAACTTTTGTTATAATGTAAAGCTTAAAAAATTTTGAACTAGAAAAATGAGCTTTGCTCTATATAATTTAACTAAATACCCAATTTGAGCTTTAAAACACAAAATCAACTCGATCGATATTTTCTCATCAAAAACATTTTGAAACAAATACTATCTATGACATTCCATATGTTCCACAACCATTTCGATAAATTGCCAATTTTTTTATTTTTTTTTGTTACCCCAAACCTGCGGATGGTGTATAACCACCATAAAGTGAAAAACAATTTTCTAAAGTTTTACAATATAAATTACAACATAACAATTACGTTTTTAACCGTCAAAATTATGTTTTCACCCCCGAAACTTTGTTGGCCTTTTTTCAAAACAAGCCAAGAGTGTATGGTATACGAGTATATAGTAGAGAAGAATATAAGTGGAAAATGGAAAATTCTGTTAAATGATAAATTTAAATTGAGTGTTTTTGTTATTATTATTTTTCCCGTTTATTTATTTATTTTTTTTTTAAATTTTCACTTACAGAAAATAAAGGTGAAAGTCTATGAATTGTGTTTATATATGGAAGAGAGGAAAATAAATTTTTTTTATGGAAAAATTTATGATAATTTAAAGAAGTCGAATATGGAAATGGAAATCATGGCTCGTTTGTTGTTGGTTGTGTATATAAAAAATGATTTTTTTTATTATTTATAGAGATTCTGGAAAAGGAGAAACGGGATATAAACAGGAAAAAATGAATTTATGTTCCTGGAATATTTATACAGATTTTTTTTTTTTTAACACTTGAAAGATTTTATTTTTGCGGTGTTAAGTGAAAGAAAGCCATTTACTTTATTTTCATTTTGTTTTTTATATATTATGTTTTCCATTTTTCTTGTGTGGAAATTTTTGCGAACCAAATGAATAATTTAGAGCTTGTTTACTTTCGGTTTTTTTTGGTGTTGTTGGGATACATGAATAATAACAAAAAAATGTATTTTCATGTTTTATTGTGTAATTGAGGTGATTTTCTTGTTATGTGCCATTCCTCGAGTGCAATTAATAATTTTCATCACTAATTGTATTTTTTTGGGAAATAAATTATTTTTGGCAGAGTTCAAAAGTCACAAAAATATAACCCGGAACAAAAAATTCACCCTAGCTAGATAGGTATATACTTGCTGTTTTTTCAATTTGTCGAAATTACGTTAATTAGTAAAATGGTCATTATTCACTTTTCTTAATTTGTTTTTTTGCGTTTTGGGAAATAGTAATTTCCCGTCGACACAAAAAAATAATAAATAAATACGGTTTGAATGGGTGAAAAACGTGTAGTGCTTAATTAGATAGTCTGGTAGGACATAAAAAATGTGAGATATTTTTAGGATTGTAGTTTAATTGGAAATTCTTAACAATACTCTAATTCTAAATAATACAAAAATTTGTTTTCTAACAAAATTTCGGATCGTATTATACCTACGCGCTGGTATTGATTCAAAATAATTGTTTTCGGGAATTCATCAGCTGAAACCTCACGAGGTGTTCAGAACTTCGGTCTGGAAGATTAACTCGACTCTCAAATCAATTTCTAACTGAAGTTTTAATTAAATTTTCATATCAACTCAATTTACAACTCAGCGTCAATTACCAAATCAACCAGCAACCCAACTCTTAGCTCAATTACCAATTCAACCCTAAATCAACTTCAAATAACCCTCAACCTTCTCCCAAACTCAAATTCTAACTCCATCGCCTAATAAACAACGAATCCTGCACTCAACGGCAACGCAAGCTAACTCAATTTCAACTCAACTTTAACTCAACTTGGCTCGAACCAAATCACAACTCTCTCGAAATCAACACGATTCAAAAGCTATTTGCGTGTATGATCTTAACTCAAATCAACTCAATCTAACCTTCCAAATCTAACCTTCAATCTAAAATCTTAACCTTAACCTAAATTAATCCCTAATCGAACCGCTCACTCAAAGCCAAATTAGACCCTATTCAACTCTAACTCGACCTCAACTCAACCATAAACTCAACTTTAACTCAGCCTTCAACTCAACTTCCAACCCAACCCTCACCGCAATCCCAAGCTCAAACCCACTCAGCCTCCTACTTAACCCTCTTTATCTTTTTCCGCTTTCCAAAATTCCTGAATGGGAAGGAATTTCTCCACTTAACTCTCAACTTAACCCTTATCTCAAAGGCCAACTCAACCCTTAAATCAACGCATCTAGAAAAACAACACTAGTGCATGAACTGAACCCGAAACAACTCAAGTTAATTTCCAACTTAATCTTAAACACAACCCCAAACTCAATTTCAACTTAACTCAATCCCAGCCTTAGTCCAACCTCAACTCAACCTTCCCCATACCTTAAATCAACCACAAACCCACGCTCAACTCGGTGCTAACTCTAATTCAATTGTCAATTTAACACTAAAATAAATCCTCCATTCAAATGTTGACTATACCCTAACGCAATTCCAACTCAACTCAGCAGAAAATTGTTTAACGTTATAAAATCATCCCGTGGTTTTGATGTACAGCTTCCTATATCTTTGCAATTCTCCGCCTTGACCATAGAAACAGATTGACGATGAAAAAAATCCAAATCAGACAAGTCGTTGTCCAGATACCGTGTGCACATCCAGACATCCACACATCAAGATGAAGTTTTTCAGACTGATATACTTTCATAACGTTAAAAAAATTGGTTTTGGATCAACAAAATGTTTGGTTAATTTTGAAAGAATTTCAGTAACTTTGGTATTTTGGAAACGAAGTTAATTAATTAGTTAAGAGGCTGAACAGCCTGGCCTAAGAATAAATATCGAGAAAAACAGATTCCTCTAGAGAAAATTGCTTAAATTTTAAGGATAAGGTAGAGGATGTGTAGTGAACTTTATTTCCTAAGGACCTTTGATTTTAGGGCTGACAGAACGCTATCGATGAATGTTATTCATCAAAAGATATTCGACAATTTGTTTACATTTTACCAATCTTCGGAGAAAGAAAAGACATTTCCAGTTTGCTAACCAACACCGAGCCAAATCTAAGGGATAAGCCAATTTTAGTTCGTGCGCCGATATTAATATAGAACCTCAATTCCAATGGAGCAGGTACCATTATTTACAGCGGAAATGAGAGGATGCCGATTGAGTAATTTATAATTTGTAGTCTGAAGCGGCATGACTAAGATAAGAATTAGATAAATGCGATAATATTTTACAGAATTAATGGAATTCTCAAAATTTATAATTAATTAATAATCTATTTGGAATTTCAAAATTGGTTTAAAATTCAATATTTAAATAAATTACAGAATAAAATACGTTTCTAGAATTTAGTAGTAATTCTAATGTGGTTAGAGTAAAAGGAATTTTCAGACCGAACCATGAAAAAATAATTTAGAGAATTTTGGGAATAGATAGTATTATCAAAATTTATAAAATTTAAATAATATAAGAATTTTCAAGATTTTTTAAAATAAAATTGATTATAGAAATCGTAGAATTTTTACAAATTTTTTAATTGGTAGGATTTAGATAATTTGGGTTTTTACAAATTACAGAATTTGTTGAACTGAAGTATTTTTTAGAATTTATTTTCTCTAAAATTGTATTACCCAATTTTACTTTTTTTCTTTTTTCGCTGGCGCTACATCCCATAGAGGGATTTGGCCGCTTCAAGATGAAGTTTCGTAATCGTTTTTTTCAATGGATAATGAGTGATTAATTCATTGATTCTACATTAACCAGCCGTGATTTTGAAAAAATCAATATTTAAATAAATTACAGAATAAAATACGTTTCTAGAATTTAGTAGTAATTCTAATGTGGTTAGAGTAAAAGGAATTTTCAGACCGAACCATGAAAAAATAATTTAGAGAATTTTGGGAATAGATAGTATTATCAAAATTTATAAAATTTAAATAATATAAAAATTTTCAAGATTTTTTAAAATAAAATTGATTATAGAAATCGTAGAATTTTTACAAATTTTTTAATTGGTAGGATTTAGATAATTTGGGTTTTTACAAATTACAGAATTTGTTGAACTGAAGTATTTTTTAGAATTTATTTTCTCTAAAATTGTATTACCCAATTTTACTTTTTTTCTTTTTTCGCTGGCGCTACATCCCATAGAGGGATTTGGCCGCTTCAAGATGAAGTTTCGTAATCGTTTTTTTCAATGGATAATGAGTGATTAATTCATTGATTCTACATTAACCAGCCGTGATTTTTTCTTCACCCGCAGGGAATCGAACCCGGGACCTCCGGAGCTTAAAGCAAGCATGCCTAACAACTGTACCACCGGGGCGGCACACATTTTACTTTTTGTACTGTACGGGCCAATTTTATGTATGGACATTTTTGATGACCGAAAGGTGTGTCTCCTTCCATGTATATATATGTAGATAAAAAGAGTTTCCGGTGAGATCCAGGCACCTTGATTCTGAACAAGGCTGAGTAAGTGTTTTAACTCTGATAAAAATTGCAAAGCATCTCTAGACTATTAAAATTGAAGTTTAAAAGTAATTTTACAACTTTCAGACTTTGAGTTTAAATTCACTTTAAATATATTTGCAAATTTTAAATTACACCTGGCCATTTTAATGGATTTTAGTTTTATGTTTGGCGCCATTAAAACCAGACAACTTTAATCCACTCACTTAACCAAGAGTAACATCACCCGATGAGTTGTTCATACATTAAAAAACACATTTTACCTAATTAATTGTTAGTCGTTAGATGAACAGATAGTTTTATGCGGATATGAATCCAAAAAAGAAAAAAAAAATTAAATAAATAAATTTTTATTGAATTCAAATTAAAAATCTATTTTAAATACAACATGCATTTTGTAAATAAAACGATGTCAATCAAATTATTGTGTTTATTCTAAACTGATTGATTCGTGTGCTACATTTTGATTTCTACAGCGCATTCCATTCAGATCAGTCTGACGCCTGTCCCCAATTTTTATTAACACTATATACGACGAATACAAAAAAAATCATTTTTGATTTCAATCCAAAGATCAATCATTTACACCTTAAACATTACATTTTTATTATACAAAAATATACAAACCTTTGTGGAAATGTACATATACGATCCATGTAAATACAATTTCAACTGTTTTAGACAAATAAACACAGGAAAATTTATTTTAATTTATTTCTCGTATATGTATATAATACACATACACACAAAATTTTCACTGTAAAAAAAGAAAAACTAAATAATGTTCCCGTTTAATAGATATTTGCATCTAAAAATATACCTATCGCACTTACCCTATGTAGAACTCGAAAAACCTAAATTGTCGATTTAACAACTAATTACATGTGAAATATATGACGGACAGTCGTGAAATACATATTTTACTTGTCGCTGTGTAGCTTAAGAATTTTTCACTGCACATATACTATGTACCTACGTTTGGTCTGGAAAATTAAAAATAGACAAAATAATTATAAAATGAAAACTGTTTTTTCCCACTTTGTGAGGTGTCTCTATAAATTTTCACGTTAATTAAAAATATTTTTTTTCTACTTATCTCTTGAAAATCGTGAAAATGAATTACTGCTAATGACGATGTTATTATATTACATATGCATTATATAAAATTGCAGTGGTTCGTAATCGGTGTTCTTTGGAATATTGTGTATGTGGTTGTTTCAAATAAGTAGAAATCATGCGTCTTTATTATTGCAACACTATTTCGGCAAAGTATTTTTCTATCATATTTAATAACAAATTAATAAAAAAAAAATCCAAAGGTTACGAAACCCTGGATATAAATAAACATGCGGGTACGATGTTATTGCTTTTTTAAAACATTACCACTAATTGAAGTTTTCAAATTAAATTAGAATCATTTTGCCTAAACTATAGACTACACAACACAAAAATTGAACAAAAACCACCCATTTGACTAAATAGTAAATTGCGTACATACACACACGTTATAAATGCACAACCCTTTCACAGTAATTAAAACATCTGTACCAAAAATTTGCCACCCCGCTACACAAAACATAATAATCATTTCGGGTGGGATTTTACCGTAAATTATTTACACACTTGAAAGGTGTCATATTCACATGACATTTTTACATTGTACATGGTATTTAAATAGTAAAGTCACATCTCATACTCATACTCGAGATACATATATATTTGAGCCGAATAAGAAAATTTGAATGTTAGGTTTTATGGAAAATTTATACTTTATGTAAAACAGGTGATTTTATGTTAATTAAGTTTTAATTGACTTATCGTAAAACAGGTGGATTTATTATACAGTTTCTTAAAGCCGAGAAAATGTGTGTCCATATTTTCCAGAACCTTAATAGCCCTTGTAATAAAACAATTTATGATTTTTAATTTCTAGATCGTTGGGAGACATAAAAACTACCTTTACGATTTTTCTTTGTATCATTTATAGGAAAAATGTTTTTGTTTTATTGGGATGAGGCAAAAAGAAAAATCATTTATTTATATGGAGCAGAAAGAAACATTTTATTTTTATTAAATTTTATATATTTATTTATACACAAAACAGACAGACACAATTATTTATAATAATGATGGTGGCGGTGGTATATAGACTCGGAATAGCTATAAAATTTATGACTCTTGTATATTTCAGTTGATTCTTATAATTAAATTAGTCAAATCATTATATTATTATTACGAACGTCGACTAGAAAATAAAATATTACATTTTAATTGAATTTTCATATGTATAATAAATTTTAATTTAATGTAACGAACATAATTTTTTATGAGTCCATACGGGGGAAACCTGCAAACGAGTGTCAATAAAACAAAATTTTGGAAAATTCCTTCCGTCGAATATATTTGTCGAGTTTGCTCAATATTTTAGAAAAATAAAACGTGATTTTTTTGTTCGCATGAGTTTGTTCGTGAATCTGTCCTAAAATTATAAAATAAAAATTTAAGGACAAAGTTCACGCATCTGCGCAAATATGACCCAAATATCGTACCCAAGTATTTTTATGGGCAGCTAGAGATCTTCACTAACCAAAAAATATAACAATATCCAAAGATCTAGGTGATAGGTGACTTGGGACAGGTGTGTTCCGCCCCTATTTGAAGGTTTAAACGAACTTACGGTTGGAGCATACCTGTCCTGAGTCACCTATCGTCTAGACTTTTCGATTTAGTTTTGTTTTTTGGTTAAAGCGAATTCTGGACTACACATTCCAATTTTTTTCCACTCGGATACGATATTTCTGCCAGACTGACCAATTTGTTTTAATCAAATTTCATATACATATAGGGACACAACACCAAATTTAGATTTTTGGAAGCTGTAATATTTTTTGCTTTAAACCCATTCCCGGCTACCCATAAAATTATGTCCACTTACATAATTAATGAAAATCTTCATCCGTCTCCAATTTTTGAGAAACAGTCATAATCTAAAATTGAAGTGATCGTAACCTATCATTTCTCGTGTTAGCGGTCCAATAATTTGAAATCAGGTCTTGTTAGAGAGACAACAAACAAGATTTCAGATCATATTTTATGTGGGATCAGGGTATAATTAATTAAAAACTTCATCCCTCTCCTATTTTCGTGAAATGGTCGTATTTAAAAATTCAAGTGACTATCACCTAACATTTGTCGTGTTAACGTTCCATGAATTTGAATTTAAAACCTGTTCTAAGTGACTTATTGTCTAAATTTTTGGAAGTTTCGTATTTTTTTTATTAGAGAGGAACCCTGATTACCCATAAAAATATGTGTGCATTCGGGTTCAATATTTGGGTTAGAATGCCAAAAAATATTTAAGCATATTTCGTATGAACTTACATGTAGGATGGAACACACTTATCCTAAGCCACTTATTGTCTAGCCTTGTGGAAATTGTAGTATTTTTTCATTAAATAGAACCTCGATCTATACTCACGAAAATATGTATGTGCCCGTTTAAGTACGATATTTGGGCCTGTTAGCGAGGATCCTCGCATGTGGTACGATATTTGGCCAGATTGAAAAATTTTCAAATTTCGTTCGAACATACACACATTCGTGAGAGTTAGTAACCGACACCTTCACTCCGTGCAATACTAAAAGTCACACTAATCGTGTAGTGGGGTCAGATTGACCCCATTTTTTTCCATAGGATTTATATGAAAACAAACTAACAAAAGAAAAAACAAAAAATAAAATACAAGAAAAAAAAATCATAGCATCAATAACCGTTTTTGTTCATAAAGCACTTCGTTTTTGTTACGTAATATTGGGCCCGATTCAATGTAAATCTTCTATAAATCTTCTATAAATCTTTTCTTCTATTCTTCTATTATTGCTATGAAAATAAATTTTTGATTAAAAATTTATTTCTAAATAGAAAATGCATTAAATTGTATAAGGGGGGGTCAAAATGACCCCACTACACGGTTATCATACTAATTTCATTTATTTGATGTAAAATACCCTAAAATTAACCGATTTTGATGAATTTTTCTTCTAAATCTATTTAATTGATGTCTGTTTAGGCATATCTAAAAGAAATTATCTAAATATTTGATAAATAATTTTTTATTCAGCTTCAAACAGCTCTGGGGTCATTTAGACCCCACTACACGAAGTGAAGGTTAAATACGAAAAAGTGTTCAAGTCAATGACTTTTATTCGCCTCTTTACAGTATAATTTACCACGGAATAGGAGGACAATTCAGAAAATATGTTTATCAAATTTGTTTCCCTATCGAAAACGAGCAATTGTCAATATTGAAGCCTTCGTTTAATACTCGTTTTAAAAAATCTGCAAGGATTTTTTTGGAAGAGCTCTGAACCTCGGTCATTTCTTGTTAAAGCTTTATGTGCTCGAAATTTTTTTCTGGAATTAGCCATACTTTAATCAAAATTTAAATTTTAGCAAGTTCAACCATGTTAAAATTTTGGAATTCCATGAGTACTTGTAGCTTATTTTCTTAAATTTCAAATTTTAAAGTGAAACCATCATTTGAATAGTTAAATTTTTATATTTTTGTTTTCTCATTTTACTCGAAAAACTTGAAATATTTCGAGTTTTTTTAATTTCTAATTTCAGTTCAACTGTTCGTAATTTTTCTACGGCTAAGCACCAGCGCTAATAAAAATTTAACTTAGATACATACATTTGATTGGTTTCAGAGGCTAAAAAAATTACAAAAAAATTACAGAATTGATTTTGATAAATTCTCAATTTTGTAAATTTCAAAATGTTAATTTTTGGAAAATGTTGAGTCTAGTCAAGAAAACGCCTTTTTTATTTAATTCTGTTTATGACGGTTGCCAGTAATTAAATGAGGTCTTTGTAAGGTTATATATTCTGAATTATTGAAATTTGATCGAACCTTCAGCTAAGTCCCATTCATATTAAAATTGAAGTAGATTCCACATTGGATAAGGCTTCCACATCTATTAAACAGCATTATCAATCATCAGCAACAATCAAATGATAGGTGTCGGATTTTAAACGAGCTGAGTGGTCGACCAAAAACAGAAATTACTTTTAAAATGGTATACTAAATAATAGAAAGTACCAACTTCATTTGATAAAGTAGGCTTGACATGAAACCAAACTTATTATCAAAAAATTTAAATTTACAATAAGGCACTAAATAATAGCTTAGTGCAACTGAGTTTAACTGATGTCTTGGAATTGTAAATTGATGGAAAGACTTTTTATAAGCTCTTTAACGTTAAATGTAACTTGACCGATTTTATTAGGAATATTAAGAAATTTTCTTTTTCTGAAGCGCAAAGACGCACTACCTACATAAATACATGTAGCACTAAATTTTGGCTGATTTGAACGAAATTTAAAATAAAAACATTTTAGTATTTACGAAATTTATCTATTTATCCAAATTTTATTCCTGAAATTCAAACTTGGTTTTAAAATTTAGTTAAAAGATTTTACAGTTCAGTTTAGTCCTAATTTTTTTTTCTCAAAGTACAGTGTCACCAAAAATAGCAATTAGCGTACATCTACGGTGAGAAACATTTTGATAGACAGGGGTAATTTAATAACCAAATATTTTTGTAAAATCCCTAAGGGAAAGATTGCTAGTCAATCAGTGTGAACCGATTATTTAAAAATTATTCTAAAAAATTTTGCAATTAAAAATGATATAAAGCTCTAAAATAACGGTGATACCCTATAAATTCCCAAGGTAAGTTAGCACCTTGTTCCCTCAAAATATTTCTTATGTACAAAACTGTACGGTACAAAATTTTTGTAATTAAGTACAATATGACTTCAAAGCAAAAAAAATTTATTTTTTATTTTTTTTTTATTTTCGTATAATAAAATATATTTACTCCAGGAAAATGGGAAAATTTTAATTACAAGAAATAAAAATCAAAACACACAAAAAAATTAAAAAAAGGAAGTTATAAAATTAATTTTTATTTTTGTAAAAATGTTTTAATCTACTTTTTTCATACCGCAAAATGTATAAAAAAAAAATTCAATTTTCCATTGGTAGTCAGCGTTAACATATTCATGGTGAAAAAGTAAATAATTTTTACTTTTTTTTTCGTTGGTTGTTGTATACTCGTTTGTTCAGAAATGAAGAGATAAAAATTGTTTCTCTGCATACCTCCCGAATTCAAAAATTTCGTGTGTGTAACGATACTAGATTCTAATGTACATTGGCACAGTAATACTTTAAATTTTTTTGCTATGTATACTAAAAACAACTAAACATCCTTTTTGTTGTTTATACTCGTATACGTAGTTATACACCGTCGTCATCATTATACGAGAAATTTAATTGCAACGGGAATTCCTTTGACCACATTTATGTATCTCTATGTGTTTATATAAAATATTCCCTATTTTCAGAATAGTATAGAAAATTAAAACTCACAAAATCATGAGATAATACAAAACTTTTCCGAAAATTTAGCCAACAAATTATTAAAGAGATATAAGTCTTATTGTTGTACCACATGTAGATAAAGGATATAAGGATATGTATGGAAATCATTCACATATGGTTGATTTTTATTGTGTTGAATGTCAGAGACATAAAGGATTTTATAGATCAGTGTGCTTTAAACTTAGGCGGTACTTAGGCGGTACTTCGCTCTGGTAAAGAAATTTTTTTTGGACCCTTGTTTTCAATTCCTCGTTTAACCACACGTATAACTTTCAATAATACTTTATTCAATTTTAGAAAGTTTCGTGGACCACCACTTAACGATTACTGCAATATTTTGCAAAATTATAAGGTTGAGAATTTAATTATGAAAAATTATTTTAATGGATAAATCATAGTGATAGGAATCATAAAACTCATATGAATCTCATCCCAATGGAATCTACATGCATAAACATAAAATGTAACAGATATGTTGAAGAAATAAAAAAAAAGATTATTTTTAAGTGAATAAATTATTGACCATAAGATATTTTACTTAAAAGAGGCGGTAACCACTATAAAATTTCATAACTGTCAAGCACAGTGATAGAGACTTTGCATATTTTGATGTATATTTCGATAAATCATATGTTTAGGATATAATTTTGCTGAATGTCTAAAAACTAACGATTTATGTAAAATCTATGACGTAAGAGTGTGTCAAGCTCGCATCCCACACAGGAGTACAGATTGTGTGTCATGAAGTATTACACCATAAAATGTCATTATAGTTGTTGGCGTTTTTCTTATAAATAATGCGAGAGGTTGTACCTCAAGTCATATCCAATTAAACTAATAATTTTTGACCACATTGTGTACACAAAAAAAAATCACAAATTGATTAATCGCCCCTCGAACACATTTTTCAAATAATTAAAATTTTGAAAACCTGTCTCACTCAAGCATGAAAAATAATAAAACAATTTCTTTTTTTTTTTAACTTCTTTTCTAATAAAAAAATTACATATCATTAAACTGAAAACACAACGTGAGAAAATTTTTATTTTCACATGTTTATCGTTATTTTCGTGTAAAATAACAAAAATAAATTAGGTGTCAAAAATGCTCATCTGTTCATTCATAATTTACCAAAAATATAAAAAAAAGTTGTCTTGTTTTTACTTTGTAACTTTCTGCGTTTGAATAAAAGTCAAGATTTACGGTGACAGGAACGCAGAAAAAAATGTTTTTTTTTATTATAATTTGCAGCATTCCGGCCGGGCAACAGGTAATTAAAAGTCTGACGAATGATTTGTAGTTGTAGGTAAAAATATATTTGACCCGAATAAATTTTCAGAAATAGTCTTTCAAAAGTCAACTGAGATCATTTGTAGCAGCGTATACTCGTAATCTCTATTAACCAGGGACTGAGACACTTTTGAGAAATCTCTAGATAACGAGGAACTCGATATGTTATTCAGCGCAGACATACTTTTACACTTGAACATCCAAGTTACAATGGGCAGTAGGGACTGACAGAAAGAAGCAACCATTGTTGAGATTGACGCTATGTAGCAAAGAAGAACAAGAATCGGAAGATTGGTTTAAGTCGACCACGCGACGAGGAAGAGATGGAAAATTAAACGGTACCCAATTTCAAGGATTTACATCCTACCACATCAAGGTGTCTGCAAAAACAGTATATGCTCAATGAAGCTGCTCATAATGTTTGCTGCGTCTGCAGAATCAGCCTTAGGTAACCTTAGGAAACATTAGACAGTAACATATATGGCTCTAACCACAAATAACCGTTAGAATTAAAGAATTGTTCTAACGTTTTTACGGTACTCAATGATTATGATGCAAAACAAACTTAGCCAAAGATCTAAGATAAAAATTCACCAATGTATCACAGTTCCCCTACCGATATAACCAGACACATGAGGGTGAAAATTTTGCAAAATCGGTATTCCGAAATTCGAACTAATTCTATCACATTTCCTCCCGTTCAGACAAAAACAAGTCGGGCTGGGTTCTGCAGGCATCCGGGACAATGTCTGCACTCTGCATTGAATCCATTCAGATTGCTTAATAAATTAATTATTTTATTTAAGAAATCAATCTCCACTCCAAATTATTTGGCCCAAAAATTTCTTCAAAACAATATTTAGTCTATTTTAGATTAGGAACTATTTATAGAATCGACTTAACGTCACAGATATAAAATTTCACTAAAATGCATCGACAAATGTTCCATTTGATGCTGGAGACTGAAAAGATAGCTTGAATTAGCTAAATGTAACAATAAATTTAGCGAACATAATTTTTGATTTACACCAACCAAAACATCATGTGCGCAGTGTTCCAGAATATTATAAATTATATGACCAAGAATTAGAAACTACTTATAGAATTGGCGTAATAACTTAGTTATATAATTTCAATAAAATCCGTTGACTAACATGCATGTTCCATTTGGTGCTGGGAATACAGTAAAAGTCTGGATTGGTTATGTAAGAAAAAAACAAATTTGTTTCGGGCAAATTTAATTTTTTGATTTATGGTTTGTACTTATGGACCAAAGTATATTTATTAGTGTCTCCAATATTTGTTAAATTGGGCATACTTTATTTAAGAAATTTCGTCCTCATCCTTATAGCGGAACTTCTGCGATTAATGCACCAATTTCACAAAAAATTGATTTCTGACTTAACCAACATATTTGATGTTCAATCAATTATGTGCAGCATATCCAAATGATGAACCAAGCTAGCGGGTTTGAAACTTTTCTTGAAGAGATTTAAACACAAATCTATTTTGTGGCCAGTGGCTGATGGTCGTCACCAAACCAATTTTATAAAGCAAAGTTTTTTATTCAAATACAAAACATATGTATTTCAAGATTTAATTACTGTCCTGTTTTTTTAAGTTGAAATTTTCTTGGTTTTCAAGGTTTTTCTTACTTCCCTAACCTATTTACAAGGCATCACCTTCTAGTATTCTGAGAGGTATATTCAGGTTTGTATAAGTGTGATCTTTGTCCCCTAGATATTCGATATTCGATTAATAAACTCGAATCTATATAAAATCTACAGGGAACTCGAATGATCTCAAAAAATTTAAATAATTTGAAAACGCCTGTTAGCAAGCGTAACAAAAATCTTTATCATAGAAAAGTTGTGAATTTATGAAGTAAGTTATTAAAGACAGTAAAGTCAAGCAATAACCGTATGCGTCCGAACAATTTTAATAATTTCGAAAATCTGAACACTGTGAGCCCAAAAAGCCCAATATACATAAGGAATTTGAATTTTCCGATAATAACAAGATTCAAGTAAATGAGAAACTGAAATTTGGGATGGGATATCTTCAAATAAATCTCCACCAGTTGTGGAAGCGCTGGCAATTATTTGACAATATTTCAGCAGAGATACAATTGGAAAATCTACTACAAAATTGGGAATAACTCACAGCAAGCCACGTTTTGGAAAATCATTGGCTCATCAGTTATCTGTTAACGTGAATGATATTTGACAAAATACTTGGGTATGCTATTAAATGTGTAACGTTACACAAAAATCTACCTTTTGGGGATGTAATTATGATTTATGGAGTTCACTGGGGTTTTCTGTACTCCAATATATTTTATTTTGTTTGTTTATATGATCTGTTAGTTAGAAGTGTGCTTCATCACTAAACCAGATATCCTTCAAGATGTAATCTCCATTTAGTTGTTCCAAAAAGGTTTGCGAAAAAGCAAAACGATCCACTTTAGCTCTTTCTGTAAGCTCTTGAACTTTTTAAAGTTTGTTTGGACGATACTTTAAATTTCGAATGATTTTGCGGGAAATTTGGGCAACACTGGTAAATTTTTCAATTAATATCCTTGGATTATCTTCAATCAGAGAAAATATTCGCTCTTGATTTTGGGGAATATTTATTGATCCAGGTCGACTTCGATCTTGATTTTTAACGGCCTCAAACATTTTAAATTTCTTAACCAACCTAAATATGACAGATCTACTGGGAGATACTACTTGTGCTTGAAATTCTCGCTTTATTTCCTCAATTGACCTTTATTCAAGATTTTTTGTTCATTTGCATATCTCATTTTGTAATGTTGTTCGTTTAATTTGACTGAAATACAAATTTACAAGCACAAGAAAATTTGTCAGAACTACAGATTTCATGATTCTGAAGTATTAGTAAAGAAGATTCATTCAAAATCTCAGATCATATGATACCTTAATCTGACAGATTAAATAAATTAGTATTTAGGTTATTTTATAAGCTAGTCGAAGAATTTGGTTTTTAAATTAAATTGCCGCTGATCCAAATCATAAAATGCCCGAGAAATCATATATTTCAGGTACCTGATTATGTCACAAATTCCTACCCCACCTACACTACATCTACAGGATTCAATTATCAAAATTAGATCTGAAACGTTCTTGCATGATCTTGCCCCAATGTACTGATAAAGAACTACCGAAGGAGCCAATAAAAATAGAAAGTAGTTCTGACAAGGTTGGAATTTTTATTTTGGTAAAACAAATATTGTAAAATATCTTCCACCTTAATGCCATTTTAATCCTTTTCCGACATCATAAAATATAAGCGCAAGAAAATTTTCTCATCACTATCGTATATAACAAACAACGTTACAAAATTGATCCTATTTTACTGTCTACTAATTTTTAAGTAACAACATTTTATTTACAATCCCTTGTTAGGGAAACAAAATTTAAATCCTTAAAGGTGTTTAAAATTTTCGCTGGATTATACCATAAACACAAAAAAATTCATTTCATTGCATTTCATCATAACATCCATAAATGTCGGGAAAATTATTTTTTTCGTTTTTATAAAAGAAAATCTATACATAAAAATCGATTGTAAAACATTTATCATTATTGTGGTGGAAAGCACGAAAAAAAAATTGGGAAAATTCCATAAATCATGTGTCAGTTTAATAGATCAAGGTATATTTATCAAAGGGATACATCATGAGAATGGTAAATTCATCGCACAAGACAAGTAGATCACGATGAGGAAAAATTGAAATTGTGCAAATTGTGATAGATGAATTGAGTGAGAAGGAGAGAGAAATTTATGTATGAACCACAAACTTATGGCAAAAAAAATGAGTTTCAATTTATTACAGTGTGGCTTATATGCAAACGTGAGAGATTAAATTAGTAAATCTAAACGGATTTATTGTGTACACTCGAATTGATTACAATTTATTTTTTTTGTAATAATTGATCATTAAGGGTTATACTCTAAGGCAAATTTTGAGAAGTTTATATTAAAAATTCGAATTAATTCCACCTGGACTTTATCTGCAAGATACGCTATAAAATATTTAAATTTCGATTTTCATTTTAACAAATGTAATCAGATCCAAATAAAATTTTAAATTGTAAATAATAATGAGAATACGGATTGGAAAATTTTTACCAAAGTTTTTCGTCTTTTGTATTTCGGTTTTCCCGTATATATAATCATAAAATTCCATATTATTTGATTGTTGTGATATTACTTTTGTGTGATATACACCTGGTATCGAGTATACGATATATACACAACAACAACAAAATTTTAATATTAAAATTGGAAAAATGTTTCATTCGAATTTGGTTAAAATAAAAGAAAATGCAAATTTGAATATTTCCATATACATACATATACAAACATACAGATGTATGCATTTTTGAATATATGTAGATAGGGAGCTGTTCAGCTTTAATGTGCAGATCAATTCTGTTGAACGTTCACGATGGTACCTATACATTGTTTTTTAAAGGGAGTCAAACAGAACAATAAATTCTTTACCATTCAAAATACCAAAAAACAAATATCTGTAGATTTTTTTTTGTTTTGTTTCTGATTGTTGTTAAACTGACAAGTAGGTAGCATCTGTGAATTTTTGCCTATCATACACATATACAACCTATATCGTAAAAATTATTTGTGAAATTAACAACTCACAGCATATATGTATGTACGTACATGCTATGTATACACCTTAGTACCATATGGATTGGAAAATATAGACAAACATTACTACTACTGACTGGCCTCTTTTTTTTTTTTGGTTTTTCACAATATTGGGATATAAATTTGCTCTTTTCGTGTGTGTGTCGAAATTCGGAAAAAAAAGTTTTTCCCAAATATGAAAATTTATTTTTATTTATATTAAGGGTATAAAATGATGGGCTGAGAAGGGATCATCATCAACATGATGATTCCCTACATATTTTAAGTCTAATAATTATTTTCAGTATTACATACTCATGCCTCTATACTAAATAAACTACCCCTACTGTGCTATATACGGACACAATAGTTTTGGTCTACTAAATTGATTGTGATATACAATAAACAGAGTATTAATTGGATTATTTCAAGTAGATGTGTGTATAAAATATGTGTGCGTATGTATATAGGAGAAACAGAAAATTATTATTAATCTGTGTATATTATGTGTATGTATCTTGTGTATATAAATATTTTTTGGGTATTACGATTTATTTTTTTTTGTAAAATTAAATTAAAGAGTTTTAAAATACAATTTTGTATATTTTATTCAATCAGTCGACCATGCATACCTTGATTATATAAATAGAGAGATTTATACGTTGCTACAATATAATATGACTTAGCATGTTTTGAATAGTTTTAAGTCTAACAATAATAAGCTGACCATAGTTATAACTCTCAAATCGTTAAGATTATCGTAAAGTATTTGTATCACTCAAAATAGTATATAAAACCCATATATTTTTAAGATGACTTTACGCTGGGTGCCCTAGACCACATGTTTTTTTAGTGGTATAGGTTGGTTTTGTAAAAAATTTTATTATTTTGACTATTTATTTGGCAATTTAAAAAAAAAAATTTATTAAATACACTAAATGTAAACAAATCCTCATGCCAATATTTTATTCGCGAGAACGCCACAAAAAATTCAAAATGCTACCAACTTTTGAAAACCAATCGAATTCCAAACATTGAATTACATAGCTATTTTACTCGACCAAAATTGAATCCAATTTCAATTCCAATTCCTTGGCCAAATAAAATACGACTTTAATGAGAATTTGAAACCGATCGTAAAAGTTAGTTTTATATTTAGTTTTTTGTGATTGAGACGTTAAGGGATCCGGAATTACAGTATTGTGCAAATTAATGGAATCATAGGCAATTATTATGATAAAACCGTTTATCTTTATTCCTTGTAAAATACATTTTTCCGCTAATTAATAGGAAATGTGTCCCCCTTTGGCTTCAATAACTGCTTTTACTCATTTTGGCATGGACTTCACTAGTTTTTAACGGGTTTCAGAACAGAAGAATTTTTTTCTTTCGGTACAATTATTTACAAAATCATAAAAAAATTACCATAAAAGCTCAAATACCAACACGAAATTGAGCTTTCAAATAAAGAGTACAAATACTAAAAAACAAACATAATACTTTTACAATAATTGTTAAATGAAAAATGTTATTCTAATAAATAATGTACCTACTAGGTATGCTTCGAAAACAATTTAACAAAACATTATTCAGTTTTATTTTAATTTAAATATGGCTGCTTCAAAAAAGTTTTCAAATCATCAACGAAAATATTTTAAATCTCGATTGTAACAGAGCCATCCTTCGGCGATTTCATGAACACTCACATTAAATATATACTTATAAAACTCACCGTCGCGGTGCGCCGTTGTAGTCCTGTAGTATATTTTAAACGAACTGTTAGTTTTTTAGCTTTTTTTTTATAGGTTATTGAAAACTTATGTCGTGTTAAATTTTATTATTTAAACTGAATAATTAATAAACATTCAATTTACGGAACCGAAGTTTCGTCAAAAAAATTACGCTTGTGAAAATATTTTTAACGAGTTACTGTTTTTTGAATAACATTGTAGAACTAGAGACATCTATTGGTCGTATGAATGATATTCGTTATTTAGTTTCTCATGGTGCATAACTAAAGGGTATTTCAATACACTCATCTTTATTTTGAAATAAAATTTATACTTGGTGAAATTTTTCACGACTATTTCCTTAATTAATAAATCTTACCGCTTTGATTGCACTACCATATTTTTTATTTATTTCAAATAAACTTTATTCACCCATAACGAAGCACCTAATATATACCTAAATACAAGCCGCGAATTTGAAAATGAAACTTTTCGTACCGTTAGAATCGAATTGTGCTAATTAGCGCTGGTTGGAAAATGTTAGTCCACTCGAAAAAAGGATGAAAAATCATGTTTTGCCTGGATGATGGAAAAAAAAAAGTTTTTCATTTTTTAGCCTCTTTCAGAAATATGAAATTTCACTTTCCATTTTCTCGGCACCGGGGCTAGCACTAATTTTTTCCAACGAGGACTAATTAACTCAAATTCGGTTCTAACAGTATGAGAAGTTCATGCTAGATATAAACTAGACGCGACTGACGTGACTAAGTAAAAAAAAAATATTAAACCATGAAAATGTATACTAAAGCAATCATTCTTAGCGCTACTCAGACGCGATTAACAAAAAGATGAATGAATTTTAACTTTTGGTTGTTGTTTAGTTACAGAATTGCAAAGTTTAACAATTTTTTTTTAGTTAGTCACGTCGTTCGCGTCGAGTTTATCTCTAGCATCAAGCCTAAATTCGAAAGTTTTTGCCGTTAATCGTAATTTTTTGAATAAGCAAGTTGTCTTGGATAATTCAAAATGTCTTGATAAATTTTATATTCCTTGGTTTATTAATGAAAATGTTCGAAATTTACATTTTTGTGATAAGCACAAATTTCTTCAATGAGTGTAAACCATTTTATGTCGGTAAAAGGTTAAATCAATTATTTTTGTTGATCAATTTGGAAATTATTGAACGCAAAATGTGTCTTGAATAATTCCGTATAGTATCATTTAGGGATATAGATTGATTTTCATTTTTCACAATTTTCTGAATGAAAATCGTCAAAATTTATATTTTTGTGATAAGTACAAATTTCTTCATTGTATTTACCAACTATAAAAATATTAAGTTAATTGGTTAATTATTTCTGGTTTCCTCTGAAAATCAGATGTTCTTTTTGTATTTATTTACAGTCTTTCAGGCGGAATATGAAAATTATTTTACCATTTTTTCGGCTCCTGGACTAGCACTAATTTTTTCCAAAGAGCACGTGTTAGCACAAATTTGGTTCTAACGGTACAAGAAATGTCAAGCTTAAATTTGAAAGTTCCTCTGCTGCAGTTACCCACATCTAAAATATGTATGTTAAAAAAATCAAATTTAAGTGTAGTTCCGGTATTTGAATTTAGATGGCGGTAATTTATAAATTAGAAAACAAAAGACATTCAGCAAAACCATTCATTCAAAATAACTGTTTTGCCAAGTTAGGAGTGTAATTTATTATGTTTGTTAGTTAATTAAGATTAAATGGTGTGTTGTGTGTTTAGTGAGAGTGATTACGAAGCCAATTAATTTGGAAAAGGTAATAAATTATATTGTTGTTGTACATAAGAGTTCATTTGTACAATAAAAGTGTCATTTTAATGTAAATTTTTACTTTTGGTAAAAAAATGCCAATAAATAATAAATGCCCTATTATAGGTATTGTAATAAGATTGATTATGTCGAATACAAATATATCGGTGTTACTTGAGATAGTG
This sequence comes from Tipula helvola, assembly GCA_963556165.1. Lineage (NCBI taxonomy): Eukaryota > Metazoa > Arthropoda > Insecta > Diptera > Tipulidae > Tipula > Tipula helvola. The sequence continues at coordinate 344,068,013 of OY744483.1, read as the reverse complement.
CTTTAACTTTTAAAGATCATATTAGTAATTCGCAACAACAGTTATATCTTTGTAATCGGAATGTCTTTAGAATTAGACCGTTTTGTACCCCTTCTGTTTTAAAATGTTTATATTTTTCTCTAGTCGAAACTCGTTTGGCTTATGGAATAACGTATTGGGGGGAGTGGGCATTTATTTAAGTAATCTAAAGCCTTTATTTATAACCCAGAAATTTATTCATAGAATTATATTTATAATGTTTCGAGGCTCACTTCAAGCAAAGATTTGTTTAAAAATTCAGTAATACTTCGCTTGAGAAATTTGTATATTTATAAGGTGTTGAAATTTTTTTTCTTCGAAGCAGAAACTTCAATATTAAGCAAATTTCTTACTACTTACGTAAGAAAAATTGTGCTGCACCTACTTCGAAGAAAGAATTTTATTGGCGATCTTACTTCTATAATGCTCCACTTTTATACAACCAAATACCAGAAAATTTAAATTCAGTCACGAGTCTTCATCCGTTCTTGAAAGGAATAAAGATTAGACTGTGAGTTCTTATTTAAAGTTTTTAAATAAATTTTAAATTGTTTCCTATTATTATAACCCGTTGTTATGAATTTTGTTTGTAAATTTAACATTAAGATTACATTCGATGTTTTGTCTTTATATATAGATTTGAAAAATTAATTAATTAATTTTTTTTAAAATTGTACAATCCCCTCTCAAAATTATCATAAGCATAAGAGTACATTATTGATGGTGGTTTCAAAATTGATCGTTTATTCGATCACGGAAATCTGCTAATTTCCTAGTCTTGATACAAAAAGTTAGTTCTCATTTTCATTAATATTTTTTGTTTTCTATATCTAATTTTAAACTATTGTTATTTTATTAATTATATTCTATTATTAAGGCAATAAGGACTACGCGTATTTATTAATTAAATGTTAATGAAATAGTTTAGCAACGTGTGTTATAAATTGAAACCTTTCTGGTCCAAAACTATCAGTAGAAGCGATTCGAACGATAAAATTTTTCTGATCTGTATCTGCAAGGTTGAGGGAGCAATTTTAAGGATCATAAATATTTAGAACTCTTAAGGAAAAATCGAATTTTTAGAAATTTTATAAATTTTAATTTTAACTTTTTTGGATTTCCGTGAATTTTTTTGTTTCTAGATTTTATTTTTCTAGATTTTCTTTTCGAGATTTTCGGTTTCTGTATTTTCACCTAGACAAGAAATAGTCAACTCTGTAATTATATTTTTGTCTGAGTCGGATCCGGAGCTGGAGCCGTAGCCGAACATTTTCTCAGGCTCCACAGCCCTGAAAAATTGGCTCGAATAGTTTTTCAAATGCTTAAAACAAAACAGGTTTGATAATATTGTTGAGCGCGAGACGTGTACCAAGTTTCATTGATGGAGCGCCATCACTTCAGTCATTAATTTGGTTAAACTAAATTTTGGCTGCTTTTGCTTATTTTTCCATAGCTATTTAAATTTTAAGGCCTCAGTACTGTTAGAAACTTATTAAATTATGTGAAATTTTCGTACATAAATAATATTTTTATTTTATAAAACTAATCTTTCAATTTTTAAAAACATATTGTAGTCTTTAAAAATAAAAAAAAATTGTAAAAATATAAATTTCTTATGTACATCTTGTATTTTTTACTTGTATATTTTGGTATCGTTAACTAATATGTCATCGATCCTAAATCCGTTCATGAACGTACAAAAACTGCTCGAATTTGTATTGCGAAATAAGAGAAATTTGGTCACGAATCATGGTTAGACGAATTCGTACAAGAATTAAACGTATTCGTATGCAAAAATACCAATGACACGAATTCGTACAATTTTTGTTCGCATTCGTATTCAGGAATAGGGGCCCAGAATAAAATGTCTCCTGTGCAAGAAATGTCACAATAACAACAATATAAAAAATACAAATAACATTTTCAAACTCATAAATCAAGCAAAAATCTACCAAATAACCCAAAAACAACATCCTATAAATCGGATATCCTTTTCTATTTTCTTAAAAAACTTTTTTTTTAAATTTTACACACAAAAAAAAGGAAAATACTACAATAGTTACATAATATACACACATCTATAGAAAAACACCTTACAATTTGTATTTTATAACAAATTGATATCGGATGTTGCACACCCAACAAGGATAAAAACTTCATATATTGAATGAATGAAAGGACATACGTGTGCACACAACATATACACAAAAAACGATATCTTCAGGAAACTTATGTTAGTGCAATAAAATAACAAGGAAGAAAGAGAATTTTAATGTATAACGAACTTTTGGAAACAAGTTTTGGTATTTCAATGTATGTTGTGTAACTAGTAACTCGGTACATACATAGTTTTACAATTTTGTCGAGATAACATTTAAAAAAAATGAAAAGAAAATTTTTGGAAGAAAAATGTGGAAAACTTTTTTTTTTCTTAATGTGTTTTGAAGAGCTATTTTCGAGGTATTTATGTGTTTTGGCTGTGATTTGATGTTATCAATAATATTCTTTTGCGGAGTTAAATTGAGTTTGAAATATTTGTTGGCTCGCGGGCGCGTGATTCAGCCAACTTATCTGTGATGTTCGCGAGGTGATCTTTAAAAAGTGTGGAAGTTATATAGATAAGCTGGCACGGATTCGATTTGTTTGAACAGTTTTAATACTGTTGCATGCTTTGTATTGAAATAGCCATACAAGTCATTCATTTACCCGTTTTGAACAATCATCATCAGTTGTACCATACACAATTACACATACGTATATTTGTTTATTACCTACAAAAACCACGAACAATGTGGGATCATGCTACATAATATCATGATGCAACTCGACATAACGTTGCAGCTCAATACTAATAAAATAACAAGTATAACTTCGAACAATTTTCAAAATTTCAAAAAAAAAAAAAATCTCGGGAAAATTTGCAATAATTTTGAATAATTGCTGAACATATTCAACAAATTTTGTTTTCTGAGTAATCATTCTGTAAAATCAAAAATGTTGAATAATCTTCAACAGTAATCTTAAAAGAATCGAATAATTAATATTCTAAGCAACTCAACGTTGTTCAAATTCGTAACATCCAGATTAATTCAAAATTATTTCGAGAGCTTCAGATAATCTCAAATATTCTCGAAAAATGACATGCATGTCACTTAACGTCCTCCAAATAAAATGTATGCAACTCAACACTGTGCAATTTTTGAAAAGTTCCAAAGCTAAAGTCTTGTTAAATCAATTATTTTGTAGCTGACCCAACTCAACCTATTGTAAATACTTGAAAGTTCTCTAGACATGAAGTACTCGAATATTTCCGAAAAATTCGAATAAAGCTAGAATCTAGTAATAATCGTGAAACAGCAATAAATCACTAAGAACTTTAAATAATTTGAAAAATATCAGGCAGGCATCGCAAAATTTCGAACATCTTCGAAAATATTAAATAAAGATAAATAATTAAAAATTCATCTCTGTAAGCGTTGCCAGACTACGGTTTATTAAATGGGTTGACACACTTCGACTAAACTCAAAAATTCACTAATTCCATTTTATTAAATCGCAATGTGCCTCCGTTCTGCGACCAAAAACGTATATTCTATTGTGCATCCCTGTGATTAAAACTTTAAACTAAAGTGATTTACTTAATTCTATGCTAAAGGCCACTAATATCGAAAATCTTGAATAATATCGAAAAGACCATTAAACTTCGTGTAACATCTATTACGTAAAATTCAGTTAAACTTATCTCAAATAATCTTGCATAGACGCGAATCATTTCGAATAGCTTAGCCCAAACGAATCTCGATTAAGCACGCAAAACATGAAAAATTGCGATTTAACTGTAAGTCGTTAATATGACCCAACTCAACGTCAAAATTACATTTCGAATTCTCTTAATGATTACGTACTTTTTGAAGTGCAAGTTTTCAAAAGCCGAAGTGACTCCCTGAGGTGAAATCGATATGAATGGATTACACTATAACTATCAGCCGCCACTGCAAATGACACATTGTAAATAATGGCATACAAGTAATTTAATTCATTTGATATCACAGACCGAATGCAGAAAGAGCCATACTACGAAAATAGTCTGTTTTTTGTCGTTAATTATAGCTGCTATGAATTTAATGGGTTTTAATACGTAGTTAGTTCTCCTTCTATTAGAATTGATCTTACCACATTCTGCTAAGAGTACCCAATTGTAAAAATTAAACCTAAAAATGCACAATTTAGAAAATTTAAAAATAACATCTCGGCACCCGTTTTGAAACTTGAGTCCAACTTTATAATTTTCGGATAATTAGTTTTTTTCCTTTAGCAATAAATACAACGTCACGTGCATCAAATTTTTAAATATTTGGCAACCTGTATCTTAAAAAATAACAACAACAAAAAATCAAGTTCGACATTTTTTTTTACTCAATGCTTCCCATTCAAAACATAAAAATCATAAAATTAAAACATGACTTACGTTCCCATCATACAACGAATCTGTGATTTGACACATTTTTCACCGCACGTCTTTGTTTCAAATAATATATTGTCAAATATAAGCGAACCTTACACTATAAATATTACTTAATATCTCTACCGATAACATCCTTACCTCGTAAATAGTAATCGTAAGAGTTTTGGTGATAATAATGTTATCGGTAATGCCCTTTATAAAGTTACTCGCCCTTTATAAATTTGTGTTCATTTTGCTGGTAAGTGATTTTAGTTTCTGTTGATTTTCGAATGAAATCGTCGAACTTTAACTTCCGTTCCAATATAAAATGTATTACTTTTGTCACTAAAAATGCTTCTGGTGTTGTAGATGGAATTAGTCATAGATTGACGATTTTATCAGACTTAGCGGAGGATTATTTAATATCTGGTTACAAATATTGTGTTGCACAGTTGTTATTTATGTAGGCCTTACATCGCAAAAAAAAAAAAATATTTACAAAAATACCAGGTGTATACAAATAATTTAATCCAAACACAATCGTAACATTTTTTTTATATGCACATGCATTATGTCCGATATAAATACTCTCCCGTAAAAAAACCTTTATCCGTAGCAAATTATTTTTTTGTTGTTAAAATTCAAAATAATTAAAAATTTTCATAATTCATAATATTTTAATTGTAATTTATTGCTAAATTTATGAATTGTTATTATTTATCTATCTGTAACAGTTTTTTTTTTGCCAATTTTTGTGAAAAATTATTTTTCAATTTTTAATTTATATATTTCTGTGTTTTTCCTGTTTATTTATTATTATTATTATTTGTACTGTATACAAAATTGTGGGTTAGTTTTTCATACATATTTGGATTATATATTTTTGGATAGGTGTACGGTTTTTTATGGTTTATGGTACAAAAAGTTTCCGGGGATAATTTATTATTTATTTTAATGGTTTTTGAATGTATGTGTAACAGGTATATCGTACATATTTGGATAAAAGATTGGTTTTCCAAAATTTTCAAAATATCGATTTTTCACCGTATTTAATACGAGATGGACTGTAGTCCGCGTTAATTGTATACAATCATCAAGTTTTGTGTATAATACTTTCAAAATTTGTCAATCATTCTCATTTCAATACAAGAGGAATTCCATTTATTATTTCCATTTAATTTGTATGAATGAAAATTGTTTTCCATATAAATACACTTTTGTACTTATATTGTGAAAAATTATGGTTTTTAATCGTCACAATAATAAAAAAAAGGATTATACGACTGATAACCAATATTTCAATAAAAACGCAAACAGTTTCCCAAAAATTATTCTACCAAAAATGATTTTTCACGGTTATTATAGAAATTAATTTGTATACGATTTGTTTATCTTCACATTTTTGGATAGTTTTGATGAATTTATTACACAAAACATTTTTTATATGTGTTTGCATGTGTGTAGTTTATTTGTTTGTCTAATTACCTTATCGCGGTTTTAGCTCCATGTCATAAATATTTTATATCATTTTATATATGTGGATTTTGACAGATTTTTCCGGTTATTTATTCTAATGATTTATTTAATAAATACATCTACATACGAGTATCTAACCAGTGTTTAGATGTTCGGTGATTAGATTTGATAGTTATAATTCAATTCATTTTTTTTTTTTGTGGAAAATATAATTTTGAAATGCGTATTCAGACGTGATTTAGTAGTGTCGGCATATACTGGAATGGGATTGAGCATGAAATTTTCATTTTATGTTTCCACACACCCCCTAATAAAAAAAATTTAATCAAAATTGTTCTTAATATTACGAAAACCACAAAAAAATAGTTTTTCTTAACTCTCATTTCACAAACACAATACAAAACCACACCTTCTCAATATAATATGTTAAATCTTAGAAATACACAAATTTATTTTACTTTTATGCTTGAGATACAAAAACCACAAAATTTTAATAAGATAAAATATTTTTTATTTTTTAAGTTCTTAATATTTTTAATAAATTTTGTTACGATATAAAAGATAAGCTATATATAAAATTGAAAGATGGACAGTTAACAAGACAACAGATGTAAGTTACATGAATTATTTTTGTGTAAAATTTGCTGTAGTAAAAACACGTTCGATTTGGGGTTGGGAACTTTAAGATTTGTGTTTGTCTCTATATATGGGGTAAAATTTAAATGAATTGTTGTGTTTGGTGCGGTATTTATAATTGGCAATGAGCCTAAACATATGAGCCTAAAGAATATATCTAATCAGCCTTATGGTTTTGAAATGACGTAAATTTGTCTATTTAACCTATTAAATTACCACAGTCAATATCGTCCCTCTAGCAATGAAACAGCGTTAAAGAAAAATAGTAGTTTTAAAATAATTCGCTTTTAAATGTTTATTGAAAAAATTTTTTGAAATAAAATCTTTAATCTTATAGAAAATTTAAATTTAAATTCGAATTATTTTAAAACTACCATTTTTCTTATACGCTGTTTCATTACTAGAGGGACGATATGATCAAATCAAAATCTTCAAATAATGCTGAACTATAGAAGACAAGAGTTAATACTTCTTACTGCTAGTGTGCCTCTTCGGTTTGACTCTTCTATTCGAAAAAAAAATTTACCAAACACTATACAAAATCATCATTACATCGCGTTCCACAATACATCTTAAAATAACAAATGTCAAATAACATTACCAGACATACATTATGGCAAACCAAAAACAAAAAATAAATAAAAATATATTCGCGTGATAAATCACAACATAACCACTGTCAAATTGATCACAATCAATTAAATATTAATAAACTCCATATAAAATCCAATTTAAATAGACAAAATGTTTTTATATTTTTAATATTTAAATTCTGACAAATAAAAAACTACATTTTTTATTTTTAATTTACTAAATAAAAAAAAAAATATGAATTTCGATTGATATTTTATTATCAATCACAATAAAAAAAAAACGAAATGAAAATAAAAAATATTAAAAATTAAAAACCATTTTATTTTATTTAACAACAATAATTTTATTTTTATTTTATTATTATTTATCATATTTGTGTGTGTGTGCACATAGTAAAACATACATAATATCGTCGATATACGCGAGTAAATAGTCGTCGTTATAACAAATTTTATTTATTTCTGAAGGTTTATCAAATAAACTAACAAAACAAAAATTGCAAATAAAAATCATATAATAAAATAAACAATAAAATAAATTCATAATATTATATTTTTATTATTTCGAAATAAAAATATATTTTACAGAAAAAAAAAGAAAAAATTAAAATTTTTATTTCCAGGAATTACGTTTAAAAAATGTGCATTTGATGTGGTCGATTGAAATACAACAAAGCTAACCCAATTTGTATAGGCTTTTTTCGTCCATTGTGCTCGGCTCGCTATGCTTAAAATGTTGTGTACAAATTTGTTGTGATGTTTAAAAACAAAAACAATAAAACATTTATCACATTTTTTTTTTGGGAATGGACCAATAAATTTTTAGGGCTTTTATCAAAATATTTGTAGGAAGCTAGTATAGTCTATAAAGCTTTTAAACCTAAACATTCAAATAAATTATGTTAAAATTCAAAGAAAGCTTTTTTACAAAAGAATATCTTAAGCTCTGCAAAGAACCTTAAAAAGTGTATTTAAAGCTTTGTGATCATACTTCTAAAAATATTTTAAATAATTTCACTGCTTATTACGTTTTTGATTTTATAATAATTACTGATGATGAAATTGTGATTTAAAAGCACATCATCAATCAATATTTAGCCAGGAAAGAATGCATTTATTGGACCAAATAGCCCTAATCAAAAATTATTGTGCTTAATTAAAAATTAATATCAAAGAACGAATTAAGTCATAAAAGCTTAAATTAAACGTTTCTGACTGAACTAGAAGATTATTGGAAAAAGCTTAAGCTTTCTTTTGTATTTTACGGGTTTTGACAATTAAACACAAAATATTTCAAGATTCATTTTAAATATGTTCGTTTAAAATTGAATAACTACACAACGAATATAACCATAAAAGCTTACATTAACCGTTTTTGACTGAACTGGAAGCCTGTTGATAAAAACTGTTGCATTAATGAGTTAATTTAAAACAGAAAATTTTACTTTAAAAAAATTATTGTAAATAACTAAATAAAAAATATTTCAAGTTTTGTTTATGGTTAATTTAAAATAGATAGCAAACATCGAATTAAGCCTTAAAAGCTCTAATTAAACGGTTGTGATAAAACTACACAACCTTATTGAGAAAAGCTTCAATCGCCATATACATACATAAGTATTCTATTTTCGGCTTACGCCACATCTGTTCTCATGAATGAGTCAATTTAAAACACAAAAGTTTAGTTTAATTTTTTTTATTGATTATAGACCTTGTTTCTTTAAGCTTTTATACTTTGTTACATTTTACACAGCTCTGACAAAACACACACAATGTGCTATGTTTATTTTAAATTATGTTTATGTTTATTTTAAAATAGATAGAAAACAACGAATTTATCCATAAAAGCTTCAATTAAATGTTTGTGACAAAACTGGAGGGTTATTGAAAAAAGCTGTTGTGAACATCTATTCTCATAAATCAGTCAATTTGAAACAGAAAATTTCAATTGGAAAATTTGATTGAGTTTAGAGCTTTCTTCTATTAAGCTTAAAGCATTTCTCTCATTTTACTGAGCTGTGACAATTAGGCCAAATATATTAAGGTTTTGTTTTTGTTTGATTTAAAATGAACAGCAAACAATGAAATTATCCGTGAAAGTTTTAAATTTTTTTTTAACTTGTTAAGTTTATTGAGAATTTTTTTTCGGAATATTAGATTTTTTAATTACACCACAGCTGCTCGCATAAATGGGCCAATTTGAAAAACAATTTCAATAACAAAAGTTATTGACTTTAAGCTTTTTTCTATTAAGCTTTTTAAATCTATCTTATTTTATTAGCTCTGAAAATTAAACACAAAATATTTGAAGTTATGTGTATGTTCATTTAAAATCCACAGAAAACAAAGAATTAAGTCATTTAACGTTAAACTGAACATTTGTGGTGCCATCAAAAGAAGCTTGAGTAATAAATTGATAGAAACGTTTAATTAAATTTGTATTATTGCCTTTAGGGCGTTTTTCAATTATGCTTTTTCTACTTCTCCCACTTTACTCATTTACCTGTACTATTAAACACAAATTAATTCATGTTCCAACAGCAGAAATCGAGTTGAAATGTCAAAATAATCTTCAAATTAATTACATCGAAGTCTTTCTGAGAACTACATGCTATAACTCAAACTGTTCTGTTAACAACTATTAATATTTTCTCGATTGATGCCCTTTGGGTCTGTGTTTTGGTTTTCTCTCATTTTACTGAGCACTGTCAATTAAATGCAAAATATTTCAAGTTCGGTTTACGTCTCATTTAAAATTGATAAAAAACATTGAATTAAGCCATAAAAGCTTACATTAAACGGTTGTGATAAAGCTGCAAACTACTGCAATGGTTATGATAATATTGCCAAATCTGCTGTCTCAAAGTAAATAAAGCTTTTTCGCAAACGCATGCTAAAAATAACTTTGTGATACCGTGATAGGAAAACGAAGAAATGGAGCATTTTGTTAAAATTCTGAATTGTATAAAGCTTAATAAAAAGATGAAATTTGAAAGCTTCATTAAAACTTTATATTTCCATAGAAATTTTGGTTTTCCTATTTGGTTCTATTATATAAATATTAATGGAACCCCATCATATCAAATTTAACCAAGCTTTTAACCAAAAGCTTAGCAATAAAACTTAACGATTTACTAATTCTAAGCACCCAGGCTTAAAGCTTCTATGTACCATATATTATAACATTTAAATTAAACCATAAAACTAGTCATCAAAATTAGTCCAAATTCAAGTTATAAGGTGGGGCTTATGTTAATATATAAAATTCAAAAGCATCTTGTTTACTTATTTAGTAGTATTTTTCTAAACCATAAATTTCCAATGACTTAATTATATTGCAGTTAATGTATCCCAAAAATTAACTTTACCCTACAGTTAAAATAAACGCTCTAACCAAGGCATCCAAACGTATTTGATTTCCCCAAACATCCAAAAAGCTCATTTTTATAAAATAAAAATCGAAGTCAATATTTTTTCGACAAAAATTTTATTTTGTTTTTCATTGTGATGTTAAAAATGCATAAATACCAGAGAACTGCAAGTGCCAATTTATAGTCACAATATTGCGTTGTAATGGTTTATTTATTTTTATTTTTCGGTGACAATTGAACTGATTCCTCTTTGTATTTTTTTTATTTGTAAATTTAAATTTGTTCTGTATTTATTTTTATCAATACTATAAAAAAAAAATGCGTGGAGGAAGTTGTTTTCTGCCAAAAAAAGCTTTTTTGTAGGATGTCTATTTGGTTTTTGGTATTTCTGTATTTTATTTACATACACACATAATGATTTCTCTACAGAGGATTGTATTGTAAATAAAAATAAACAATAGATATGGGTAAATTGGAAAAAAATAGCAAGGGGCTTATGGTATAGTATTATGTATGTTTGAATTGGTTGAATGGATAAATGCATTTTCAAAAGGTGTAAAATAAAAAAAAAAAATGAGTCATGTATTGTATTTGTCGAGCGTTTTATTTATCGATAATTGTCTCGTTACGGACATATTGTACAATTTACAGGCAATTTTTTGTATAAATTGCTCTGTACAAAAGCAGAACAATAGGAATCCTGATTTTTTAGTCGTAATCCTAAAAAATGTGAACTTTCAAAATATTATCGTGTAAATCAATTTTTATAACCTTTGTATAATTGGAACGCATCAAATTTATTGAATGAGGCTAGAATAGTATATTTTTCAAATATTTTTGGGTAGAACCTAATATGCTGGCTTTAACTCAAACTCCACATGTACACATTGATATGCTTGTAAAACATAGGTACTTATTGTATGTCGCAATCGTAAAAAACAATGTGTACAGCCTAAGGTACATTTCATCATTCATATACACGCATAAAATGTACATAAAAAAAGTATTTGTATGACAACTGTTGATGCGCCATCAAAAAATATGCCAGCACCGAATATAATACACACGACGCTGGCACCAAGTGGAGATTTTCCATTCTGCTGTTGCTCCTTTATCCCATTTCCTCGACATGTTTTTATTTTTTTCAAACAATAAAATCTACCTTGACATAAAAAATAACTTAAATTCTCCTTCCACCTCCTTCAATATATACCCACTTTGTCCATATAAATTTCCCTCGACGATCTACCCTTATACCGATTACAAAACATAATTTTTTTTTTTTTTGCTTGATGATAAAAACTAAAAAGACATAAAACTACCATCTATTTCAACTACTGAAGTAAAAGTAAAAAGTCGTAAAAAATGTGAATAACTACATATACGAGAGAGAAAGATGAAAATGGAAAAATAAAAATCAAGTCGGGAAAACATCTAAGGTGTATTTTTGTATTTTATGTTTGGCGAAAAAGAAAATGTACAACAACAACAATAACAAACGTTATAATCACAATAATAATCATAATCAATGGGAAATTTTTGCGTTATGCTTTGTATAATACATACAACATTTCAGTCGTCCCCCGTGGATAGTATACAAAATATTTAGTTTTAAGGGGAAATGAAACTGCGAAAAAAAGCAGGAAAATTGAGACGAATAAAGTAAAACAAGAAATTGGTAAGAGTCAAATGAACATACAGCAATGGGTATAATACAACATAAAATATAAAAATAAAAATCTACTCGTTTTTATACATATATATATAATGGCTCCAGGCTGGCGGGCACTCATCTCACAATAGGAAGCTGTTGAGAAAAAGGAAATATAACGTAGTAATAGTAAGGAATAAAGTAAAAATGAAAAAGGTGGTTAATCTTTAACTATATGTATATACGTGTATTATACTCTTGCAGAAGTTTTTATTTTTGTTTTATATCATGTTGGGCATACGTATAAAGTATAGCTGCAATACGAATTTGTGAATCGCTGAAATTTAACTGAAGTAATAAAGTAGCATAAGTAATAATGGTTTTCTGTTGGTTTGGGCTACTAAAAATGGTTAAGTCTTGTTTGTTTCCGGCTTGGATCTTAATATGAGTCTCAAACGAGTTGAGGTGGATCGTTTTGAATTGAACCTTAAAAAGATGTTATTCTGTTTTGTCAGGGTTGGTTACTTACATGACATGACTTCTGAGTCGCTTGACAATCATGCTTAAACGTTAATAATGACATGATGTACACCACAGACTCTATCTCTCTCTCTCAGCTGTCCAAAGTTCAATTAACAATTTCTTCGTTAATTTAGAAGACGTAGTTCATTTTGGTACAATTTAAATCCGACATTAAATTTTGCCATTATACCATTGACCGCAAAGATACTTAACTTTTCACCTCTTTCAATTTTTGCAACGGTTCCGCTAGGCATAATAACATTTGGAGTATCTGAATGGATAGCTCGATTTGCAATTCCATTCCGGACGTTATTAAATGCATAGATTTACTTATTTATTTACACTTAAAAATTTATAAAGCTTTTGGCACACTCCATAATAATGAAAAGTTCTGAAAAATATTTTTGCCAAGTTCAGAATCAGCCGTCCCATTGGGGTCAGAAACTGCCAAATAGCCGAATCATTTGGATCAGAGGCTTTTGGGATTTGCTGGCTATAGTTTTTGGTCTACCCCGATTATTTATTTTTCCCGATATCTGTCGTATGTAGCGGTCGTTCCACAATCTACCATCTGGGGAGGCTTCCGATACAGGAATTAGCAAAACCCCACACGATAAGTTATGGTGTATTTTATACATTCTGCCAGGTTATTATCAGTAGCTCTCACTGTATGAACCTGCATCTGGCATCCTATTTAAATTATCTTAAAAGTTATATTCAGACAAATTAATAGTGCGGCATTTAGGGGTGCTTTAAAACTTAAGTTTTCAATCTGAAATTTCTTTTACACATTTTTCAGGCCAACAAATTTATATTTTTTGTCTTAATTTCTTTTTCAATCTGGTATTGGCCTAGATTTTATTTTTAGTATCTTAAATATTTTATTATTCTGGATTGTTATTTTCTGGCAATAATGAGTTGATACCCATGATCTTATTTTACAACTCCACAGTTTATTTTGTCCATAAATTGTGAAATTAATCCGAAATAATTTAGTACATTTCTTGATTGAAACATAACTACCCTGAAAAGTGTAGAAGTTTAAACAAAATGTAGCACCATCCAAAAACAATATTTTATCGTCATGATATCTCTCTGGGAGTTGGGATATTTTAAACTGTGTTTGAATTAAGAAATCGGATATCGTGCGCCATTTCAGGGAGACATCTGAGATTGTATATACCGTAAATATAAATCCAAAGAAAGTATCAATACATATTTAGTTTATTATAATGCGGTCAAATCTCTGTCTGTTTGGTTAAGAGTTTTGAATATTTTTTGCTGGATGTAATAAAAATTTTCTCAAGTTTTAGCCGAGACACTCATTTTGGAAGAAAATGTTTTCGTATAAAAATCGAATCAAAACGATATAACGTTTTGAACTTCAAAATATTAAAATCTCCCAATTGGCTTATTTTATGGTACCTTCCTTTTCTGACCCTTACAAAAGCTTAATTATTTTTCCGATGGTTTTTTACCATCAGAAATGTAAAATATTCCCATATCATATCATTCGATCTCAAAATTAATTCTAAACATAATTTCCATCTCGATAGAAGGGAATGATTTTTCTCATTCCAGTATCTCTTTCACGGCACCAACAATTATTTTAACAATCAGAAAAATGTAAATAATTCAATTAAAACTTTATCATTAAATAAAAGAAAAAAATCAAAAACATTTCCTTTTCACAGTTTTTCCTTTATCTGTTACACGATGACGGTATTATACTTATCTTCCGCAATTAATTTATGTTTATCGAAAGTAAGATTCGAGAAAAGCTTTTTTTATACTTTTGTTAGCTTTTAATCAAAGTTTTACGAATTGTTTTTCCTTATTTATAATGATATTTTCTTTGCTTTTCTTGTTATTTGGTTAATCTTACCTTGATTTAATTTAAGTGAATAACTTTTGATTTTATTAAGGGGAGAGTTTTCACCGAAATACGAGACGGACTTATTAGATTATTTGTTGAACTAAACCGTGCGGTACTAAAATAATACAATGTGTATGTCCGGTAATATAACTCCAGAGAAACAATAGAAAATTACTTCCTTTATCTGCATGGATGTAGGATACATATTTTCCAATTTCCATAAACATAAAACACAACAACAATAAAAAACATATTTTCCAATACGAAAAAATGTAAATCCATTTATTTTAGTTTTCGGAAAAAGCTAAAACTATTGAAAGCTTTAACAATTTTTTTTTTTTTTTCTGTGTTACTTTCATAGAACATAACACATATAAAATTGCATTTTTGACTTCATGCCACTATCCCCAATATATGTATGTATACATTTTTTATTTCGTACTACAATATTGTATATAGTTTTATGTCGTCCGATTTTGTTGTTGCACTCATATCTCTGCTGTTTGTTTGAAAATTACATGTTTCGCACGGGGAGTACACCGTTTAGCTTTTTGACTTTAAGTAAATTTTTTTTTTTTTAGTTTTATGTTGTTATTGCAATTCGACACCATAATCTGGGATGCTGTATAAAGTGTATCCTGATAAACAAAAATAAAATCATTGTAGCATTTATAACAAGAGTTAAAATAAAGATTAATGTAAATGTGTAATGTATATAGTTGTACAGTTGTTTACTAGAAAATTGTAAGAGTAGAGCTTTTTTTAATGTGAAAGTGTAAAAGTTTTCTGAACTTTTTTTTTTGAAGTTTAAACATTTATCGATTTGATAATTTATCCTTGATATTAAATAAATTGGGCAAATTGATTATAATTGATCATAAGGGAAATTTTTTTAGATAAACTTTTTTGGAAAATAAATGGTTTTATATTAAACGTTTTATTCGGCTGCAACAAGTTGTGGCGAATTTTTGTTTTTAAAGCGGATGTGTAATGAATATTTTTTTTTTTTTTTTTCAGGTAACCATATCTGCACTCAACAATCAATACTTTTAAGGTAATCAAAATTTTAATTTCTCGTGCATGCAGCACACACCATTAACTTGATAACATATTATGGTGTGTACTTTTGATCTTTTTTTTAGACACACAAACAAAAAGCTTACAAGTAAAAAAATTCAAAACATCAAAGTCAGAGTAGTAATGTGTTTACTCCATCTCCAAAACTATTACTTGTATAAACATTTACAAAACAATTGTTTCCCTATTTTAATATATTTTATACACTCGTATCTTACGGTTAGTTTTTCCAACTTCACAAAAGAATAAAAAAATATAGACAAAAGAGTAAACAAATGGAGGAAAAATCTTTGATAAACTTAAAGCACACGTAGAATCCGATAGTCATAAATCACTGTACAAATATTTTTATATCTAAATAATATAATCTAATCTTCAGGAGTAAATATATGTTTGTTGCTCTTTGTATTTATGTATACTATATATGTACACAAATGTGTCTAAAAGGTTTTCACTATACATAACACAAATAAAATGTCGCATTAAAATATAAAAGTCAAATGTTATCACATAGTATTCACCTTCACTGAGGCCAACATAAAAGAAATATATCTTTTGTTTTTTCCGTCTTAACCTTAATTTATCCTTTTTAATTTTATTGTTTTTGAGCTTAGATTAGAGGAGGGGTCATATAAAAGTTTTTGAGTTTAAAAATATTTCACTTTTGTCCAAAACTTCTAGTTTACCGCATTCATTGCGGTGCAATAGTAAATATAAAAAGGGAGAAAGCTTTTTGCGTTTGTTGCTTTTTTATATCAAAACAACATAAATATAAAAATGTTTATTTTAGACGGTAAGTTAAAATAAATATTTACAAAAGTTATTTTTAAGTTCTTTGTATATAATATAAAGGTGATGGTTCTATTATATACATCATAATAAATAATGATTGTGTATCTAGAGTATTTTATTCTTGGCTATTACAAACACGGAGCAAATTTGTTGTCTAAAAGCAAATACTTACTCGTAAAAATAGGAAAAAGTATTTTATTCTTGTATTGCGGAAAAACAATAAAGCAAATGCCATAAAAATACTTTTGACGTGACAACATTTTTAAAATTTGAGTCATGGTAAACATCAAATTTTCATGAACCGATTAGTACCTACTCGTAACATGGTAAGGGTCTAAAATATTTAGTAATTAATACGTACACTAGTAAATCACTTAAAAATACACTTTATAATATTTTAAAATTGATTTAATTCTTTTTCAAGACAACCTTTAGTATTTGGATTTATAAACTAGCTAGCTTCACTTGAAAATCTTATCAATAATTCAGAAATGGTTAAAATTCTAAATTAAATTTCAAATTTTATTCGAAAAAATTTTCATGAATTCAATAATAATATAATTAAAAGTTTAATTTTCATTATTATATTTATTTCTAATTCCGAATCGTTTCCAAATTTTGTTTTAAACTTTTATAAAAGCTTATTTTAAGATTTTATTTGGATTTAGCTTTTTGGGGCCTATATTTTGAAATTTTCTTACAAAAATTGAAATTTGTTGAAGATAATATTTTCAACTTGAACATATTCTGGAATTTTAAAAAGAGTTTAAATTTTTGCAAGCAAATCAAAATTTCAAAATTTTAAAAGCGAATCCTAAAATTGAAAAATATTATTTTCTATTAAAATATTTTACTTTTGTTTCAAAATGTTTTAATCTCTGAATATGTTTTGAACGCTTAAATTTAAAAACTAAAATTTGATGATGTTGAAAATTGTTTGCAATTTCGAATTCTAATTTTTTATTTATTGTGAAATGGTATGCCAAAGATAAAATTAGAGGCAGAGTTCTACAGTGAATGTAATAGATGCAACTCAACAGTAACCACAAGCAAAATGCATGCTTGCTTGTTTAATAAAAAACTGACAATGGAACCACTCGGTTTGACCCATGCCAGACTGACAGACTAAACTGTGGCAAAGATTTAAAGGGTGATAACTCGAGTCGATCCATATTCGATTTCATATCATATTTGTAATATTCCGGCAACTACACACAACCGTAATAAGCGTTTACAAAAACCGGAATTCTAAAATCTCAAACAATTTTAAGTAACTCTTCATTTTAAAAACGTTTTCCTGAAAATTGCGAATTTTAGAGTTATCTCCGTTTGCCACAGTTATATTAGTATTTCCAATAAAAAATAGTTATTGTTTTATTATTAAAATATGTACGGGCTGGGCTGGTCTTTCTTTACAATTCTTACAGTATTGTTTAGTTATTTTTGGTTCGTTAAAATATTTAAAAAAGTATGAAACCAAATAAAAAATTTGGCGGTACAGAAAATCAAAAATGGAATTCAAATGAAGAAAATCGAAGAAATTCAGTTTTACACATTTGTGTTTTGAAATTAAGAAAAAGTTAAAAACCTAAGTTAAGATCATAAGTAGCACCTTTAGTAATTAGGTTTGAGATTACTTAAGTCAGTTTTACATTCTTTAGCTGGGGTTTCCCTTGGAATTATAGGCATAATGTCTGAAGAAAGTCTCTCGATAGAATGGCAGGTGTTTCACACATAATATCTTCATTACCTTTGATGTCCCGAAATGTTCGACCAAGTGCGTTCAATGCATTTTGTGAGTCATAGTGTATTCGTCCCAAATATTCGGCCTCGATCAGAGTTTTTCGTTATGTTGCAAATGGGCGACACAGTTTGCGCGAAGTTAAAAGATAAGTTTAGGACAGAATGTGCTTTTCGGCCTCCATCTTACAGTGTTGACGCGATCCCTAATGATGCTATTGCAAGAGCTATCTGATTTAATTTTTAAATCTTAACCAACGTCGAGAACAAAAAAAAACTCTCTTTCAACCTTATCAATTTTAACATATTCAACAAAGCGTTGTACGCAAGTTACTAATCAATCACTAGGAGTGATTTGTTAATTTCGACGAATCGATTCAATTGATTGATGCCTTAATTCATTTCGTGTATTTCGGAGACGATAGCCTTATCTTCTGCCTACTGAGGCGATTTAAGTTCGAATTGCTGATGATTACATCCGTATATCGATACGCGTTTATCTTAAATAAAAATCAAGGCACAATTAAAAATTTAGAATTGTGCTCAATTTCTTCTTGTACTTTTCCCAAAAAGCTCGAGAATTTCATGGAAAGCAAATGGTAACAACAACTTTGAAGAGTTTCGACATTGAGATGATATAGAAGAAACAATTACTTCTGATAAAGTCTTGTCCCAGTGTTAGTCATCCTCAAGCAATACAAGTCGTTGGTAAGCTTCTCCGTATCATTTATAAATGGAACCATCCACTGTCTTTAAATTAACAAAGGCATTCTGCCGAACACCAGAATATCCTTATAATTTAGCACCTTGTTTTCTTCTGTGAAACGTTTGAATCGATTTATTCCAGATAAAATATTTCGGAACTTCTGAATACAACAATGTTCTTGCAGATGAATCATTCTCTCACAATTTTTGAAATACTCGCAGCTCTTGCTTGGAGATTTTCTGTTGTGAATGCAAAAATCCATTTTTAAGGTGTATACTAAGATGGATAATGGTTATTTATTGCTCGAGGTTTTGAAAACTCAGAATATACCCAACTGCTTCATTGCTGCTAACGTACCATCCCAGTATTTCATAGAATAGGATTGCAAGTAAACGTCACAAATTAATCAAGACGTCCATACGCATGAACATACGAATGCGTCGTCGCATGTTGTGTACATTATTGCATGTGACGTGTAGTTCCTATATTATGTTCATGGCTGGCAAAATTTACCAATTGTCCAACCATGCCATAAAAAAGTTGCCCTTTTTTAATTTTTATTGATAAAGCCAAATAAATATCAAATACTCACTTTCGATGTTTACATATACTCGTATGTCGGCGATAAATTAACTTAACAATTGGCGATATTGCAAGTTATATTGGAAATTCTTGAATTTTTTCGAATCATAATTCAATGTGAAAGAAATCTAATGCATACACCTTTTTATTGATGGTAGCTCCAGCTTAAGAATCAGTTCGCATTGTTTTCAAATATGGTATCCGGCATCTCCCTGCCAGAATATAAGGAGATACTACAAAGCGTCATATGAACGGTGCGTTTTAGAAAACTTTTTTTGTAAAATTATATCACGTTTGTCAACAGTCTTATTGCCAGCAACCATTATTGCAATTTCATTTGGTATTTTGTCCAATGATGTTTCGAAAAATTTTACTTAAGCGAAACATAATAAAAATGATTGATATAATTGATTAAACCAAAGAACAAAAAAATTATCTTGTACCCAAATCTTTCTGTTCGTGGACCTGAAACAAGTCCCCCATAAAATAAATCTGCAGAAACTTCAGATCGTTTTCAGGCACAGAAAGAACTGATCCAGATTTGAGATGAACCCTGCCTTTGAATGGACCATGTCATTTGAAATACGATGAAATGAGATTTCGATTAATACTATCTAATCATTCTGATATTCATAATGGGGATCATAATTGTATGCTGCCATTTTAAAATCAATTGCGAACGATT
Organism: Tipula helvola; assembly: GCA_963556165.1. NCBI lineage: Eukaryota > Metazoa > Arthropoda > Insecta > Diptera > Tipulidae > Tipula > Tipula helvola. The sequence goes on along the minus strand of OY744483.1, from coordinate 344,047,844 downwards.
GATTGTCTGTCGGACCTCGCGATGTAACGTTTCGTTCACTTGAGATTGGGCAATTTTGATACGATTTGCATTACAGCGATTTTCGTTTTCCTCTGTTGTCTCTGTGGCTCGAGATTGTGCATTTCTAACACGATTTGCATTCATGCGATTTTCATTTTGTATTGTTGTCTTTATGGCTCGGTTTAACTTTGATTTTTCTCCCTAAGATCAGATCTTTCAATTGTTTTCTTTTAGGGGCATTACGATTTTCTTCATAAAAATGAAAATAACCTAATTGAAATTGTTGCAAAAAATCAATATTTAATTATACGAATTGAAAACACGAAATTTAGTAATATTTAAAAAATATTTATTGGCAAAAATAACGAATCCTACCTGCAATGTCCGACCTTTTCCCAAAATTAAAATTAATTGTAATATTTTTAATTAATTAATGTTAATAACAATATTCTGGTAATTTAGTTTTTTAGTAAAATTATATAGAAAATAATTTAAAATCCGTTAGGTCCAGGAACCGACCTCTCCGATTCAAGTATATAAATAATTTCATTTACCCATTTATAAATATAAACTCATTCCTGTGAAAATTTAAAAAAAAAATCGAAAGTTTAGAAAAAAATTGTTCAGTTACACCTAGATCCATTAGCCCAACCTGTTCGAAAATATTAGGAAAAGCTGCTCATAAGTAAAAGATGGCACCAAAACCTCATTTTTGTTTTTAAAAAAAAAATAACTTATAGGTTTTTCAGATTAAATAAAACCATTTCCAAATTGAATGAACATTTTTACAAATTGACAGAAACCTTTTTAAAATAAAACGAAACCATTTCTAAATTGAATGAACTACATATTTCCAAATGGAATAAAACTATTTCCAAATAGAATAAAACCTTTTATATACATTTGATAGTTTCGTTTAACCCTAAACTCGTTCAAGTAAATAATTTAAAAAAAAATTGAAATGTTGGAAAAAAAAATTGTAGATACAGGGGCGGGCAGGCCCCTTCGAAAATGCTTCGAAAATCTGCTCTCAAGTAAAAGGTGGCAATAAAATCTCATTTTTTTAACAAATGGCCTCTTTTTCTCATGCACATATTTTTGTTAAATATGTGATAAAAAAACGTAACCTTTCAGATCCAGGGAAACGACCCTTTGATTTTAGGTGTGCAAATTATTTCATTTAACCATTTGACTAACTCAGTTCCGTAAAAAAATTTAAAAAAATACAAATTTTATAAAAAAATTATATGGGTGATCCAGTGGACCCCTTTGAAAATATGTACTAAGAAACCCTGCTCCTTTTTATCTCATTAGATGAATGGTGTGGAAACGTATAAAGAGCATACATACAGATTTTCATTTTTATTAGTGTAGAGAACTTAAATTCTAAGATTTTAAGGATTATCAAGGAAAATGAGAGATACATATAAAAAGAATTCAACTTTTCTCTACCATTATGTTGGCAAAATTGTTTCTACTTTGCACCATATGATCCTGGTGTTTATATGGCAGCCATCTTGCAGCAAATCATATACTTAAGTTTACATAAGTTTTAATTGCTTTGGATAACAAAATAATTTACTAATTTAGTCTCAGTTTACAACAATGTTCAGAAATATGGTAAAATACTTTTGGAGGCCTAAAACAAAAATACCAAACGTACACACTATCCCATATTTACATAATAAGCTAAAAATTTATCATCACAATTAAAACACTTTAGATTATGTTAACCGATAATGAGTATATCCCGCAAATACAAAACATCCAAAATGTATCTAAATTTGTATATTTTTAATTTTATTTTAATTATTATTATTTTAATAAATTATTATTATTTTTAATGTTTAGCATTTTTAGAAGCGAGAGGATATAATATAACAATCCCAAAAACAACAAAACAATTATCATATGTACATTTTTGGTGGATAAATGGGATACATATCCACTATACTCGTATAATAATAATATGTTGTTTTGTATAAATATGTAAAATGCAAATTTTCTGATTTTAAGTATTTTTATTTGGTTAAATGAATAAAAATATTTAGAATATAAAAAAAAAAAACAACAAATTAGTTTTTATTGAAAAATTATATATTCTAAAAATCTAAAAACAAAAGTATTTTTATTTTTATAAAATTTATTTGTTAGATTTTTAATGTTAGATAAATTGTGTATGGTACACACACTATATGTACATATTTTTGGTGTTTTGTAGGATTTCACTCATTTGGTCATTTAATTGTGTTTTTGGGTTCGACAAAATAATTTCTATTTATAATGTTTTTGGTGTCCATTATTTCACATATAATAATAATAATAAAATTTTTTAGTTTTAATTTATTCATATTTTTAGTTGTGTAGTTTTCTATAAATTATTTTAATTATTATTATAAAACTTATTGTTAAATAAATTGTTTTTTTTTTTTATTTCTAACGTTCTAATTTATAGTTACGCAAATAATTGGTATAAATTATAAGGGCGCTTTAAATAAATGTGATTCATGACTTTATAGGCTTCTTAAAGTTGCAACCAGTTAAATTCGATGATTTTGTTGAGGTGATTTCGGTGAGGTTACCGACAGAAAGTCTGTAGTGAATACATTACAAAAAATTTAATTAAATCTCTCCATATACTAATCCAAAATTTCCATTTATATTCAAAATCCTCAACTAATTTCATCACCGAAACAAAAAGCCACTTACATATTTTTGTGTGTTAAACTTTCCACACTTTTCTTTTTTTTTCTCTTTGCTACATACATACAAACAATAAATTTTCCACTGTGCCATTATGAAAAATAAGATCGGATTAAGAAATATTTTTATTTTTCGACGTACATATTTCGATATATTATGGATTTTATAAATGAAAAATCGAGGAAAAATACAAAGAAAAATGATAAACAATCAATATTGATACGGAAAATATGGAGGATTGTATATCTCGTGTATATACTTATAAGAAAAGTAGATCTAATGAACTAAATAATTACATTACGCAGCATAGAGAGATGAGAAGATATATCGACAATGACAACAACAACAGCAACAACAAAACCACAAATTATGATTTCTATAATAAATGAAACGTGAGCTTTGTATAAGATTAAGGATTTGAAATAATTAGAAATGTTATTTGTATAAAAATTAAATTATTAATCAACTTTTGGTAGAAGGTTGCGTTGCTGCTGTATGATACAATGTTACCGAAAATGCGATATAAAATTCCAATAGTAAACAAATTATTTAGGTTATTAGTGGAATTATATAAGTGGATTGATTTACATTAATTCCAAATCCACTCGCTCATTCCAAAATTAATGTTTTATACTCAATCTGAAAACTAATTTAGATCATCGCATCTTATAATCTCGACATTCGTAAATAATTTAATGAGGTGATTTCATAAAATCATTCAGTACACCAAATTGCTTTTAAAATCTATAACAATTTTTGGGTCAATGCGGGACAAATGACTGTTCCAAATAAGTTTTTTCTTTTCCAATATTTGGAATGTTGAAATCTAGAACACGGGCATCAATAAACAGCAAAAAATAAATTTTATTGGTCCATTAATGAGTTTCAGGAAAATTAAAAATTTCAACTTGACCTCATTTTTATTTTTATTTGGAATAATTTATTTATTTAACATAATTATTGCATTCGGAATCGAAATCCGATCGAAATGTATATTTTAATGAAAGTTATGCATTGAAAAATATTCTGTACTCATTCAATCGCACAGTTTGATTAAAACATTTCTCGACTCATATGGAAAAAGGGCTTAACTTTAAATAAGCCCAACGCGAGATTATAGATTGTATCTAAATTAAGTACCTAAACAAAAAATTTCAGTTTTTTCTTACTCTCAAAATTTTTACTTTACCTGAATAATGAGAGTAAGAGCCCACTGAAAATTTTTGTTTAAGGTTCTTAATTTAGATACAATCTCGCGTTGGGCTTATTTAAAGTTAAGCCCTTTTTCCATATGAGTCGAGATTTTAATCTACTCAAGATTTGTGCTTATCATTCGCCGCTCTTATATAGGGCAAGTCTGCGCGATGCACGTTCTAACTACGCGAATTTTATTTAATTACATTTATCTGGTATACTAATATTTCAGCTTATTTGCCTAAAACCTGTATGACAAACTATGTATTGAAAAATGTATATTAAACTAAATATCTTAATGTCATATACTGAACTGAATCTCGTCAAGATAGCATATTTTAGGGGTAATCAGAAATTTGGTCGTGAACATTATCTCAACTCACAAATCAATCCCTAACTGAATCTCTAAACTCAATCTACAGCTCAACCTTCACCTTAATTTAGAACTCAACCTCCAACTCAATTCTTAACGCAATCACTAAATCAACCGACAACCCAACCCTCAACAATCCCAAAACAACTTTCAAATCAACTCTTAATCTAAACCCAAATCGACCCCCAAAAATTTCTTCAACCTCTTAGTCAGCTCCAATGCAAGCTAACTCAACCCTAACACAACTTCAATTTAACTTAACTCGATCCAAATCTCAACCCTCTGTTCAACTCTACACTCAACGGCCAAACTTAATCCTGAAATAAGTTTCTTTTTTACTTTTCACTTCTTACTTTTTACTTTTGATCAGTATATTCAAACAGTTTACATGTACTTGATTCGTTGGGTAATCCTTCGATTGTGTCTAATCTTGTTAAGGATTGTAAAACCTAAGAAAGAGATAATTAAATCTTTCTCGTCAGGGTCACAAAATGTTTCTGATCACGGCCGTTTGAAACTGATTCGGAATGTTTTATGCGAGAATTGTCTTGAAGGCGATGATGACTGGATTCACTTATGTAGTTAGCAAAGTAGATTAGTTCAATAATTAAAGTTAATTAGTTTAAGTATTAAACCCTGGTCTATTTTTGAACCGGTAAATAAACAATTAGTTAAATTGTAACCGGTTTTCGACTTTTACGTTTTAAGTATTTTGCAAACCTTTTTTTAAGTTTTCTTTGTTCGGTTGAATGTTACCTAAAATAAACCAGTAATTTTCAAAATATAATAAAGGGTTAGAAATTAACCAAATGGTTCAAATCTCAAAAGGTTTAAAAAATTACTTGTAAGTTTGTAACAATTCATGTTTTAATAAAAATTTAAAAATGGTCACAATTTAACCAAAAAATTAAAAAAGCGAGTTTAAATAAAATAAATTTTTATTCTCTTAACCGTCTTTTTAGTGGCCTACCCTAAATCCAGATAAATAACAACTGTTGAATTTAGGTATTCACTTCACACAACACATCACACGTGATTAACTTTAATACTTTCAGCTCTTTCAGAAATATTGCAACCATTGAATTGCGCTTCCTTCGATTTTGCACCGATTTGTTTCTAGTTGTTCAGGTAATATTAGTTGCTCAGCCAAATATTCCGAATTGGTTTATGCAGCTACTGGTTAGAATCTAGTTTTTCTTTAACCAAAGTTATTGGAATAGGATTTTTATAACGATGATTATAGGTGTGAGCCAACCTTATGGTGTGAACAAAACGATTCGATGCTTTGGAAAGTAATTGCCTTTTATTGGTTACCCACCTTTCTAGTAAATTCGTTCTAATGAGATTTGAAAATTCTTTTGAAAATGATAAGTTAAATTCCCACTGAATATGTGATTGATTTGTGACCAAACATGTATCATACAAGCTTGTTCGACATTTTTTCATGGCTTGGGTATACAAGATCCAAATCCTGAGACGCAGCCGTCTGCTTTAAAGAAACGATCAATAGAAATAATTGTCCAAAACAAGGCAGGTTCTCATAAATTCAAGGACATTAAGAAACAAATTCTAATCGCATTGTCAACTTTGAGATGAATAACATTAAAAATCCCTAAATAAGGGGAATATGCAATAATAAGCCATGAAAAGCTTAACTTTTAATTGAAATCGAAACAAAGGAGCCATTTAAAGGACAATGGGACAAAAAAAAAATCGACCCACAGCACAAACTTTTCAGCAACTTTTAAAAGGTATGGATGGATTTTTTTCACATCTGAAAGGTATACACATTTAATACCCTTATTTAAGAAAACATAATACAAGACGAAAATTAGTTCAAAAACAAAAACTTCTTAAATTGAAAAGTTTAATTCGTTTTTCGTGTCTAATTGATCGCTTTTATATGTGTATATAAAAAAATTCTACTTTTTTTATTAATAAAATTAAAAACATAAAAGTAAAAAAATAAAAAACAGGAATCGTATAAAAAAATTACGTTATTTAGGGTGGATTAAAGATAAAGTAAAGTAATTTTTTTTTGTACACAGGATTTTGGTACGTCTTAAAGGAATAATTGGTATCGTATTTTTATTTTTTGTGCTCTTGATTTTTATTTAAAGATTAGGAATTTTATTAATTGATTTTGTCATTTGATACATTTTGTGGAGGATATAATTGAATAACCAAAAAAAAAAGATAAGATCGTAATTTCGAATACTAATGTATTTGTCTAAGGTAATATAAAAGCCGATAACCTAAAATGACTACTAATTTCTTTAGTATATATACATACACACACGTAAAACTATAAAACTAAGTGTGACACGTACCATTTACTAAAATCTACATAACAACAGCACACAGAGTATACAAAATAATCTCAATTAAAATGCGAATATATCTCAAAGATACGGTTGAGACGTGTAAACAAACTATTATTTCTCCCTAAATACTTCATGAATACTCTACTTACGTCTAATTACACATCACAAACACAAAAATTAATCGACATTAAAACTAATGTTTTACTTAATGAACTTTAACACCTTGTACCCTGTATAATTTAAACATTTAAACGCACGCAGTTACGTTGAGTCGACAAAAATACATAAAATTAATATTCAAAACAAGCAAAACAGAAGAAGGTAACATAACTAAAACACTGTCAAAATGAATAAACTGTGATAACACGAAAATGATTATCAATTCAAGTCGACAGAAAACTATTATTATAATATGTATAGTACCCAACTATTTAGTTTGAGGTGGGAGAGACAAATCATATTGATTTTGTCCCAAGCCGAGGAGAAAGGTATATATTAACGACACAATTCCGTTCATTGATTTGGAAGGAAATATAATTTTTGTGTTCCTAAGGAAATTGAGTTAACCAAAATGAGATAATAACTAAAATCACCACCCCTTGTTGTACACTCAATCATGATGTAATGATAACGATGATGATGATGACATGAGATAAATGGAAATTTTAAGTAATTTTGTATTTTTTTTTTTTTTTAAGATTACTTTTTAGATTTTTTTAGCTTTGTTATTTTAAAATCTAGAGATTTCATTAATCATCGTAAGGTATATGGATTGAATGCAAATAAAAAATATTAAACCTGAAAACATTATAAATTGGATGCTGAACAAAAAATGTTTATAAATTGAGCTAATTTATTAGTTCGAATAAAATTCTACCATGAAACCTGTTGAATTTTGGCACACTTATCAAAACTACCAACTGATAAGTTTCTTGTATTGAAATGCAACTTTCTTTTTAACTCAATTCACTTCACTCAACGTTTTTCCAACATTTTTTTTCCAAAAACATTATTGTTCGCGTTTTTTCAATCTTGTGTTAAGCTTCTTCATATCGTCGGTATGCTTCTTCGTAAATACTAATATACTTCTACGTGTTAATTTGTAAAACACATTAAAAATGGTCTAAGGTCCGGTTGCATATTAGAAATTACGAGAATTAATTAATTAACATTCAAAATTAAAGTAAAATTGATTAATTGATTTGAAGATTGATTTTTTCATAATCATATAAGCTTATCAGTTCGAAACTGGATTAAATTCCCTTACAATCTTCGGAACATATTAAAATCATATACAATAAAATTTTGTAAATTTTTAGAAATTTTAATAATTGTTTAATTAATTGGAAATATTAATTTAAATTTAAACATTTTAAATCGTTAAAGTAAAAAAAATAATTTGTTGTGTCTATTCGTTAAATTTGTACATTTTTCGCTATTCTGATTTTCCTGGAATTCTTTGAATTTAAGTCTTTAACTTCTTCAACTTATTTAAATATAAGTTCTTGAAACATTAAAAAACTTAAAATTTTTAGAAATCTTAAAATTCTTCTGTTAATTGTCTTCTGTTCAAATCCAGTAATAAATGTCTGTTATTATGAATTATTCTCATAAAATTTTCGAATAATTTTAAAAATCGCCGAAAACCATGAACAAAAGGAAGAAACCCCCAAACAATCTTAAATAACAACAAACAAGATCTTTAAGAACTTAAATAATTTGGAAAATGTAGAGAACTTTTTCAAAATTTCGTACAAACCGCTCATAATAGTCTATAGTATATTCACTAATCTCAACAGTCTGGAAAAACTAAACTAAACACAGTGCCTTTAGCAAACACCGAATAATCTTGAACCTGAAATTACCAGTAATTCTACAAAAGCAGCGGCTTAAAGGTACGCAATTTAGCGTTAAACGATTAATCTCGACAATCTTGAAAATTTTATTTGAGAAATCTCGAAAATAGCAAACCTAAATAAATGTGGGCTGGACTAATCTCAAAAATTATTCTATGAAATCTCAATTAATCTTGAGTTTCGAGAACCATACAAAATTTCAAATTATTTGAAAGTATCATAAGTAAATAAAATATTGTAACTCAATACTATAATCTCAAATACCTAATCCGAAATATTCTCGAAAAAACTCTGAGACTCTGTGAATAATCTCGACAATTTTAAATATTTTCAAATAATTTTGAAAATATCGAAAGCTCTTTAAATATTGGAATTTCTTGAACATAACCGTAGAAATCCTGAGGAAACCTCTGTAACCTTAAAAATTCTAATAATCTTGAATAATCTGGAAAATCTTAAATAATCTCAAAAAACTTGGAAAATTTAGAAAATTCTCAAATAGTATTACGTTTAAACTTAAACGCAGAAATGATCTCGGAAGATCTCATGCAATCTCAACATTTCATCGAAGGATATACATCAAAACTTTATTCATAGCACAAGCAAAAGTATTAAATATTTATTTGGGCTAATATATTTGGGCTATTAAATTAGGCCGAAATACAAACAGATTTGCTTCATTACTTTTGTTGTTGAAAAAATCGATTATATTCTATAAATACAGGTATGACACAAAGTGATGAAAAATCGCATTTTAATATAAAAATATTACCGCTAAGCTGTCTGTTTGGCGCCGCATACGCATTTATCCTATTAAGTGTGCCAACTTCACTAAGAAAAAATCATTTTTGCCGACTTCACAAAATAAAACAAATCGCCTCCAAAAAAACAAAAACAAAAATATTTACCACCAGGCCAAAACAAATTATGTCACCCATTAGCAATTATTTATAAAAAATAAAAAAAATTAAATCTGTCGCGTTTTTCCTCTAATAATCTACTAAATGGAAAATCGTTTGAAGATAAGTTATCCATCAACGCTGCATTCTATCCTATATAGATCTCAAATCTTGTTGTACACGCATACATATATACAGAATAATAATTTCTTATCCAATTAATACAGCGCCGCGCGCACAAAGAATAAATTTAAGTCGCGTAATATATATAAACAACAAAGATGCTGCCTGATCATCTTTAATTAATTTTCTTAATTTTTATTTTTATTTAAATATTCGTTCACCTGTTTCCTGTGTTCGTGTAGAACTGTAGACACAAAAAAATGTTTATTAAAGAAAATAAGAATATAACACTCACCTCTTCATAAATAAAGCAACGAACATCATAATGGAAATTTTTTTTGTTTTAATAGTTTTCCTTTGTTGAGAAAATTATAATTTTCTCGTTCTAACAGATATATAAATTACGAAAAAATGAATTTAACTTTCTTCTAATTGTCATTATTTAGAACGTTTGTCACTGTCTCGGTTGTATGTGTGTGTGTGTTTGATTCTCGCAATTTTGACTTTTATAAATGAAAATGAAAATGTTCATAAAATACAACAGGTGTAATTTTCTCAATTTTCCGTCTTTTTTTTATTTATGTAAAATATATTAAATTTTATGTTAACAAAATATAATGTTATTAATAATAGTGCGGCAATAATAATTATTTTAATTTAAATGTCTTAATAAAAAATTGTTAGATGCGGAATAGACGGCGTGTGTGCGTGGATAAGTTTCTTGTATTTAGTGACTTGTCGCGAAAGTTTTTTTTTTGTTTGTTTTGCTTTTTTATTTATTCTCGCGCATCTTGAATTATGTATTATGGGTTGGTTAAACTTGAAAATTGTCTGTTTATAAATTAATTTATATGGTTGATGAAATAGCTAGAATTTTGTATATTTAGATCGTTTCTTATAAATAGCAAGGTCTTTGTAGATAATTAATTAATTTATCGTTATTGGGGTACAGATAAATTTCAAGTCGTTTAACATTTTTTTTTTAAATTAATTGGTTCGAATTTATTTTTAATAGTCGTCATATGTTATACACAAATTGTATAATAATTGTTAGGCTGAAGACCACCTTTAGAAAGATTGCCTGGAATCATATTTAACGAGCCGGTGTGAAAATATCGTTTCCCGTATCGGCTGGTACCATGGATTAATTGTACGACTAACACAAATGTTGAATAAGCAAATGTTATAACTACGGCTTAGTTAAACAGACACTCCAACTACATACTCATATTCACGAGAATCAAATCCAATATAATTATCGGATAATTGCTTTTCAATATTATATTCATTTTAAATTCAATAAATTTATTAAGTCTAATTTTCTATAAAATTTTCTCGATTTTCAATAAAATAATTTTCCAATCATTTTGTACCATAACATACCATTTTCTAAACAACAACAACCACAACAAAAACAAACATATTTTAAATGTAAATAAAATTCAACTAAAAATTATGTACACATTTATCCAATTGTCTCTACAGCTATGTATGTGTATGCTGTTACATAAACTAACTACAAATGCATGCAAAATATTTATGCTTCGGTAATCTAAATTTAACATATATCATGTTAGACATTTTTTCGATTACCGCAGGTATTTTTACAACACCAACAAAAATCATGTGTATATGTGATGTTGTATGTTTGTTGTACACGTACACATGACCAACCGAACATTTAAAGCAAAAAAAAAGCAACAAAAATTTTTTTTTTTTCGGTTTTGTATTTTGTACAAATTTCTGTCACTTACGGTGATAGACATATGTTGGTTCTGTTTAATTAAAGGACATATTAGGAATATGTAAATGTACAAGAACAGTTGTTGGTTTTTAACTAAATATATAATGTACATATGTATAACAGGTTGAAATTGATTTGAAATACTGGTAAATAATTTTTCGATCAAATCTGTTTCGATACACAGAGAATATTTTCTGACAATGCGCAACTTGTCAATAATTAAAATACAAAGAAAATAGTTTTCCAAAGGTGTTACGCCATAATGTAACAATATTTTTCCCAGATGGTGATTTTCAATGAATTAATTAGGTTAATACCATCTCTATGTAATATTGATTTTATATTATCAGAAACTTCCACTAAACCAGAAAAATGTTAAACAACATTACTAAACCAACAATAAAAAATGAAAAATTGTAAAATCACCTGCAATAGAAAAAAAATTAAATTTTATTTTAAAATGATGAAAAATTATAAGAAAAAAAAAATTGTTTCATTTCACCAGAAAATCATTCAGGCAGAATACTGATAAGGAAAAGGAAAATTTATTGAGAAGAAAATTTTTTTTTGTGCCAAAGAAAATACCGAAACGTTACAATATTGCTCATATAAATATCTATAAAAGGAAAACTTTATAATATTGAGGTTACATTTGGAAGGTGAAAACCTTATTGTGAGAAGAAAGGAAAATATGGTTTTCAATTGAATACATATACTCGTATATGCGGTACAGCATATAATCCTTTAGGATATGTTTTTACGTTTGGTTTTTTTTTTTGGTTTTTGGATGAATCGACAAAATCGTTCTTAGTACCGGGCATACGTGTATTCTGTACTTATACCTTTTTTTCGTTTGATTTGGAACAACAGATATGGTTGTAATAAAAATTATGATTTTACTGCAGTATAGATTTCTCAGCTTCATCAGCATTTTTGACACAGACTGGATACTGACGCAAATGAATAAAATGAAACATTGTTTTTTTACCAATTTGTTTAAGGACCTAACAGTTAGCATAAATTTGAATGCTGGTGCATATATTTCTGAGAATATTTTCTAGTTTTCTTAACCAAATGGTTTAAACATTTATCTATTGACGCACATAATAATTTTTGAACTACATTTTAAAATAATTGTTTCTCCAAAATCTCCGATTTGGCATAAATTCATTCTATTGTTCTGTTTTTACAAACCCCAAGTTTAAAAGTTCATAATTATAACTCTAATATTCCACTGGACTTTTTAAATTTTAGTGATGCTTCATTATTATTCATTAATTCTTTGTCATTTACACTTCTTCCAAGCACCCCCAACCCCGGATCTTTAAGCGGCATCAGATTAAATATTGCTCACAGAAAACTATGTAACTCATTCCTAAGCCCCATGTTAAAGGAAATTTGATAATGGTTGGTTATTTTATGAAGGAACCTCTAAAATATTGATATGCAGAGTGGATCCCATATATCTACGATGGATTAGCTTTCAGAAACTCTTTTATGGTATACTTGCTGAAGAAGGAATGCCCAAATCTATTTAACAGGAATAATCTCTCATTTTATTCACTAAATTCTTTAAGAAATTTCTAAATCCAAGAATTATATTCACTAATGCAAAAAAAATATTTTTTGACATAATTTTTATTGAAACCAGAAATCAACTTATTACAAAATTGGTCCTGGGTGTAATCTATAATCCGCTAAAACTGAAATCATTATTGTTATTGATTTTAATATTGACTGTCTCGTTTCAACACCTACGGTTAAACGGATGAAATCATTAATGTCATCCTTTGCGTTTGGATTGATCTCAAAGGTACAACTTTAAAACTTTTACTCAAATCTCTATACCTGGCATTGCAACCACTCATGATATGATTTATGGTTCATATATGCTTTCTCTGTCGATAATAATGATAGTAACCAATTTATTTATGTTAGAGATTTCTGGAATGTCGAATACGGGTGGCTGCTAGTTCTTTAAATTGGGCACTATTATATCATTTATGGGATGTTAACGAACAGCTATTACTTTTAGTTCAGTTTTAGGATATCTTATTGATAGGTTTGTACCATTGAAAAAGATTTGGGAGAATCGTAGAGTGCGCGGGCTATATTTTAGTAATGATATATCATAATGCATCGTAATATTCGCGATTTTCTGCATGAGAACTGTAGAAAGCGTAAGACAGAAATGAATAGATTAAAATATGTATGTCAGAGCTCGTAATAAAGCGAATTGTATGATCAAAGCGGCCAACTGCCAGTTTTTTAATGATCGCTTCAGTAATAAAACTACGAGTAAATTGTTTTGGAATAAACTTCAACTCATATGTAAATCCGTCCATTGCGGAGTGTAAATGCAATATTACTCTTTATGAGTTCAATATCTACTTCGGTTCATTCGGTTTCATCCCTAATTATGTAAATTTTGTTATGGATACAATTCAATATGTCACCAATGATAATGCTTTCTATTTCAATATTGTCTTAAAATTGCGACAATTACGCCTATTCTAAAAATGATTTTTCCAAGGCATTTGATAAAGTTGATCACGCTATGTTACTGTCGAAACTATGCAATGAGGATAACTTTTCCAAAAGTGCTTGTCAACGTATAAGCTCTTATTAGCGAGCGACAACATTTTTGTTACATCTGGGGATGTACCTCAAGGATATATTTTAGGCCCTATTCTGTTTTCTTTATACATAAATCAAGTTTGTCGGTCAATTAAACAAACGGAAAATGTTTATTATAATCTTTTCGCAGATGATTTGCAAACATATTCGTTTGGTGATATTAACTCTGTTGATGCTTTGATTAATAATCTACATAAATCGTGCCTTACGTGATATATTGGACTGGTCTAATTTGCACAAACTTCAAATTAATCTTGTAAAATCACAAGCCATACAAATTCCCTTAAAAAGTTAAACGTTGCTTCTAATTCTTGTGCTAGATACATTTTTTTGAAACGAATGGGTGATCCGATTTCACTTCTATCTGAGCAGATATTTGGTGTAAGTCCGAACCGATTTCTGGAATTGTCGGCGTTGACTGTCATGTTTGACTTGACCAAAAAGAAAGCACCGAAGTATCTTTATGATAAACTGAAATTCTCGAAATCACAGACGACATTTAATCTAAATCTGCCTAAATCTTATAAAACTAAACCAAGATAACGTGTTCTTTATCCACGGAGTGAAGATCTGGAACAATCTGGATCCATCTGTCAAAATCTCGTCTAATTTTCGTAATATCAAAAGGCTGTACCTTTTCCCTTAGTCCGTTTTTCCTTTTCTTTCTTTTACTTTTATTCTTTTGTACCGTATTTCTTAATTATTTAATTATTGTGTATTATAATTTTTTATTATTTTTCTATTCTGTACTCTATTAGAACATACTTTGATGCACATAGGAATATATCCCTAGTGATATTGAAAAAAGGCTATGCCTTAATTGTGAATTGTGTATGAAAAATAAATAAATTTGAGAAGTAAGGGTCAACGTTAACCTTTCAATATCCCCACACAAATAGATTTTGGCCACATTTTGTCAAGTATACCAATATATTCATATATTCAGTACACCGACTGACTACATGACTCTTGTAGAGATATATCCGAGGAATATAGCAGATATCCCACCAAAGGAGCAAATTTATTTATGATTGCTTCAGTACTACTATAGGCATGAACTTGTCCGTGGTAAAAGTGCTCGTTATAAAGTTAGGATGTTATAAAAGACCTTTATGTTTTCCAATCATCTCAGCATATTTTTCAAAAATTGAACTCTTTCTCTAATAGAATTTACAATTATGCCGTCCAATTTCGGTATTACTTTTCCCAATATCAGCATTACGTTATTTTTATAGGTAAGCATTTAACAGAAAATATAGGCAATGGCACTGATTCGACCTTAGTTACTTATTAACATTATCAAGATGATGCTAATTTGAAAGATTATACAAAAACCAATAAAACTCATGTCTAACCATGTCATGTTAAAATACCATAACGTAAACATAACTATTTAGTCAAAAACATAAAAATCAGAGATACCAATCAATTTTATGTATTATCCCCACAATAAATGAATATTTACGACGAATATATTCAGATACACCATATTCAGTAGACCTTTTTCGCATAATTTTTTAAATACGTTAAATACCCATTCAATAATAATTATTATTATTATTACACAATTTTTATTAATTTTATTATTTTTATTATTAATTTTTATTATTTTTTTTTATGTTGATTATAAATGTTATTTTTGCCCAACAACTATTTTGTAAAAATTTGTAATTTTTGAATTTTTATTTTTAAAGTATTTAAATTATAATAACAAGTAAACTATTTTGTATGTTATTAAAAAATAAAAAAAACGAAATTACAATAATATTATAATTGTAATAAAATAGTTTTGCTAGTTTAGAATAGTTTTTAGATTAGAGAAATGTATGTATGCATGTTGTTTAGTTTATGGACTAATTTTATTTTAGTGTTGTTTTTGGATGCGTGTAAAATAGATAGGGTTTGAAGTTTTATGTTATGCTAGGTAGCTTTAAATTTATTTTAATTTACTAAAAGTCTGGATGATTGTCGCTACGGAAAGATTGACAACCTCTCCAATATGATAACACTTTAATAAACCGGAACAGTGAAATATATCGAAGAGATTTAGTTTTTGGTAAAAGCGTTATAGGTATAGCAAACAATATTTATTTGACCTTGGGCTAATTTTTTCAACGTTTTTGGAAATTTTTTGTGAATTTCTAGATTATTCTAAAATTCTAAGATTAAAAAAGTTTTCGAAATTCCTCGTGCTTCGCGCACTCTTGGATAGTTAGTAATTTACTCTCATCTATGTGTGAGTAGGTTATGTCTTAATAATCGTATTTAATTAGATTGTAATATTTGAAATCATCTTCTGAGTTTCCTATAGGCAGTAAAGACTCACAAATAAAGCCAATGAGAGCTTGGACATTCACGCATTATTTTTCCCTGCCTAATATTGTTTTAATAAATTGATGATGAATCTTTAAAATATTTAGCGAATCTAAAAAAAAAAAAGAAATAATTAACCAGTACAACAATATATTGTTGGAACAAAAATTTAAAAAAAAAATGTTTTGAACTTTTGGTCAAAAAGAGAGTTTGTTTCACTACAACAAGATTTTGCTTGTATCGCTACAACGACTTCACTTGTATGCCCAATTAAAATTAATTGTTCCTCTATTTAAACAGATAATTTCAGATTATGTAATGGGTAGTGTGAAATTTAAGCCTCAATTGCTGCGTTTATACCACTGCTAAACTAGCCGAGCTACAAATGTCAGTTTCATAGCAATGATATTTAGCAATGCTATTTTAGTTGGCTGAGCTAGGTACATGTCGCGTTTATACCGTTGCTATAGTTGTCATTTCGGTTTAGCATTGCTAATTTAGCTGCGGTATAAACGCAGCAAATGGCAACAATCGGAAATATCTGAATTTATTTACGCATGTAAGGCGATCAGTGAATCTAGTATTCGTCCTATTATGCAGCTCACAAATAATTTGCAATCAAATATTTCTGTGGTTTTTTTGAGAAACTAGTTCACTGCATTTTCATCGATTTTTAGTTATGAATGAAAATAAATGGACAATTGTTTAAAGTTTCAAAAATAAATTTCAGTTTTTCAATATTTTCCTCCATTTTTCCGGAAAATTTAAAAAAACATCAGCAGTTACTATGCAAAGCTACTGTGAGTTTTTATTTTAAATGCGTTTTCTGAAAAATTTACTTTTTGCAGTTAACTAGTTTCTCAAAAAAACCACAGATTTGCTAAAATACAAAAAAAAAAATCCAATCGTTTGTGATATTAAAGATATGCTACTTATTTGCAACAATATCATCTAATATCAGAGCGAAATTCATGTGTGTAATACTAGTGCCTCCAGATATGTTGGGATGTTCATACTTTATGGTTGATGCTCCCATCATATCGGTGAATGCAAAACCTATGTTAGGTTATAAGATTTCGATTCATTAATGTACTGAATATAAGAATCTATTAATAAACGTACCTCTCAAATTTAGGGAATAAAATAAGGGATTGTTGTGGAAGAGGATTCGTCATATTTTCCTCTGCTTTAGGATACGTAGGGAGAGTTTCGAAGGCTAATCCTTCTTGGATAACCAGACGATTATAGGGATCCACTCTTAGACTATAGGAATCCACCCTGCAGTGGGAAAATGTAATAACATATTTTTGTTAGCTTAATAAAGTTTTTAGATTAGACAAATATTTGTTTGTATGTACCTATGTTGTTTAGTTTATGGACAAATTTTATTTTAGTGTTGTTTTTGGGTGCGTGTAAAATAATTCTGGAGGTAAATTCCGAAATTTTATGTAAGTTTAGAATTTTTATTTGGAATTTTATAAAAGCCCATAGATGCTTGTAGCTATGGAAATTTAACCATCCTCCCCAATATGATAACCTTCTTTATAAGCCGGAACAATCAAATATATCAAGGAGGTTTAGTTTTGGTATAAGTGTTATATAGAAAAGTTTTTAAGTTAAAAATAATGCGTTATGCTACGGATATTTATTTGACCGTGGGCTAATATTTTAAGGTTATGGTCATAGGGGGTCATATCGTTGGTGCATCAGAACAATGAAATAACAGTAGAACCCGAATGCCTTAGTTCGTTGAGTAAGCAATTAAATTACCAAATACGAGAGACAGTTAAACCAATTATGTATATTGTTATTAAATTGGTCAAAACAACAAATTGATTATGAAAGAATCAAATCCGGAACATCTAAACATCAAGTCGAGATACGATAAACAAGGAAGTATTTTAAAGTGTCTCAATGAAACCTTGCTTGCCGCTTGGCAAACCAATTATCCCAGTCAACTATTTTTGCTCCTGTTGCTGGGAGAAGCAACGTTTTACAAACATTGTTTGTGACTGAAGTGATTTCAAATGACATTTTTTGTCGCGAAGTTTTATAGCAGCTTTGAAATTACTGTTCGTCGTAAGAAGTGATTTGTACAATACAATAACCGCAAAAAGATTATTGGTGTAGCAATTAACTAAAATTTAAAATGAATACTTGTTAACTCATTGGCGTGTTGCATTCGGTTAGCCACGCCTTATTTCATTTTATAAAATTTATGCTATGTTTGTAGTTTTAGGAGTTGTTTTTGTAATGTTTACATTATTGATGGTTTGGTATTAAGGGTCGATGAACTGAGTTTTCTGAATTTTCGCGGGAATACTAAACAGAAATTTGCTGTATGGTATTAAGCAGTAAGCATTATTTTAGTATCACGTAAGCTAAATATGTGAATAATCCGAAATATTAATGTGTATTGGTATTTTAGTATGATTAAGATGAACCAGATATTTTAAACATATTGCGATCCAACAAAATTAACAACTCAAAAATTAAATTAAATCAATCTAATGCTGGTTTTTATGGTTAATCGAATTTTTTTATTGAAATAACAAAAAAAAAACAGAAAAAAATCTACGTTTGTTTTTCATCTGAAGTGTATAATAGAGAAAATTACAAAAATTGTAAAATGAACATATCACCTGGCGCCAAAAAATCAGAAAAATCTACTTCAAAATTTTAATTTTTTTTTTATTGAAATTAAAACGTTTTCGTTGTTGGTGTAGAAATAAATAAAACATTATTTATAGGACTTAGGACTTAGGACTGAGCACACTGTGCTGTTGTTGTAAACAAATAATAATTTTCAAGTACCTTGAATATTTCTATGTGAATTATAAATAATAACTACAGATACCAATCTGTTTAAAATCTGTTTTAACACTTAACACTAGAAAAATATTTACGGAAAAAAGAATCGTGTTCAAGATCTCCGAAAAATCAAGTGCGGATTATAAAAAAAAAATATTTTGTAAGATACGAGCGTACACAATACACACACGCATCTTATACAAATCTCATAAATTTAGATAAGATTAATTAACTTTTGTAGGTGGAATGAACAAATAACTGTATTCCATTGTTTTGAAAACATATTTTTGATTTAAAATAAACATCGTCGCATACATACTATCTCATAAGAAGAGACTCACGCGCGATTCGTGACCTAAACGATAATTTTGATTTAATTTCCAATGAGTTTTCCGTCACATGTGAAATATTTTGTAATTTTTTTTTATAGAAATATGCGAGGGAAAATGTAACTAAATAAATTTGAAATTCAAATTAAAATAATTTGAGAATTTTAAGAATTTTTACTTAAATATTTGTGTAAAGCCATAGAATAAAATTTCATGTAATATTGGATTAGCCTAATTTATGTATGTTTATGTATGTTGGGTTACTATTTGCAAAAACAAAAAAAAATCTGCTGTCTATTATGTTTAACTTGGGCAAAAATTATTTTTATGTTTTATTCTAGAGTTATGTCAAAATAAATTATAAAGTCCATTAAATCCACGAAAATATTATGACCTGAATTTTATTGGCCCGCACTTTTGAACATTTTTCGTTTTTCATCTTTTTTTTTCTTCAAAATTTAAAGTGAATATTCTGTATTGTCATGTCGCATACGGATGATTACGACGGAGCACTTGTTCCAAACTAATAACAACAATATTATTTTTAATAATATCAAAACAAAATGTCGTAATAAATTAAAAATTAAAAATAAATAAAATGCCCCACACCTTTCGTATTTCACTTTACAGTCAAATGAATTCAATCTTTATGAGTTTCGGTACAAAGTGGATCGCGCCCGCGACAATAATTTAAAAAACAATAAGTTTTGGTATAAAATTAACAATTTATTTATACGTAGTAAACAATACCCAGCACTGTGTTCAACGAGCGAAGCTGTGAAATATCTACCCGATATTTTGTTACAACTACAATAACACAGAAATGGGATAAACCATATCCATTTTATAATTTTAAGCAAAGCACTCTAATGATATAAATAAATTTGTTATTGCACCATAGTCCGATTAATAAAATAGCCAAAATTATTCCTAAATTAAGCATTTTGTTGTAATTGAATTTTTTTTTTATTTTTGACTTGTTGTGAAACAAAATTTAAATAATCGATTAAAATTTGTCCTATATAGTCGCTCGGCACACTTGAAACACGAAATACGTAACAAATGATTATACATAATGGGCAGAATCAACCCCTCCAAAGCAAATAACTTTTGCGAGTAGCTTATCGATTAAAACTCGAATGATGGCAATGGCACCTAATAAAATAAATAGTAATAAATATAATTCAAAATTTTTAAATTTTGGTGGTCCTGAAAAGGACCGTTTTGTAATAAATATAATTCTTAATTTTTAAATTTTAAATTTTGGTGGTCCTGAAAAGGACCGTTTTGTAATAAATATAATTCTTAATTTTTAAATTTTAAATTTTGGTGGTCCTGAAAAGGACCGTTTTGTAATAAATATAATTCTTAATTTTTAAATTTTAAATTTTGGTGGTCCTGAAAAGGACCGTTTTGTAATAAATATAATTCTTAATTTTTAAATTTTAAATTTTGGTGGTCCTGAAAAGGACCGTTTTGTAATAAATATAATTCTTAATTTTTAAATTTTAAATTTTGGTGGTCCTGAAAAGGACCGTTTTGTAATAAATATAATTCTTAATTTTTAAATTTTAAATTTTGGTGGTCCTGAAAAGGACCGTTTAAGAAAACACGTATAAATCGTTAAAGAATTATAATGTTGGAACGATAATCGTAATGATTATAGAATCAGACATCATAACCGATATTGATTTAAATTTTATTATTATTGTTCAATAATAAAATCTTGCTGCAGCATTATACATTAGCCGCAGGCAATATTTTGTTCAATGATCTAAATAGAAATAAAAATAGAATAAAATAATTAATATAAAAATTAAAAATGTAATTAACAAATAATGTATCTTACAATTTTGAATACGATTTTTTTTTCGCAGGCAATATTTTGTTCAATGATGTTGTTGGCAATATTTTGTTCAATGATCTAAATAGAAATAAAAATAGAATAAAATAATTAATATAAAAATTAAAAATGTAATTAACAAATAATGTATCTTACAATTTTGAATACGGTTTTTTTTTCGCAGGCAATATTTTAATGGATGTTGTTGGCAATATTTTTGTTGTTAAAGATGTTGTTGGCAATATTTTTGTTGTTAAAGATGTTGTTTTTAAACTTGTTGACCTTTTAAAATTTTGATGTACTTCTTTTTGTATTATCATTTGTTTGCCGAGGTACAAAATATTTTTCCCTGCATTTACGTCACGGTTCCACGTGGTACCACATTTTTTACAAAACTGGTATCTGTGTGGAGACTGTGACGTAATATGAGGTTCATGACAACGCGCGCACAATTTTGTAGTCCTGAATTCATCAATTTCCAATACATCTGAAATTTTTTTCAAGGCCCTTAATAATTTCGTTTGTGGGTTCCGAATGTAACCCTTCATTGGTGAATTCGCTGCAATTGTATTATTTCCAATTACTACCAGCGCCCTGGTTTTCACTGTTCCAACAATATACTCGGCTAATTTGTTAGTCGCCTTATCGACCATAATATATTTTTGGAGTTTTAGCCTCGCTACCCGCCTTTGAACACATTCGTTTTGTCGAATTTTAAATTGTTTCAATTGGTGTGTAGTATACTCTAAATATTCTCCCGACATTGGTGAGAATGGATCCGCGGTTGTTGACGGCGTAAATTTTTTTAATTTGAAATTTCGAACGTGGGCCCCGGTCATATGCCGAAATTCTGAATTTTTGAATTTAAATGGCTCATCTTTATCATCTTTATAAGCTTTATCATCGTTATCATCGTTATCATCGTTATCATCATTATCATCGTTATCACGGCATACACCGCCAACGATTAACCTTAGACCGGGGTCCAGGCCAATTTTCTTATCGTATTTCTTCCAATTTTCTCTTATCATTTCCAAATTTTTTTCTTCTGCATTTAAATTTTTGCTGCGCTTTGCCTGAACTGGAATTTTGTTGCCTGGTTTAATCATTGCAAAGCTAATAGCCACCCCATCTGTCATCATTGAACATTTAAATTTTTTATTTTTAGTTTCCGGCACCTTAAAATATTTGCGCCAATGTGCCTCTTTTTCACTTTGGAATTTTGCGAAAGGACCTTTAAATAATTTCAGCTTGCACAATAATTGCCAAAAAGATTGGGTGTCATATCTTATATGGTGGCGCCCATATTTGAATATTGGAATTAATTTAAAATTTTTGTGCTGATTTATCTCATTGTATCTTTGCAGATTGTAATAAAATTCAATATATTTAGTTGGATTTTTTTCAATATCAACAAACTTTTCGCCGTCCCAGTTTAACTTTGTGCGCATTTCTTCTAATAATTCCGCATTTGGTGTTTTCGTGCTCTTTTCGTTAAATAGATAATCGAGAGTTTCATAGCTATTATGCTTGATATTTGTTTTACGGAAAAACCGCCTCAATCGATTATAGCTGTGCATCCAAATGTTATTATTGAATATTACTTCGTATCGTTTGGCCGCGTCGACAAATATATTGGAGCGTAATTTTGAATCATAACTTGGTATTTCAAATCTTGTACGCAATTCTTTGTATTCGTCGTCTAATTTATATATTATTTTGTGTTTTATCATTAATGGGTAAAAATAGTCTAAAAACCTTTCTTTTTCGAATTTCTTTGTTTGCCATTTCTTCATTAAAGAATAATGTATATGCAAGGATGCCTCCACAAACAATGAAGACATTTCTTCAACATCGATTTGAATCTTTGTGAAGACATCCTCGCTAAGGCAGTGGCTCCTTAATCCGCACTTCACTGTCACAACGTTTACATTATCTGTTGGTAGGTCGTTACATTTTCTTTTTGCCATCGTCAAATTTTCTTTTTTCTTTAATAACAAAATAATATGGGAATATTAAAGTTGTATACAATATGTTAATAATGAGATAAAAGCCTTGCATTTTTTAAAAACTCACTCTATATAAAAAAAAACAACTGGCGAGTTCACGCTCAACTCGCAAAAGAATTATGTGAAAACCTTTAACTAATTAATCATTTCAAGTCTCTTTGATGGGCCTGATAAACCAATGAAGATAGACGGCAACTGTTCGCTCAGTATTTAAATTACGGTACAATTTTTGTTTAAAAAGACAATAATTTATTCTATTATATATAATTTATATTTGTTTTCCATATATTATATATTATATATATTTATATATAATTCGGACAGAACATAGCAATAGAGGTCTGGTTGCGGTATTGCACTGGCTGAAGCTCGCCGCTAGGCGTGGGGGTTACCAGACATATTACTATGCTTGAAAACCGCATAGAGATAAAACGAAGGGGACAAGAAAATTATTCTACTGTGCCACGACATAATTATATTTTAAATTTTTTTCTATTTCAAAAATAAATTAAATTATGATTCAAAAATTATATTTTAAATTTTTTTATGTGAGATTTAAATGCAAATGCCTCATATATACATAATAAGGGCGGATTAAATTTTTAAGTGGTCTGGAGACTCCATTTTTATGAAAATTCATTGTATTTGAAGCAAAAATGTTCACTACACCATATGGCTACGATGAATTTCGAGCCTGCATAATTTCATTTGAAGATTTTTTTTTATATAGAGTGAGTTTTTAAAAAATGCAAGGCGTTTCAAAAACTCAATCTTAATAATCCCAAATTTATCAAGAATCTTGGCATCTTATTGAAAGGGTTATATAAGTATATATATTTATATATATATATATATATATGCATATATATATATATACATATATATATATATATATATATATATATATATATAATATACATATATATATAATTATATTTATGTTTATTGAGCTAATATTTAAATAATTTTAACAAATTTTTTATTGGTTTTGAGCTCTTTATTTACAAAATATTTTATAGCTTTAGCTTTCGAATCCAATTCGGATTCATTCTCAAAAGCAAATGAATTGTTTTTTCCAAAAAATTGTTTCCTCTATATAATAAAAAATTATGGCAATCACAAATTCTTTTTGAAAACCGACTTTTCATGGAAACGCACCGCTATATAATTTTTCGAAAAAAATTGTATACTAAAGCGTTTTCACGTAAAAAAGGTTGTACATTTGAATAAAAATAAATTTGATGAGACAAAACCAAATTAGATGAACAAATCATATGAGTTACCGATATATGCGTAATCTTCTACAATGTTTATTGAAAATAATGAATGAAAAGTCGGTTTTCAAAAAGAATTTGTGATTGCCATAATTTTTTATTATATAGAGGAAACAATTTTTTGGAAAAAACAATTCATTTGCTTTTGAGAATGAATCCGAATTGGATTCGAAAGCTAAAGCTATAAAATATTTTGTAAATAAAGAGCTCAAAACCAATAAAAAATTTGTTAAAATATATATATAATATACATATATACATATACATATACATATACATATACATATACATATATACATATATACATATACATATACATATACATATACATATACATATACATATACATATACATATACATATACATATACATATACATATACATATACATATACATATACATATACATATACATATACATATACATATACATATACATATACATATACATATACATATACATATACATATACATATACATATACATATACATATACATATACATATACATATACATATACATATACATATATACATATACATATACATATACATATACATATACATATACATATACATATACATATACATATACATATACATATACATATACATATACATATACATATACATATACATATACATATACATATACATATACATATACATATACATATACATATACATATACATATACATATACATATACATATAATATATATATATATATATATATATATATATATATATATATATATATATATATATATATATATATATATATATATATATATATATATATATATATATATATATATATATATATATATATATATATAACCCTTTCAATAAGATGCCAAGATTCTTGATAAAATTGGGATTATTAAGATTACCACTGGTGGGGTCTTAAATAATATTTTGAATAGATAATAATTATAAATTAACTTACCCCATACAATTTTCACAATTTAATTTTTATTTTACAATTAACACTACTATTTACTATTTAACTATTTAATTACTTTTTTTTTCACTGACACTTTATTTAAATTTTGGTGGTCCTGAAAAGGACCGTTTTGTAATAAAAATTATTCTTTAACACTTTAACACTCACTAACACTTTATTTTAATTTTAATTTTAACTTGTTCGCTTGATGATCCTTTTTATTATGGTTTCCTTCTATCAAAATTACGCTTTATATACCCTTTTGATTCTATAAATTATGTGGCAAGTGTACAAATAAAATTTCATACATTTTAAATATACATTTATTTTCATATATAATATGAAAATATACGCGGCAATTGTTACATATAAAATGTGTGATGTTAAATATACATTTATTTTCATATATAATATGAAAATGTATGCAGTATATGTACACTTGCCACATAATTTATAGAATCAAAAGGGTATATAAAGCGTAATTTTGATAGAAGGAAACAGTGTTGCCATGATCAAGATACGAAAAAACTGAGTTCTCTTCGAAAAAAAACTGGATTTGAAAAAAAAAAACTGACCCTCCATTTCTTTCATATAAACATACATATACCTACCTACTCCATGCTGAATTTATCTAGAGTGCGTGATATCAGCAGAAAAATATTACTAATCAATCAAGGCTATCTTGTAAACAAATTTCGCAAAGGGAAATTTGTTTATGAAATTTTCATTTGGTTTTTGTTATGAATTTTTCTTCAGGACAGCTTTAAATAGTAGTAGTCGAATATACATAATTATAAAAATAAAACATACATAGGTACTTAGTTAGGTTTATTAATACAAAAATAATGTTTTATTTAACAAAATAAAATAAAATAAACTATGTAATAACAAAACAAAAAAAATTTCAGTATTGAAATTAAAATTTAACAGATTATCACAAATTAATGACATATTATATTATTTAATAACATAAAAAATTATGACCAATAAATCAGTTTCGTTTTAAAATCTCAGTCTTACAATTCAGACGACTAAGTAGATAAAAATTTTAAATAAAGCTTATACATACATTTTGTAATTTAATTTCTTTAATAATTTACTGGAATGCTCAAGATTTGTACAATTCGAACCCTTCTTCGAGAGATAATCTTTTGATAACAATATTCCAGCAAGGGTATCTTCTTCTAATCTATTTCGTATTTTTGTTTTATTAAGATTAATTTGCGAAAAAATTCTTTCGACATTAGCTGTTGCTACAGGAACAGATAATACTGCCATTATTAATTTACCTAGCAATGGAAATGCATAAGAATCATCACCACGTTTAATACGCAATATTTCATTCAAAAAAAATTTCCACAGAATCTGATGCTTTTACGTTCAATTGGTCGAAATCGATGTTTAGAACTTCACGCCATTGATCATCAATTTCTTGTAGATTATTGATATTTATGACATTTGGGAAAAACGAACATAGTTCGACGATGGATTGATTTTTATTTTCAATAACATTTTTAGGAGCAATAGCTTCAACTTCGGAACAAAAACGATCTTTAAAATCAAATCTTTTCAACAATTGATTACATAGTTCAACATAGAAATTTAAACAGTGAATTTTGAAACTGTTTTCATCTTCTGGCAACAATTTATTTTCACGCAAATTCATAATTATTTCAGCACCAAAATAAATTTCTTTGATTTCTTTTACATAATTTGAGGCCAAATTTATTTTATTAAATGCAACTTCGGACAGAAACTCACTTTTTACGAAATAACTAAGAATTTTTAAGTATAATCTAGTAATGTCGGTGCGCATTAAATGAATTTGTGGTGATTCCTTCTGGAATATACGGTTTAGTGTGTTTATATCAGTTAAAATAAATTTAAGAAACAGCAAATACAATTTAAAACTTGGATTATTTGAAGATTCAATCAATCTAGCTGTGGATTCAAATTTTTCCAACTCTTCGTGTACGAAAAATAATTTAAGTACATCCAAGCGACTTAAAATTTGATTAACGGTTGCTTCTAAAGACAACCAACGTGTCTGTGATGGATGGAGCATTTTCCGGGGTTTGTAATCAAGTAAAACTTGCAGTTCTGCGAAAAGTTCTATTCTTTTTGGACTATTTTGTATAAAATTGTAAATTTCTCTTGCTGTTCCCTCAACAAAATCAGGTAAAGATTTACAAGCATAATTTGCGCACAACGCAAAGCTATGACAAGTACATTTAAATATGATTAAGCTTGGTACGTCGTGTTTCAATAAGCTAGCTACCGAATGATTTTTTCCGGTCATCACATTAGCTCCATCCGCCCCGAAACCTACTAAATTATTTTTATAATCAATACAATTTGAATCGAACACATTTGTAATTTTTTCATAAATCGAAACAGAATCGCATGACCGAATCTTAATTAAAGCGAAAAAAAAATCATGAATTTTACTTAAGAACTGTGTTCTAACTACAATGCTAAGCAATTTTGTTGTACTTATATCGGTTGATTCATCTAAACATATTGAGAAAGGCTGAACTCTAATTAAATCACAGATTTCTTCGAACTGAGTTTGGCCAATAACATTGTTAACAATTGATGTACATTTAGTTCTACCACAACTCATGCTTTGAATTATTGGCGAATCTTTAAAAGCAGACTTTAACATTGGAATCATATGGTCCATTGTAAGAAATGATAAATTATGCTCAGCAACAAAGGCACTTACTTGTATTTCGGCTTGACCGACTTGTATCGAATGTGTTGTTTGCTGGCTAAAATTAATTGGGCGACAAAGTTTTAATGCTTGTGATTTCTGAATATGTTTCTTTCTCGTAGCATGGAGATGCAGATCTGCAGTCCCTGCTAGTGCTCGTAATTCCTGTTGACATATTTTGCAGTATGCAAAATTATTTTTACTTTTCGTTATCCACAGTTTGAGTATTTCGTCGTCTTCCCATGTCTTACAATATTTGGCACTCGCTTTGTTCTTTTTCCTTTTAGGTGATTTGTCATTTACCTCCGCAGAAAGATCATTTTGGGATGCCTAAATTAAAAAAAAGTTATTAGTTTGTTAAAAACTAAAATAATAATGCAAATGTAGTACTTACTCTAGTGATACACTTCGCACTCAGTGGCTGTTGAATTTCTCTAGAAATTGTAGCTTCGTTTGAAGAATCCCCGTTTATTACTGTATTTCCATTGCTACTCATGATGATACATTTGTTTCCACTCGTTAAATTAAAATTTGATTGTTGATGGCCAATGCCACCACCTGTCGCACTAGGATCAATTTGGGATCTCTAAATTAAATAAAAATTGTTACTTTATTATGAAATTAAATAACGCAATTGTAGTACTTACTCTAAGGGTACAGATCGCATTCAATGACTGTGGCTGTTGCATTTCACTAGAAATTGTAGCTTCGTTTGAGGAATCTCCGTTTATTATAGTATTTCCATTGCTACTCATGATGATACATTTGTTTCCACTCGTTAAATTAAAATTTGATTGTTGATGGCCAATGCCACCACCTGTCGCACTAGGATCAATTTGGGATCTCTAAATTAAATAAAAATTGTTACTTTATTATGAAATTAAATAACGCAATTGTAGTACTTACTCTAAGGGTACAGATCGCATTCAATGACTGTGGCTGTTGCATTTCACTAGAAATTGTAGCTTCGTTTGAGGAATCTCCGTTTATTATTGTATTTCCATTGCTACTCATGATGATACATTTGTTTCCACTCGTTAAATTAAAATTTGATTGTTGATGGCCAATGCCACCACCTGTCGCACTAGGATCAATTTGGGATCTCTAAATTAAATAAAAATTGTTACTTTATTATGAAATTAAATAACGCAATTGTAGTACTTACTCTAAGGGTACAGATCGCATTCAATGACTGTGGCTGTTGCATTTCACTAGAAATTGTAGCTTCGTTTGAGGAATCTCCGTTTATTATTGTATTTCCATTGCTACTCATGATGATACATTTGTTTCCACTCGTTAAATTAAAATTTGATTCTTGATGGCCAATGCCACCACCTGTCGCACTAGGATCAATTTGGGATCTCTAAATTAAATAAAAATTGTTACTTTATTATGAAATTAAATAACGCAATTGTAGTACTTACTCTAAAGGTACAGATAGCATTCAATGGCTGAGTATTTTTACAGGAGTTGCTGTTCATTGCCTTTGCCATGCTAGTGGTAAAAGTACCGTACTTGCGCTTATTTTGCTGTGATACCATCGTAATTGTACAATTAATTGGTGAAAATAATAAATAATAGAAAAGAAGTAGATTCTCGATTTAATTTATCTCCATATATGGTTATGAAACTGTTGTACATACTTTGGGGATACCGATGGCGATGGCCCTCATATTTGCATTATTTCCATTTCCCGCATTCGCACTTTGATCAATTCCACATTTATTATTTTCGTTTATCACTTTTTCTTAAATATATTATTATTTTTAAATTTATGTAAGATAGTTATAAGTACTTAATATACAACATAATACGACATACCTATTTTCTTGAAATATTTCTCCATCTTTTTGCAAAATATGTACACCAAATTTCACACACAAAAATAATATATAACGGTTTACGGTAAACGCAATTTTGTCAAATTTACTTTTTTCCTTTCCTTTACTTTCGTCCGCTCGTCGAAATGCCGTTGAAATGAAGATGTTGTATTTTTTTGTAAATTTATACAATGCAATTGTTGTTGTAAATTTAGAAAAAAGTTACCAAAGCAAAACAATATATGGTTGATTGAATTGAAGTTTATAGCAATTCAAAGCCTAAAACGACAATATTCTTTACGAAAGTGTACCAAACCACCCTAAAAGCATTTTAATACAGAATGTAATAGGAAATTTGTAATATGGATTCAATTTATTCCATTTTTCGACAGAACTAAAAAAAATTATCAAATTTTTTGCAGAAAAACTAGGATTTTTCTAAAAAACTGGAATTTTTTAGATAAAACTGGATAACTGAGTAATTATTAAAAAAACTGGGAAATCCAGTTAAAACTGGGAATATGGCAACCCTGGAAGGAAACCATAATAAAAAGGATCATCAAGCGAACAAGTTAAAATTAAAATTAAAATAAAGTGTTAGTGAGTGTTAAAGTGTTAAAGAATAATTTTTATTACAAAACGGTCCTTTTCAGGACCACCAAAATTTAAAAATTAAGAATTATATTTATTACAAAACGGTCCTTTTCAGGACCACCAAAATTTAAAAATTTAGAATTATATTTATTTTATTAGGTGCCATTGCCATCATTCGAGTTTTAATCGATAAGCTACTAGCTATAGTTTTCATCAAGCGAACAAGTTAAAATTAAAATTAAAATAAAGTGTTAGTGAGTGTTAAAGTGTTAAAGAATAATTTTTATTACAAAACGGTCCTTTTCAGGACCACCAAAATTTAAAAATTAAGAATTATATTTATTACAAAACGGTCCTTTTCAGGACCGCCAAAATTTAAAAATTAAGAATTATATTTATTACAAAACGGTCCTTTTCAGGACCACCAAATTATAAAATCAATTGAGAAAAATGGAAAAGCAAGTTATTATATACCTACATAGTAAAACCAAGTACGAATTTTAACCTTGGCTCAATAAATTTTTGAAATCAACAATAAACAACAATCGTGTAATTTTTCCGTCTTTTTATTAGTAAATAAATTTAATATAATTTTACATTTTTTATGGAAAGCTTTTTTTATGGAAGGCTGCACAACAGCCTGAATAACAACAATCAGTTAAAGTAAGCAGTTAACACACTGTATGCAGCCATCATTGTAAAACTGGCTTGTTGGAGGAGATGCACGCTGTTTTTTTGACATTTCATTTCCATCCAAATTTCCAGTTATAATTTTGAAATTATTGTTAAAGAAGTAGTTAGTACGCACTTAAATTAGATATGTCTACGAATAACTTAACTTTAAATATTTGGATTTGGATCGATTTAAGACATTTTAATTGAATTTTAAAATTAAATTTTTTATTATAAAATAAAATTTATTATCATAAAATTCTAACCATAAGTTCATACTTAATCTTTCTTCTTATTTTTTTTCTTTTCCGATTTAACTTCAACTTCCTGTTTAATTTCATCTTCAACTTGATGCTTCTTCTTTTTCTTTGAAGAGCCAGTTAAAGAAACTTCAACTGTTGGTTCCTCTTCTTCTGTTTTCATTGGTGTGCCTTTATCTTTTTTCTTCTTTTTTTTAATATGTTCTACACCAGATGGTCCAGTACCATAATCTGTCATAATCATGTGACATTAGTCGTGCCCCAATAGTTTCACCAACTAATATTGTTAGATTAGGTGCCATTGCCATCATTCGAGTTTTAATATAATCGGACAAATGAGTTCGATAATCTGTTATGGCAATAATTTCATCACACAATGTCTGAATATTCATTATATCTTCCTCGGAGATTTCTGTACCCATTGAAATTTCAGCCGCTTGTTTTTCTTTTTCTTCTAAATCTTCAGGTAACATATCAGATAAATCCGTGTTAATCATATTATCCCGAGTACCGACTAATCGTACGATTTTGATATAAGCCGTATTATCTGTTAGAATTTTACCTAATTATGGAAAATGCCAACCATACCTACAAATAAAAATCTTTAATTAAATTTGATAGTAACCTATACATCATAAATGAGATAATAACTTTCATCAGACAGCCAAGAGTTTATTTAATCATGATACATAATTGTATTCAGATCTACTTTCTAGCGATTTGTTTACTTTGCATCATCATATGAAAGTATCTTATAAAGAAATATCTTAATTTTGGGAAAAATAAAAGTAATCTTACCATTCTCTAGCCCTCATAACGTAATTATTCAATTCCTTATCCAAATCATCTAGTAAACACTGTGCCTGAATTATCATAGTATCAATTTTATCCGGTGAAAATTTAAGTTTATAACGAGATAAAGAATGTGCCAAACCAAGTGTCATTGCGGTCAATTCTTTTTCTGGTAGTCCAGTGATAAGACTGTCCGCCTGTGATATTATACATCGCATTAATTCCTGTACGGCTGTATTGGAGACACATTGTAATGAAAGTTTGTCTTTTATAGCACTTCCCAATTTAGCATCAGCAACTAGGAGTTGATTTTGTACGTCTTCATTCACTAATTTTTTCAGAGTTTTCTTCAAAATTTTCGATACTTTTCCTTCAACAGCGGCTGTTGCAGCTGCTAGAGCTTCGGTGGTGTCAGCAAACTTTTGAAATGCTTTTAATTTTAACCTGAAATTTATTGAATTAGCACGTGTTAATTTTTTTTTTTAATTCGAAGTATAAATTGTATTTGTAAGCAAAATCAAGTCAACAGATACTTTAAATTTAGACTTGTGTGAAAATACAAAATGAAAATCTAAAATTCTGACATATACAACTCAATATGAGGAAGGAACGATGATCGAATTAGAAAATCTAAATAAAAAATTACTTACAATCGATTAGCCCGTTCTGGAGTTTCAAACTCTTTATATAAATTATCAACTTCTGTTAGTTTTTTCTCATCCAAAAGCTACAAAGAAATTTAAAATGAGATTTCTATATTAATGAAAAAAATGTTACTGGTGCACTTGTTTTTCCTCATGTCTAGAGGCGAAATCATAACCTCAAAATAAATATTTACCTTAAAAATAGCATATCCTGCTGGTGTTTCATATAGAACAAACATTCTGTTTATTCAAGTACCAATCCAATTGTGTTTTATGAATATATATCATAAAATAAATAAAAATAAAACGAAAAAAAATACAAACAAAATTACCAAACTAATGACCTTTTCTATGTTTCATTCATGAATTTTTTTTTTACTAGGTTTTCGATTCACCAAAAAAGAGCAAGTCTGCTTGCTCTTTCTGCTGTCAAACTGTTCGATTCTTCAAGAAAAACGCTCGGTCGAGCAAAATTGTTGTTGTTTTACGAATACGAATGTAAGTTGTTATAAGTATGGTAATATACTCCGATGTTTCATTTTCGTTCTTTCTTGCGCATCCTTGTTAAAAATATTTTAATATGGCGGACATCGTGACCAAACAAATCGTGTTTGTGAGTTTTGCGTAATAATTTTGAGTGTTGAATGAATATAATTAAAATTGTGTGAAAAATTATACTGACTTTAATTCAAAATAATTAACAATGTATCATGTATCAAATGTTGTCCAACATTTATGTCACGATCTCCGCCATTGTTGTTGTTGTAATTTTTTGACAACCTGCGCAATATATTACCTTATATATGTGTACTGTGATAAGTATGTATGTATTTTTAATGTTATTTTTTGTAAATATTTGCCTAAATTAGAAAATATTTTTTTAATTAAAAATCTTCATAACAACAAAAAAAAATATTAAATTCAAGTTTAATACTTTCATAAAACTTTTTTCGTTTTTGTTATTTGAAAAAGAAAATTTGAAAGTTTCATTAAATTATTTGACATTTTATTTTTATAACAAAACTGTCATAACTCATTAAAAAATAAACAAACAAAAAGAGAAATAAAGTTAATGGAACAGAATTTTCGAATATTTATTAAGAAAAAATGTAAACAGGTGAGAAGGGTCAGGTTATATGTTATATATAAGATTTTGATGTTCTATTATGTGTGTTTATACTTTTAATAAAATATATCGCTAGGAGGAATTTAATTTTCCGGGCGAGCAAAATGTAGCCACTATGCATATTTGCTTATTTTATGTTTATTTTAAAATATTTTAAATAAATTATGTGTATGACGTTTATGCAAAATAGCTTAAAGTAACAAAAAAAAAAAACGTATGTCTAACAATTTGAAGAAATTCAATTTTAATTGATTTTTACTTGCTCGTATATTTATATACTTTTCGCGAGTTTAACAGATTTCCGATTCGCTTTTAAGATTTATTTGTTTAACACAATTTTATTTAGTGTGTGGTACTCGCGTAATTTGCGCAATTTTTTTTCTGGTTTAATTAACAGGATATTTAACAATACGGTTAGTGGGACGAGATGATTTTTTTATGAGGTTGAGCGGAATGGTATTTCAGAAATAATTATAAAATTTATTTATCACAGTTTAACAACAATTGTGAAATTTGAATTTATTTTTTATAATTAATTAAACGTTGTTGTATATATTTGGTATGTGGAGGAAATGACCAAAGTAATAAAGGAAAGTTGAGTTAGGGTCAATGAAAATGGTTCAATGCAGGTCAGGCTTGTTAAGCGGTTGTCCTCTTAAAACAAGAAAAAACCAATGCTGGCAATTTTCATAAAAGAAAACCATTTTAAAATGTTAATATTTTTATTCGTAAAATGTTATAAAATAACAATTTTATTCTATTCTGAAAATCCCGGTTTCTCTCCAAATTTATGGATGGTGAGTACGAAAGTTTTGCACATTTTGGAATATTAAAAACACTTTAGTTACAGTT
The DNA here is from genome assembly GCA_963556165.1 of Tipula helvola. Classification (NCBI taxonomy): domain Eukaryota; kingdom Metazoa; phylum Arthropoda; class Insecta; order Diptera; family Tipulidae; genus Tipula; species Tipula helvola. The sequence goes on along the minus strand of OY744483.1, from coordinate 344,012,993 downwards.
TTGTAAGTAGAAGGCTTATCATAAAATGATTGTAGAATCCTATTTCAATCGCACATGCGGTTATCAAATTCGACAACAAATATAATAGATTGCAAAACTTCTTTCTTGAATTTAATCGTAATGAGCTAAGGAGTAGCAATTCCGGTTTGTCAAATTCCATTACTTTATCAAAGAATCATTTTAGAGTCACACAGTGAAGTTTCATTTTAGTTTGTCATATTCTATAAGATACAGCCTAAGTAGTACCGTCTAGTTGACCATGTTCCTAAGCCATAAATAATACAATTTCCAACGGACATATCGAATTTTAGGAACAGCTCAATTCCGTAATACCGTTTCAGTTGCCATATGTTAAGAAAAAAATAACGAGCGAGTCCACCCTTAACTCGCAAAAGATTTATGTGAAAATTTTTATGTATCTATTGAATCATTTTAAGCCATTTCGATGAGGCCCTGAGTAAAGGCGGTTGTTTTAGCTCATTATTTAAACTAAATCACATTTTTCATTCAAAAAGTCAAGAAGTTATTTCTATTTCGAATTTCGAGGACGAACCTTACTGACATTAACTAAGCATGAGCAAAGTACAGTTCTGTTAAATTAATCACGTAACTATAAACACACCAATGTATCCATAACTAAACACACCAATGTATGTACATATATGTGCAATTTTCACAGCTCGCTATTTCCATTTAATTTTTTTGAGTCACTTTACACTATACACAATCATAATTTGTGGTCCTTTTGCTCGTATGTAATTTTCATTTTCAAAAATACTTTGCTGCGGCGATATATTATATGGTAGATATTTTCACAACAAAATAAATTAAAGTAGGCGGTTTTTTTTAGTTTTTTCTTGTATTCGGCTCACGATGATTTTGAAATGCCGGATGATGTTGTATATTTCTTGTGTATGCGTAGATTTTGCCTTGATTTTACGTTTTATTTATTTTTTGTTCTTGTCGATATTCACATATGCATGCGGTATTTTTAGTTCGGCAATTTTATTTCCGTAACATGATTTCAATGCCATTTTTTACTTACTCCTGCCGCGAAAGATGTTTTCACATCAAAAACCTGGTTCCATTCCAGTTGGCCAGAACTTTATCAAAGAATCATGCAACTAGACAAAAAGACCGACAAACCGACAGACACCACTTCAAAATTTACTTTCTCTAAAAAACCGAAGTCGAAAATTTTCATGATTCCAATATTTGATTTTACCACATAAAACAAAGTAAAGTAAGCCAGTTAGTCATCGTTATCTTGATGATTTTTGGTTTACCCATGGTTTCCAATTTCTTTGTGCAAATTAAGAGTAAAATATTCATATGACAAACTTTAATTATAAAAATAATTTTATTAATCACTTAAATCGAAGCTTTTATGTTTTAATATTGAAACGTGTAACAATTTCTAGAAGATTTTCTAAAAATTTGCAAACATTCAGTTGAACCGTTGCTTCAGCAATTGATTGATGTTCTGAAAAGTGAAAGGCATTGATTGACGATTACTAGTGAGTTCTATAGCAGGATTGTGGGTTCTCAGTAAGTGGATTACACTGATCAATCGCTTATTAAACACAGTACTGTATAATTGAGTAATTGAGAGCTATTTTTCCACGATATGTAACGATTATCCGTCCTTGCGGATATATCCGTTAACAGATTGCTCAATAATCACCATGTTATGCTGGTGTTCTTCCAGAGTCTAAATGCTGGCTTAAAATATTTCATCAAAAAACAATTCCCATAATCGCACTCACATACTGCTGCGCTTAACTTCCAAAAAATAATTTTTATAATTAACACATCATTAGTCACATACCACAATTTTTCTGTTGATAACAGCATGACTGCCAAAAGTGACCAAAGAATAAATCTGCTGATATAATGTGCGTTATTAAGACTGGAAAAATGTATTGTCGGCTTACCGTGTTGAATTTTTATTCCATCCAATGCCACTCTTCCAATCAATCTATACGACATCTGCAATTATCAAACTTATTTTTTTTGCCATTAGCGTCATAAAGGTGATTTCCACGCCATAAAGGAAATTTTCCAAGTCTCTCGAGGCATTTACAACGATATACCCCTTAAGTCTCGACGACTACTGCAAGTTTCATATACATAAGCGTCTTAGCGGAGGTTTAACAACTTTAATATCGAGTTATTTACTTTAGAAGTAAAATTGGTTGCATCATTCAAAAGGGTTTATTACAAAGCTGTTTTTTTATTAAATTTGCAGACATACTGTTGAACTATTGACTTAACCGAAAACTGCCATAAGTTTTTGGCCCAACTGGCAAATTTTTTAAATAAGTTTTCAGGTTTTTTTTAATAATCTGTATTGCTTGACGCTTGATCTGAGTCGGTTCTGATCATGTTTTATGAATAACCATCCCTGATTGTCGAGTCGATCGACAGTCGACACGACTATCTGTTGCCTTTTCATTTTTTATATTGTTAATGTCAAATGAAAAAACGAAAACGCAACACAGAGTCGAGCCGATGCGATTGTCGATCGACTCGACAATCATAATAGGGGTGAAATGGTAAAGAAAAGCAAACAGCTACTCTGTTAAAAATTTTGATTCAAAAACAAAAATTGGTCGAAGCAACAACACTTTCAATGTAAACTTTGATCTGATTTGGTTCACTTAAGAAAATTTCCCAAACAATTATAGACCCAATTTATAAATAAAGACAAGAATTAATTTTTTATTTGACATTTAATTAATTTTTTATTTTTTCGATGTTAGTAGAGATGTAAATTATTTATAAGCATATCTAAATTATACTGAAACATATTACTAACAAAACCATTAACAATTTAACATTTAGTTGGAATGTATGCACCGCACCACTATGTGATCTTCTTACTTCTCCCAGGATATAGGGATCAATCCATTTTCGAAATTGACTAACATCAGAATAAATTCCAGGGTAGTGCTTGCGTCCACATCCATAACCAAATGAAACGACACCAGTTAATACTCCATTACAAACAAGTGGGCCACCAGAATCACCTTGGCATGCATCTGCAAATTCGTCATGTCTCTTTTTTTTTGAATGGATTTCACCAGCGCACACTGTTTTCGGTGGAACGTTACCGTCATATGATTTTGAGCCGTTACACGAATTCATATTGACAATATTAATGGCAGCTTTTCGTAATATTGTCGGGTTTGAATTTGAAGATTTTTTTTCGTGCATAGCACCCCAACCTATTACTTCACATTCCTTCTCAGGGGCTGGAGTCGATTCACTAAGCCCTATAATATTTATACGTTGAGATTTCTGAAGTCCCCTGCCTAATCGTAATAAAGCAATATCATTCTGAACTGTTATCGGATCATAATCGGGATGGGGTATTATTTCGACTGGATAACGGTACGATCGATATATTGACCAATCCTCTGCATTTAAATCTATATCGCCCGCCTGTATTTGCATATTACGAGTATTAATTACTTGTTGATTATGTTGCCTATCCGTTTCGACACAACAATGGGCTGCCGTTAGAACGTAATAAAAACTGATTAAGGTACCACCACATCGATGTTTAGTACTTCTCTTATCTTGTATAGATACCTATAAAGCATTAATGAAATCATTTTAAATTTATATGTTTGATTGAAATGCAGTAACTATAGCTTACGATAAATGGATACATTTTTGGTAATGCCTGGACCCCCTGCACAACTCGTTGCTGGACTTGACAGGAAACATGTGAGATGCAGGCTAAATAAATAATAATAACTAATAGAATTTTATACATTTAAATAAGTATTGCGATAGAAATGTTTATAAATACTTGAAATTTTGTGATGGAATATACGAAAGCTTCTTTGATTGATTTTTTTTTTTTTTTTTTTGATTTTTTTTGTGACATGCTTTTGGAAAAGTATAAAAATTAACGTGAATAAAACTGTAAATGTCATTTTGTGATAGTACTTTAAAGTTTCTATTGTATTAATAACAAGAGGGATTATTCAACAGGGGCACTTTATACGACCGAATATCTGCTTTTGTTGTTCATTTCGAAACACTGTTTTCTTATCAAAAATAGTTGGTGGTCGTTATCTCAAGAAAAAGTCAAATACTGTTTGTTTTGAAAGGTTAACCAAATTGGACGAGAATTTGTTTCGATTCTCTTAGTAATATTGGCATCGGTTAATCCAGCCTGCAACCGCTGTTACGTTCAAATTTGATCAATATCGATAATAAGTCAATTCCAATAATTGGAAAACAAATATTCGTTTGATATGAAAGTTTTGATATCTAGCTTTCAGAGATTCTAGATTTAATCCTGTGTTTTTCGATCAATTCAAATCAAATTTTTCCAAATTCATAATGAGCCATCAATTCCACCGGCAAAGGAGAAAAGTTTTAGTTTCTTTATAAATTTTAGAAAAATACTAGAAGTCTTAGTCCTGTTGAATATTTCCAAACAACTAAGACAATAAGTGGAATTCACCTTCTGTGGACCAGACAAATTAGTTTGCAGATATCTGAAAAAAATGGGTTGGTATCGTTATCCAAAATACAAAAAAATCCCAAAAACCAAGGTTTTTAAATATAACAAACTTTTGAAATATTATTTTAATTCGTTTTATAACTTTGATAATAGAGGCTCTGTCCTCCAAAAAACTTTCCAAAACTGCTTAGCTTTGGTCTTTTCTGCGCAAGGTTGTCATGAAATTATATACATTCTTTTCATACATGATGGTATCCCAAAAAATATAACGTTTACAGGGAAACTGTTAAATACAAAATGTTTTCAAAAACAAAACTAAAAAATACAAAAATTTGTAAGAAATTTGCTTAATAACTTTCTGAAAATTCCCTGTTCTTAAAAGAAAATCGTGTATTGGTCTCGTTGCGTGATATGTTTCTTCTATGAATTTACTGTGATTTTTTATGAATTTGCTTGTGTCCCGAGTCTAAATCTAAAAGTACCCTAAAGCTTACTACATTAATATATTTTATCAATGTTTAGTTAAATTTCATAATTTATGATTGACTTGTGCTGCAAATGGATTTCTGATGCTTGCAAACTGAACATTTCGATTCAATCACGAAGTTAATTAATTTTTTCTCAATTTTTTGTAATTCCATTTTAATACCTCTCCAACATAATGTAAGTGTGCATTGTTTATACCACTAATAATAGCAACTATGCCAATTCATATAAAATTTTCAATATTTTCAATTATTTTGTTGTATGGTTGTGCAACTCTTGTTGTTGTTCTTTTTAATCCTGAAATAATGAAAAAAACATCAAGCTTTATGTTATTCCACATATACATATTTCAATTGTGTGAAAAACGTACAATCTAAAAATTAACAACCTCAGATTATCTGGTGTATTCTACTTGTCTGTGTACATTATCTATCTATACATAGTGTATATATTTTGTGGTGCGAGATATGCGGAATGAATCCTGCTGTACGTAAACAGAAATACACACAGGAAAAATATAAATTCCATGGGATATGATTATGATGATGCACATATCCTTTTACAACACTGAACTAACTATAAATACCGTTATAACGACGACACCTTACAATTCGGAAATTTAAAACCCAAACACATAACTTTTTTTTTGCTGTATGCAGTGTTTTCCCAGTTTTATTGTGTGTTTTCCATTGTGTTTTTCCGATTTTTTTTTTTTTTTTGATTTTTTATTTCGTCGTGTAGTTCAGATATGGCATAAATAACAGATATACATATATTTTAATGTTGGTGGTGGGGTTTTATTTAATTTTTCGTCTTGGTGGCGTACTATAAAATGATATAATGGAAGTAAACAAGGCGCGATTTTATTATTTATTGTTTTGTCCTTGTTTGTGCATTATATTGCTTTATTATGCCAGGGATGCGTGAATTGTAAATCATGGTCTCATTACTTTATAGTATTTATGAATAATTGTGTCGTGTAATCCGGAGATCCTCATCAGACGGTTGTAAAATATCATTATTGTGGCTTGGATTGGTCACGATCATAATATTCTGATAAACCACATCCCTTAGTAACGTCTTTCATTTTTCAATAAGTCTAGGATTTTCGTCCATCATTTTGGGCTTGCATCCTGAAATAGGAAATAAAGTCAAATTACGTTAATTATAATTACGAAACAACTCTTAGTTAAGGGTGGAAATAAAACGAAAATACCAAGCAGAGCTAAATGGTACTGCTTAGTAAAAATCAAACGTATTATAATCAAAAAGGCCTAAACTGCACGTTTTAAACTTGTTAAAGATCATCTGAAGATCCTGAAAAGTCTTAGTTATTAACCATCTCAAAAATGGTGAGATTTCGAATTCCAGTCGAAATGTTGACTACACATACGTTTGGCGCATTATTGTGCATTTGATAGTAAAATTGACCATTTCTCCAATATTCATGAGTAACAAGGAAGACCAAATCGAGGAGATCTTGCTAATTCTCAATAATTAATCTCCTCCTTTTTTAGTAACGCTGTCTTAATGTTTCGGTGATTAGGAAGATTGAAAAGCATCATCTGTTAGTCGCATTAAATCGAAAAAGTTATACATAGAGACAGATACCGTTTTCGATCGAAATTCCACACATTTGTGCGCATCAAAAACAAAAAAATTACTTCATTCAGACTTAATAACATTGACCCAAAAACCCGAACCAAAATCATACACAACAGAATATAAATTGATTTTTTCGGGAACACATCAAAAATTTTCTTTCATAATTTCCATTCACAAAAAAAAATCTTACGTTTATTTTTAATTTATATCGAATTAATTTTTTGTGTTTGTTGTTTTAAATTTTTTTTTTTTTTTAAATCTGTAATCACTGTATACTGTATCTCTACATGTATGTATGATGGAAATGAAACATAGATTTTTCTATTTTTATTGGACTCTAACGATGAAAGAAAACACATTAAACCACTCATTGAAGTTTTAAAATAAACAGATTTACTCGTAGAGGTTTTTATTTTTATTTATTTACGAAATCAAAATATTTTAGAAATTAATTTAATTTAATAAAATTAGTTTTTTACACCAAATTTAGACATTCAGCATATAATTATGTAATATACAATGTCAATCAAACAGTTAATAATATACGAGTATATACAGACGTGTAGATGTGATTTGCGTCAACAAAATTTAGAAATTTATATACTCATAAAAAAAATCGCTAGCCAGAAATTCACGCAACGCACACAATAAGTTTATAAATTATATTTTTAATTTTAGCTGTAATTAAATTCGTTTTCAAAATATTTAAAATTTTCAGCTACACAAATAAATAAATAAATTAAAACAAAACCTTGACCATCTCCTGTTGGTAGAAAATTTATAGCTTTTACAGCAGAAGCACCTTATGACGACACGAGTCATATGTGCATACGTGCTTGCTCGATAAAAACCCGAAAACGAAATTGATTTTATTTTGTTTAAAAATTTATCGGTAATAAATAATTTTATGTGATAAGCATCCTGTTCCAATTTTTGTTTTCTTTTTTTCTTTTTTGTTAATTTCTGTTAATTTTTCCTAAATTACGCGTGCTGATCGCACGAAAAATTAATGTAAAGTAATGAAATTTTTTTTTATTAGTTTTTAAATAAATAATAAATTTATTAACCTTTTCGATTTTTTTAATTTAATTTTTTTTTTCTTGATGATGATTTCACAAAATGTTGATATTCGCGACGGGGGTATATCTGTTTCAGCCACATCCTCTCCGCAAATTTGGTTAACAAATGCGATCGCGTCTTATTTTTTACACACAAAAAATGTTTCACATTTAGTTAAACTACTCGGTGAATGGTAATTTTTTGCATCTTGTGAATTAACCTTATGTAATCGATACATATAATTGAACTACACAGTTTATTATAACACTAAGGAGAGCATTCAAAGGCCTAAAACAAATTCTATAACGCGAATATCAAAAACCAAAAACGATTATCTGTAGCGATAAACAATTTATCCAACCAGATAGCCACAGTCATAATTTCCTCATTAAGTTTTAGGATTAGTTTAGATAAAGAGTTGTCAAGTAATTCAAGCGAATTTAAAAATACTAGGTGAATTACCCGGCGCTGTTCGGCGTAAATAAAATATTTTTGTCCTTGCATCCACCTACGACCGACCTACAAATTCATCCCAGTCAAAATTGTTTAAAAATATCGAAATATTACAAAACAAATTGTTCCAAGTACCTAGATCCAGAGGCCCAACCTTTCCGAAAATACTTTAAAAGCCTGCTGACAAATCAAAATCTAATTTTTTTTAAAAATGAACTTACCCAACAAACATTCACGGGTACGTACCCAAAAGAGAGCAATTTTCGCACGGCATTCCGTACCCATTTCTGGTTGTCATTTGAAAAAATTATTTGAGTTTTGAGACTGTATGGGTATACACTACAATACGTATAACAAAGTAGTATTAGCAATTGACGAAAGAGCTTTCGATCTTAGCATGTCATTTTCATGCATTTTGTTTATACATACCTATTCATTTTGTTATAGATACAAGTCAGTCGTAGAATTTAGAAATATGGAAAAAAAGTGCAAAGAAAATTCCAAGTGGGAGAAATATATAGTACGTATTTAAAGATGTAAATCTATAATAAAACAACTTAAAAAATATTTTTCTAATTGTCAGGAAAACTTGTTTAATAATGTTAAACAAAATGACTTGCCGATGTTCATCGTCACATCGCTACAAAAAATTATTTGTGATGAATCAGCCACACAATTTTCGTGGTTTGGTTTGCAAAACAACATTCAAATAAAAACTATGCTGTTGATGAAACTATTGAAGGTAATCTTAGAAAAATATACTTTATTTTTTTATTTTTGTGTAAAATGTTTTGTTTATAAATTCAATAAGATTTCTCTGTTAGCAAATGTAATTATTAATATTTTATTATTTATTGTTCTTGATAGAATCTGCATCAAAAAATTTAAAGGCGCCTCGGACAGCGACATAACAAATTTAATAAAGAAGTGGTTCCAGTGTGCCAAAGACCGATTAAGAAATCAGAAAAAACGAAAAACAGAATAATACTCTTACCTCAAATAAGATTTAGACATGAAGTTATTATATGTATTCTCTTTTTTTTGTATATTCTGTATTTAATTATTAAATTTGTATTAAAAATGTATTTATTAAATTTTTGTTATTATTTAAAAGAGGGTATGGATTGTGTACGAAAGCGTAATCGAAAATGTACGGAATGAGTCCGGAAAGCGTTACGATTTTTAATTCTAAAATGTACGGAATGCGTACGGAAAGGTTCGCGATTTATAATGATATAAGGTACGGAATGGGTATGGAAAGTTTGGACGCACCAATACAGTCATGACTATGAAAGAATATAAAAAAAGGGGAAGTCGTGCGACAAAAGTGACAATTTTCTTCAGCCAGGTGCACCGCTTTCCGTGAGTTAATAGTCTCCTTTTCCGAGTACCCCGTGCGAATTCGCGCACGAAAGGGTACCGCTTTCCTTGCGCTTTGTTTGTTGGGTACATTCCTTTTTTCCAGTGTACCCTTTCAAATTTGGAAAAAATTAAAACTCCCTAATTTAACCATTTCTCTAAACTCAGTTCTGTAAACTAAAAAAAAAAAATTCGGGGTAGGCTGTGTCTTCTACACGGCCGTAGGTGTTTCCCGTGATAACGTTTAAGTATAAGCGGTACGAGAAATGGCGCGATGTATGGGTTTGTTAAAATAAATTTCTTTATTATTAGCATCATGAAATGAGAGTACAACGGTTGTTTGCAAACGATTAAGTACTGGGCGATGGTACGAGAAGCACGATATGAAGCGCAGGGTTTCAGCGGTGATGTGCCTGACGAATGTGAGATCCAGACAAGTGCCTCCTAAAGTCGTCGAGGCTAGTGTGTTGGAGACGCAGTCTGGGTCCAACATGTCCTTGATGCAGCGTACAAATTCAGGTTTAGCGATGACATCGATGTTGAAATCGCCGTAGAGCACAAGAGGTATATCGGAGTCCACACTGACATATGGTGTTACGTACTGTCTCCGGGTCAATGCCTTATCTGCTCCTATCAGATGAGGCATTCTCCCTTTACAGTGCTCTCTCGCATTGTAAATCGTCACTTTGTAGATCTAAATTTTAATTAGAATTTATGTGAAAATTAATTATGTTTATTTACAATAAATTATCTACCATAGATTCTTTATGCACAAATTGACACCAGAATTTTTCTGATCAGATGAGGGGTTCTCTCGCTACAGTGCTCTCAAGCATTGTAAATCGCTATTTTGTAGTTTGTAATTTTAATTAAAATTTATGTGGAAATTAATGATTTTAATTTTAAATAAATTATCTGCCACAGTATTATTAAGCACAAATTAATACTCGAATTGCTCCGATCTGATGAGGAATTCTCTCGCTATAGAGAATATATTTCTCTCGCTCAATCTCTGTAAATCGCTATTTTGTAGTTTGAATTTTTAATTAAAATTTATGTGGTGATTAATTAATTTAATTTAAAATAAATTAAAAACCACTGGTTTTTTACTAAAAAATTAACACCATCTGATCTCCGATCCAGTCTCTCGCTACACTGGTTCAAACATTTAAATCGGTCGAAATCAGAGGTTCGCGGCGCGGGGTCCTTTGCCGCCTGATGTCGAACCAATCTAAGCAATCATATCTTTAAATTAAAGGTAATGCTTATATAGTTGATGAATAATTTCTTACGACCAAGGGCTAAATTTCGGGTCAGTTTTCTGAACATGCGGTGTAAAACGTTATCACGTAAAAAAACAAAAGTTTGAAAAAAATTGTTCGGGGGCACGCATATGCAGAAGCTGGACTCCTTTAAAAATATTATGAAAACCTGCTCATTTTGGTATGAAACCCCTACGCAAAATTTGAATCTGGTTAGATGAACAGTGCGGAAACGTAAAAAGAGCATACATTACATACTGACATACTGATTTGCATTTTTATGAGTACAGGCTAGATGGTTTGAAGATTCTAGACTGTATAATAACAACAGGAATTATCGTTGTTTTTCCAGTTTTTTAAATCGTTAATGAATAAACATAAACGATTACGTCTTCTAATCTATTTTGGATTGGTAGTACCTGATACCTCAACCATTCTTTGATAACCAATTAACTAACATTCCGATTAAGCTTGATTTATTTTAACTTGTTAAGCTGCATATTTTACATACATCTCTTAAAGAATTATCATCAATTGATTAAAAACGCTATTGGCCAAGGAGTTTTATTTGTAAAAGTGAAAATAAACACTGAGCAATTATTAATGTATTCTCGAAAACCCCGCAATAATTTGGAAAATTTGAAATAATCTCGAACAATCTTCGACAATATTGAATGATATGTAACATCAAACAATCAACGAATAACAACGATGTTATGCTTTGGATAATTTCTAGGACGTGGATCGAAAAATGTTAAATACTCTCGACGAATCTCATGCTAAATTGGAATAATATCGATATCCTGAAACAATCTCGCATAATATCACGAAAAACGTTAAAAAAATCAAAAAATATTCAACTATTAGTTGATCATTAATTCCCGAACAAACTCAAATTAAGAAAGTGAAACAGACTTATTTAAATAATCTTAGTATTTTAGAACGACGACTGATCTCGAATAACCTGGACAATCTCAAAAACCTCGAATATTCTCAAAAATATCGAGAAATCTTAGAATTATAGAATAATCTCGAATAATTCTCAGTATCTCGCCTGAGTAGATCACACACAAATTTCGAAAAAATAATTAGAAAATCTCTAATAATCTCAAAAATCTTGAATTATGTCAATATCAAATATTCTCGGGTGGACTTTCCCGGTATAAAATTATGATTCTCTGTTTTACAGTCAAAAACCTCTCTATTTAAATTCTATCCAAGGTACGGTGAATGCAAGGCACTCAGGCTCACTGGCTGATGGGGCCTTGAGTTAATTGGAAGAGAAATCGTGGCTTGCACAAGAATCTACGACTTGAGAAGGCTACAAAAAAAATTAAATTGAGAGTTATTGAGAACTAAAGTATCGCCAATTATAATACCCACTGATCAAGTAATTTTTTCTGAGGTAGTAAGCAGATTCGTCCTCGGTTTTTCAGGACTGGAATGGAAACTCCCCGTGTATCATAAATATAGACAAGTCCATTTCTTTTTAACTCGCAAATTAAATTATTTGTACCTTTTTGACCGCCAGGAAATATGGAAATTGTGCAGAGTTGATGGACCAGATCTCTTTGATACCGGGTGTTTGCATCTTGGTTGGGTGGGTGCATTACATGCAAAAAGCGAAGTATTTCTAAACAAAATTTAAAATTAACGTTTGCTTTGAAACTCTGTGTGAATTTTAATATATGTTACGATTTGGGTATATGCATTAAATTGAGAAATGAAATTTACCCAAACTGAACTACTCGCTTACAGTTGTTGTTATTATGCTGCTGTATAGTTCTGCTTTATTTATACAAATAACCTTTCAAATCATGACCTTCACGAGCCAATCCGATCTACCACAACGTATATTTTAAGAATTATCAAATCGTGGCGCATATATTAAATTTTATAGTCAAGGTAGAAAATTTTGATTTTTTTCATTCGTAATCGGTGCGCTGACACATAAATTTTCAAATATTTTTATCGCACCAATCGTAAAATTCATTTTTTTTTAAATCGTAATTTTACGACTATCCGTGTGCCGAACAGACTGTATAAATGTGTACATTATATTTCCAATATAAGCTTGACATTGGGGCCATAAATCAGTTCACAAGTATTTATTTACAAAACTAAAGGTAGATGCGAGACTTTTAACTGCGTGCAAATATTTTGGAATGATGTGAATCTAAATGTTGCCAGATGATTGTAAAAATAACGATGAAAAATTAATGACCGCACTGTCTCAAAATATATTATATAATATATTATGTGTATACACTCAAGGAATCCGGTTGTTAATTTTATTATCGTGCTACGCATAAAATATTCATTTTTCCCGAGAAAACTGCTGTTTTAATTGAATTAATATGTTGCAAATTTTATTTTCCAGATGAGTTTTGTTTAGTGATGATGGACAACTCTATATAAAATAAAAATCGCGAGTTTTAGGTGACATAATATATTATGAATCCTTAACTAATCAACACTTTACCTCTCTAACACATTGCCATAAACTATCCGAATTTATGTTGCTTACACACATACACAACTCGTACCACTCTCTCGGGTACGATTAATTTTCAATCAAATACGAAAAAAAAAATTCTTTGCATTATATATATTTGTTTTGCGCCTTTCCGCCGTACACAAAATATTGCCTCTTAAATTGAATGAAAATTAAGTTTTTAATCCATTTTAATAGCTCGGGAAATCGAAATGAAATGAATTTGAATGCATCATTGGTAAAAAAAAGAAAAAAATGGAAAATTATTAAATTTACATTTGATACACAGTCAGTGTAGTTGTGTATAATAGAAAATGGAAAAATAATGGTTTGATTATGACGGAAAACAATACACCGAGTTGGAAATTATATATATAGAAATGAGGGCGAGTGAATGTAAGCAAAAATTAATATTAAACACTTCACAACATAAATAATAAAAAAATTGTAAATAACGAACCGTACCCTTGTGAGCTCCTTGTTACCATTAAATTATTTTTTTTTTTACATTTTCCTTTCTTGGGTGACTTTCAATTATGAATTAAGTGGTGAGATTTTTTTTTTTTTGTTTCAAATAAATTTTTTTTTTTTTAAACTGTGTTAATGTAAAATTAAATAAGTGATTAGCAGTCATCTATACGTTTGTTGTTGGAAAATTAATTTTTAATGTATTTCGTTTTTATTTTTTCAGTCGGTTTGGAAAACATAAAGTGGTGCGAATTAAGTGGAATTATATGAATGCGTGAGGTATGTGTGATTCTTGAATAATAAAACGAAATTCTGTGACGATTTTAATACCCATTTCAATTGTCCAAGTTTTCCGTTTCTGTTTAAATTATCTATCGGAATTTGGCAAAAACAGAAATATTCGATTCCAAGAATTGGGCATCATAGTATGATATATTCATGAGCTTTTAAGGTTAGACCAAATTAAAAACAAGAAATGATTACATTATGTAACACTGTAGTAATTCGGTTACAGGTTATAATATTTTTTAATTACCCGAATGAGATGATGTTGTCAATTGATTGGAGTTGTGTGAACCAAAGTATATCCAGCTTAGTAGTATGCTGCCATTTATAATCAATTATAAAGAGTTTTATAAGATTTTAAATTTAAAAGCTTTACAATGCATTTTTAATCTTAATTTTTGTAAGATTTTATGTTTAAAAAATCTAATTAGGCACTTTTGAAACAATTTTCGTTTTTCGAATTTGCTTTAAATATTTGAAAATTGATCTGTAACTTTTCTTATATTTATATTGTCAAAATATAAGGAAGCATTCATAATTTTTTTAATTTTAAAAAGGCACAAATTAAACAACTTTCACTATTAGTATGTCAAATGTAGGGCAATGGTCAAAACCATCAGTTTGGCTGGCAGCATACAATGTGCACCAAAACGGATATTTATGGTTTCAGTAAAGACGTGGTAAGGGTCGATTTTGGTCTCCAAGCCACAGATTTCTGTTTGTGTTATAAGTAGTTGCGAAAATGTGACCTTAGTTCATTTACGAGTAATAAAGCTTTTTCAAATAAAAATTTAAAAAACGTACTTATAATATACCTACCCTTAAATGCTCAAGAGCTTTTTAAACAATTTATTTCACCATTATATCATTTAAAAGCCCTTAATATAAAATAATTTAAGTTATATGATCGAGCTTACACATAACGCCATAAAACTTGATCTGAGGAGGTACCGTCAATTTAAGCATTTTTGATGCTTCAATTTATCATGAAAGAAGGGGTAAAGTACAGAAGTGGGTCAAATAATTAAAACCATCGAAACCAAAGGGTCTTGCACAGCATGTTCAACATCCTTTTGTTCCGCAAGAAAATTGAGAACCAATTGTGAAAAACATATCCGAACTATCCTAATACTTAAAAGATTTAATAAAGAAACTCATTTTAATTACTTAGAGAGCAACTTAAATTGCAAATGAACTTTTTCAAATCATGTTTATCAAATTTATATTGCCAAAACACTTGGATTTTATAAAGCCTTCTATCATCGAAACCTCTTTAATATTCCGAAGCTTTTAAAATTAGAACTAATTTACATAATTCTAGTTTTAAAAGCATCGAAATATTAATTTTGCAGAGATTTTCGAATCTGTCGATACGATATTTAAATTAAAAAATTATTTAAATAATTTCAAAAATAATATAAAAGCTTAACTAGAGTTTTGAATCAAAATTTTTTGTAATGTAAGCGTTTTATTTTATTGAAAAAATCTCAAAACTGAAAATTCGTATTAGCTAAACGTTTAAAGAAGAAAAATTTATGAAAGCTCCGTAAAGAGCTATACAAGCTCTTTAGAAGTATTTCCAAATATGTCCATCCTCCGAGATAATATTGAAACCTTTGTCTGGGTACCAGTGAGTTTTTATTTCTTTTTACAAAACGAGCTTTATAAATTGTATTTCCAAACATTTTGCTTCTTATCTTTGATGGATCTTTAAATTTCCGATTCTGTTTAAAACTCAAAAAGTTGTGCTGAAACATTTAAAGTAAAAGTTCTGAAAAATTTGAAAGCTAATGATCTGTCAAAGCTTTAGACACGCTTTAAAAATATTCAGTTTATATTTTAATATTGATAAACAAACCAATTCAGGTACTTTTTAACCATATTTGTGCTACTGACTTTTTTCTCTTCAAAACTACTTTAAAGCTTTTAATATTTAAAAATTATAAAATATTTAGTTCGGAATAATAAAATTTTTGCCATTTTTGAAATGTTCAATTAAACTCTAAATCTTTATCTGTTTTAATTGGCTAGTCGAAGTTAAGACTTTGTTTAACTTTCAAAGAGTTCGTGATACATAATTATTATGAATCAAATTTCTTTCAAAAATATTAAAATATTAAAATAAGCTTTCAAAATTGACTTTTGAAACAAGGATTTAGTTTTGATGAATTTAAATTTGCCAGAGCTTTTTTAAACAATTTATTGTTGTATGATGTGGTGAGTTTTATTGTTCAAAATGATTCTTATTTAATATCTTGTAGTGAATAAACCGTTAAATTAACTTTTTCATGATTTCCAAAATGGTTAATATTTTCAAAAAAATAAGCTTTCCAAAATTATTAAGTAGTTATTTGAGCTTCCCTTAGGGGTTTAAAATAAATAAATAAAAATTTACTGAATTGTTCACATTTATTTTTAAACATTTTAACAAATTCGTTAAAAAAGTTGTTGCACCTGAAAGCTTTTAACAAAAATAATTTTTTAATTTGCGAAAACTTTTAATTCTCAACGTATTTCTAAAACAAAATTAATATACCTAAATTGCGTATTGTCGCATGAAAAGGTAAAAAAATTATTTATACTTCTTATCAAAACTTGTGATTTTCAGATAAACTATAAAAACAAAAAATCGAAACTGTATCAATGCTAAAAATCTTTTCTAATGTGATTTGATGTTACTGAAAATGTTTAAAGCTTCTACAAGTAAAGAAACCTACTACAAGTTAAGTTTTGTCAAAACACTTAAACTTTCGAACAGCTGTTTGTACATAATTTTAAAAATATTTATTAAAAACGCAAAACTATTTTTGAAAGCTTTTAATCGGGAATTTCTATCATGGAAAAGTTTTACTGTTTCGCACGAATCAAAATTAAAAATTCTTATTAACCAAACGTTTTTTGAATGAAAACTCTAAAAATACCAAAAACATATAAAAAAAGCTCGAAATATTCCATAACAGCGAGTCAAATTTCGAAGTTTAGACATTATTTTACAGTTAAGCAGCAGAATTGACCCTGTAAAATCTAGATCGGTGCCAGGCGCCTTTAGTAACCCATTAACATTTTTCGTTTATATTTTATGTAAATCATAATATGCCCTTATCTAGCATGTGCAATTAAAATATTAAAAAAAAAATGCTCCGACTATTTGAAAGCTCGAATCTTTTAATATTTGAATTGACTGCTAGACTTTCAAAGTATGTTAGGCCAAAGCTCCTAGATATACAAGCCATCAGCATCGACCCTTTAAATTAAGAAGCTTAATTTAATGGGTCTACATTTTACGTTTTCCCATAAGAACCCATGTAAAATTGATCATTTTTGATTATAATTTTATGAATGAAAAATACTCGTAACAGAAAATGTTTTTTGGTTTATATTTAAAGCAAACCTTTTAGTATAACATATTTTAAAACTAATAAATTAAATTTAGTAATTTGATAATTATAATTAAAAATAAAATTGTACAAATTTTCCTTTTTCTTTGTATGTATATGTAAAAAAGTAATGTAAATACAGTATAAAATTATAAAAACGAAATCAATGACGTAAGATACTATGAAGTTAGCTACACAAGGTTTTTTTCTTTTTCGAAAATTCGAATTTCGAATTTTGAAAATATTTTTAACAGTGCAATAATTCTGTTAAATAGTAAATTAAAAACAGTATAAATTAAAAAATTGCAAAATTTTAAAATTAAAAATATATTTTATCCTTTTCTAGTACAATACTGTTTTTTTTCTTTATTACCGACCAGCCAGCATATTATGTATATCAATTATTTTATCATATCGGCCGGATTGACCCCGTTTAATTTTGACGTGTCATAATATGTTTACAAGTATTTTGCAGGTAGGTGTTAAAGTATATTTGATCGTATTCATTTCGATGAGACCAACAGTTTTAAAATTACCGATCGAATTTAATAACATCTCAAAAATATACCTATTCGGTAAGAATTGGACGTCCATTTATAGGTATCGTCGATTTTACAAGATCAAATTTATTAATTCTACAGAAATTTGAATTCAATTCATAAGACTATCATTTTAACCAGATTTTTATTGAAAGTTGAATAATTTTTGTATTACATTTTTTTTATTGAATGTTTAATAATATTACAAGGTTCCTTTCTGTTAAATTCGTTATAGATGTATTTAATTAACGAGCACCACAAATGTTCGCACAAATTAAACTCATTTGTATCAGTATTGTTAATTAGATGAAGGACGAACATGCTCATTATTCTCATATTATTGTAGTCGATGGAGTTTATACTGAAACACTTATTAAGTCCTGTTCGCAAAATATTTAATCCTTTGATTTCGAAATATTCTTTGGATATATCGATTGTGCTTATGATTGGTTCAATTGTTTTTTTGCCCGAAAACCGGCAAGATTCTTTATAAAAAATTAAATTTTCGTTGAAATATCTACTGAAATAATTCCTTCGACAGTGTTGTTATTTTCTGCCGTCAAATCTCGCAACCAGTTAAATTGATCCACTTTCGTCGAGTATAAATTTAAAAGCTCAAATTTCGGTTGATCCGTAACTTTCTTGTTTCTTATCAAACTTCTCTTTTCTCGAACACGGCTATTTCTTCGGCATTATAGAATTTTTATATGTTTTTTAAGGACTCCGAATTTCGAAATAAATCGGTTTTAATCAGCTGCAATAGGTAATTCTCAAACCCTGATAAAAATTCATACATATTGTTGATGAACACATGATTTAAAGAATCAGTAACGATTTTCTCTTTGACCGCCTTTGAGTAGGACCATACTGTTATATGATCCATTTTCATATTTTCGTCTGGCTGAACTATATTTAAAATCACCCGCAGAAGCAGTGTTAAGCTCAACTTTAGCCTGTCTTGCAAATCGATCGTCCCATTTGTAATATATAATCTCTAAATTATATTTTTAGTAAAAGCTCCCATGTTATTATTTGCAGCTGGAACGGTTGGCAAATTTTGGGAATTATTTTTCCTTTGAAATTAATCACATGTTATCCCAGTGTGAATCGTTTTGCAATCGATGCAATTAAACTGACCACATTCGGTACAATAAAGGAGTACAATTTTATCCCGGTTATTTTGATTAATCGGAATACATACATTACACGATTTATTTGTGCAGTAGAATAAATTGTCAGCCTCAGCCGCATGCAAACTTTGTAAATATACTTGAAATTCTGGTTCGGTCATATACGCATGAATAGTATTTTCCTTTAATTTATGTGAACATTTCGCTACTGGACAATTTCATTACTGGTGTCTGAGTACTTTTTATATGGGACGTCATGCAATTATTGCAAAATACATGATGACACGTTGCCAACGAAATTCCTTGAGATACATCCACGGCTGAATTAAATTTTTTACATAATGTTTTGAAACGATTTTTATTAATCGTGATATGTGCACGAATCGTACATGCATAGTAAGGTTCACGATTTTTATCAAGGTCGATTACTTTCGTTTTAAATTGATCCGTAACAGCTAGATATTTGTTTTCTGGGAATGAAACATTAAAACCAGATTCTTTAAGTACAGCAATGAAAGCACTAAATTTCCGATTAGCACCATACAACTTTCACGTGTAAAATTTTAATTTTAATTCTTGACAATCACCATATTTTACTTGATGAATTGAGCTGGTATAAAATTCTGTGTGGCCATCCCATTTATAATCGGTTTGACGACGTTATCGTGTTTGCAAAGAGCAAGATTTTAAGGAGCACTTATATTCTGAAAGCATTAAATAAACAATATGATAGTAGGTATATAAACAACAAAGCGTAAATTTTTAAATACTTACTTCTTTGTGGTGCTACTAGTTTTTGATTAGGAATAACAACAGCTTGGTTGACGTTTAATCCATCATTTTCTTTGGACCCAATATTCTTAGAATTCTTCAAATTATCGAATTCTTTAATCAAAAGTTCATTGTTTTGTCTTAATTTATCACGATTTACATTTTGTGTTGATTTATTGATGATATCCGCAACTACTTTATTCGGAACCGGGGTAAATTATATACAATATATCGCACAACACAATCCAAATCATTTTGTTTACCACGAAATGTTTTTGGAATCGAAACTACGTAGCACAAACGTCAATTGCTCGTCATTTGTTAAATTGCACCTTTTTCTAGCTTTACTGCCAACAACAATAGAAATGATGTATAGTCGATTTCTTTAAAATAAACTGTATTACAAATTACGCCTCGTTTTCATAATTTAACCGAGTTCTACTCTCATTCAAGTCTTATTATTAGAACTTCTGAAAAATTCTTGCATCGTTCTTTGGAAAAATGTTCCAGCGCTTTAAAAACCCATATTGTTCATACGTTCTGGTATTAATTGAATAGTACATGGTTGTAGACAAATACCGTATTTTCAATCACTCATCGTAAATAAATATAAATGTCCGATTTTATTTTTAATTTAACTTTTAACTGCTCACGACTTGATTTGATTTATGTTGGATGACAGTTGTTGACGTAAATGTCAAAAATTACCCATACAACTTTTCCATTTTGTACACTGTCAAAATGTTAGAGTAGAATTAGTGACATCTGAAGTTTATCACAAAAATTATATATTTCGGTTACTATTTTCTGTTCGAGTGAGTTTTAAAAATTAATAATCCGTTTGATTTAAGATTTGGTTTCCCTGGATTTATACAAATAAATATTAAATACATTATTTTATTAAAATCACAAAAAAAATTTTTGTAAATTAATTAATTTTTAATTGACGAATGGTATCTTTTACTTCAATAAATTTTCGTGTTTTTATTTGAGCTGATGAATTCTTTTTGTTAAACTCATTTCCACCGTTAGAGATAGGAATATCATTATTCAAATTTATTCGATTGAAATCACCAAATGCCTGTTTTGATCAATAGTGTTGCAATTTTTTCAATGTTGAACTCAGACCGACCTTCCGAATTTTTTGTTTTCAAATCAATAATGTCCGGATCGAATTTATGCTCTGAATTTTCATCGTTGCTTTCACGTTCGGTGCTAGCTCGGAATCATACGAATTTGCTACGCCACCATCTATTTTTAAATCCAGATGATTATATGTTTAACATTTTTTTAGCGTATTTCTTATGAAGTAGATTGGCATGGTCGTTCAACTTTTTGTTAGGATCCGAATTCGATGAGCTTCAATTTTTGTCATCTACATCAAAATTGATAAGCATTTTTGTTTTTTTGGATAGTACTGCAACTGATACATCACTACCTTCGGCAAAATCGAGCTCATTGTAATTGTAGTCAAACATACATAGGGCGAATGAGATATTCACATAAAATCGTCCAATCTTAATTTTTTATTCTGTTTTTTTTGTTGCTTCCATGTGTGCTTTTCCTTTTAATAATAAATTATTATTATACAAATGAATAAATAAATACAATATTTTATTAAAATCACAAAATTTTTTTTTGTAAATTAATTAATTTTTAATTGACGAATGGCACCTTCTATTTGAATGAATTTCCTTGTTTATATTTGAGCTGATGAATTCTTTTTGTTAAACTCATTTCCACCGTCCAGGAATATCATTCACAAATTTATTCGATTTAAATCACCAAATGCAAATTTCGATAGTGTTGTCCGGATGGAATTTATGCTCTGTGCATTTATGTCATTGCTTTCCCGTTCGGTACTACATTGCATCAGAATCCTACGAATTGGCCACGCCATCATCTTTGTTAAATTCAGCTGATTATATTTAGAATATTTTTTAGCGTATTTATTATGAAATACATTCGCATGATCGTTAAACTTGCTAAAACATTATTTTGGATTGTTTTGCTGAAATTTCAATTTAAATATTTCAATTTTTTTTTATTACCGCCATCTGATTTCAAACACAGAAACTACACGTCCATTTTGTTTTTTTAAATATATTTAATTAGTCGAGTTTATAAGTAGGTGGCACTAATGGCTTATTATAAAAAAAATTCGAACAAATGGTATGACGTCATGACATAAAGATGTGTTTGTAAATAAAGGGTTTTTTATTTGAAAGTTCAAATTTTAACCTGACGGCTTGTATATCTAGGAACGCTTTGGTTAGGCACTCAATTAAATGTTGTCCGTATTTTTAACAACAATTTGGAAAAAGCTTAAAAGTAGCAAAAAAGCTTTGTATATAACTAGAATTTTAAAGCATCGATTTAGTTTTGAGGTACCCCTAAGATTTCTAGAGCTTGTTTTAAAGAATAGCGGTATTGTAATTAATTTAGAAATTGTGACATTCCTGCGATTTGAGGATTGTAAATAAAATACTAAAAATTTTAACACATTCGTTAATCAGTTGTCGAAAACAAAAGTTTGTGGCTTTTTCAATGCAAATTTGAAGGTTAGTTCAACCATTAGATGGTTTTGACATCTCTCCAGGAAAAGAACGCACTTAAATCCGATTTCTCCCACCAAATTTACCTGTATAAATTGCAAATTGTCACACCAAAAACAAACAAAAAAATTAAATACAATTTTACGCTTCTGCATACCGCGCACTATTACCCAATCCCACCAAAACATGAACAATTTACCATTTATATTTTTGTTAATTTATAGACAGGACAAAAACGTTAAAAATGTCCTATACGAAATAGTTTTTTACATACATATTGTTGTAAAAAGGACTAGAAATAATAAAATAACAGAGACACACACAACAACAACAACAAACATTTTTATAGTTAAAACCTGATAAAGTTTTAAATTATAATACAATAAAAATAGTTACGATATGAATAGTTTTTATTACACTAGAATAGTGTTTTGTGTGCCATTTAGTGTTGTCTATGTTGTGTGTGTGTATATATTTTTATTTGTAGGTTATGTACATTTATTTATATATACATGCCTTTAGTTTTTAGACGCATTTATATGTACACAAAAATAGATGATATGGTTTTGAATATTTAGTGTGATGGTGTTGTGAGAGCGCAGCAGCATCAGCGTCGAGGATAAATTATTGAAAGATTAGAACAATATTTTTTAATTTTAATTACAATTTTAGTGACATATAGTTTGTATTGCATATAGCACTATTCCCTCCGAATACATCACGAAATTTATACAATTCAAATGACACTTTAGGGATACACAGACTAAATTACAGCAACAAGAAAAAATAAAATAAAAATTGTCTACGTATAGTTTTTAGTATTCTGATATGTGCAATTTTTTGTGTGCTTTTGTCAAAAGTGTAAATTATTACCAAGCTTTTATTAAAAACTATATACATATGTAAAATAAACGTGATTTGGCTAAACTAAATATTTTTTGCCGCATAATCGTTCATATAATAATGGCACGATCGGATTACTAACCACGCACCACAAATTAAATATTCTGATTTGCCAAAGAAAATCCAATTACTTTATTTATTTAATTATTAAAGATTGAAGAAAAACAATTTTGTTCCCCACTAAAAGCACAATAATTAATTCATAAAACAATTAAACTTTTTGGAAAACTCTGATAAATAAGAGTAAAGTACCTTTCAATATTCGACATAAAACCCTAAATTCCAAAAATTTCCTCAAAAAATTAACATCAAAAGGGTTGGGAGAATATAAAATTTTTACAAAACAAAAAAAACTTTTTTTTTTTCTTCTCAAGAAAGCTTTAATGATTATCATCTTAATTAAAAAGGTACATAAAGATGATTATTATAACACTAATTACTATAAATTTGTACTTTTTGGAATTTTCTGTTGTGATTTTTTGTCATTTTTTTGGAAAACAAAAAAATTAATTAAAAAATTTCCTCTTTCCCGAATCTTATTTATATTTTTTCCTGTTGTTATTTTAGGAATTTTACGTTTTGTTTTTAATTTTTTATCGATTCCGTGGCGTTGTTTATTTTCCTGTTTTTTTTTTTTTTTGTAAGGAGATTAACGGAAGTCTCAGGAAGTTTTGCTTGTTTCCCGAAGAAAAATATTTGTTAAAAATCAAAAGTGTTTTGATTCGAGTAATAAGAGGAATGAACTGTAATTAACATTTTTAAAGTTTACGCTGATTGAGAATTTACGGGCGATGTTTTGTTAATGTGGAAAGAAGTAAAATATCCGAAAACAAATTGTTGACGTAATTAAAGGGATAGGGTTACGAGAAATGAACATTTAACTTAAAGGATCTTAGTAAAATACATTTTTTTTAAATTAATAGAGGAGTGGGGACCAATGCCATTATCGTTCGATTGTAATCACCCAGAATACGTGGGTTAACGCTCAGTGATTAGATTAGTATCTTCCTTGTGATTTGTAGAACACTATGGCAAGGTTCTGGTCCTTAGATTTTTCAGTTTTTCCATATGAATATTGTAAGCTTCTAGATAATTCGAGTGGGTTAAATCCAAACTTATTTAAACAGCTGGTTTTTAGTTTGTCCATGTAAATTTCAAAAATCCTATAAAAGCTATAGACACTAATACAAATTCGATCGTTCTCAATTTTCTATTTTATGTGTATTTAATGCTGATTTTATTCAATTTGCACAAGCTAACATATTATTATTGGCGACGCCTTTAATATAATAAAATCCTTTAAATTATTCTAAGGTGATTCGCCTGCGGATATATTTTCTATTATCGTCGTGCGCCCGTAATGATATTCACCCAGATTTTTTTTTTTTTTTTTAAATCCAGCGACGTTGAATAAACATAAAAAGGATGTTAAATATTAGAATTCAAATGTTTAGATTTTCCAATATTATAAAATTCCAACTATTTTAATATGTTTCACGCCAATTTTATCCGTATATTAGATGTTGTGTATTGTACGTATATAAGGAGAAAATTCCTTTTATTTCCTTTATTGCCTCCTATTTAAATTTGTTGACATCGATTGGTTTTATTGAAAACAATAAAAGGTATATATATTAAACTCCTTGTATAAGGATATGTATACGTATGTATGTAGATACGATATTTTAAAAGGAAAAACAAAACAAAATATTTTCCCGTTTTTCTTATCCTTATGTCGTGTGATACAATATCGAATCAAATAAATGTTTATTGTTTTTCATTCGATCGTCTATACGTATAAACACAATTTCGATATATCGGAGAATTGATGTCCTTAATACCCTTCCATAATTTCTTACCGTCATAAGAAACAAAACACTTTTTTTTTTATCTAAAATAATGGGTGAGAAAAAAACAAGGCGTTAAAAAAAGGATATCTGCGTATTTTCCGGATCAGGATGAATATAATGAAATACCTTTTTTGTCCTTGTTATCTTGTACAAAACGGAAAACAATAGGACAAACAATAACACAAAAGTTTTACTTTGTAATTTATTTGATTTTTATTTAGGTTTTTCCCCCGCATACACTTTAAATTTTCTCTACTATATAGCTATACACAATAAAAATCAAATAAAAGGAATTTTCCAATTTTCAATTGATTTTAAATTATTATTTTATTTTTTTTAATTCCTGTATAGGTTAAAATGACATCCTTATTCTGTGAATACTGTTTAAGAGAATTTATTTGATTTTGTTGCCAAATCAAATTAAAATTTATGTAAAGTGATTTTGTAAAATGGTTGATTGGTTTGGAAATGAATTTTATTTGTAATTTGTGTCTTTACGTTTGTCTCGATATAGAGCTTTATCGTTATAGGGGGAATTCTACATATCTTAACCATTTATTCAGTTATCAGAATGTTAGAGATTGAGGTACCTAACACTGTGGTAACAAAAATGTATTAAAAATTAGCAGAGTGCGGAAGGATCAAACAATTAATTTTATCAAAATTAGTCGGGAAGATGTGCTAATTAAAGGGAAGAAAATTTTTACTTTTTAAAAAGAACATCCATGACACACATTCGTAAAATGAGACTTGAGAGTTTTTTTATATACTAAACGTACAATATTGTTGAAATAAAACCAAATGTAATTAAACAACGCAAGTTTTCTCAAGTCTCATTTTACTTACGGCGAATTTATCGCCTTTTTGCTTTTTAATCCATTTTTCTTGTGATATATTTTAATGAATATATGAATACTTATCGGCTTTAATACTAAATTAGAGCTTTTCAAAATTTGACGATTTTATTAACTCATTTTTAAATAAATAACTACAAAAGCTTTAGTAAATTATTAAATAAACTAATTTAGTTAAAAAATGCTAAAAGAGCCAAAGCTCCATTCCCTTAGTCGTATCGCTTGTCAGGACAAATAATGGTCAAGTTTAAATATTCCTTCTTTATACCCTAGGCGGCTGCTACTTTACTTGTCGTGACATATTTTTAAGTGAGAAGCAGCTGTGCTAATTACCCCTTGAAATGAGAATTGTCGTCAAAAATCAGTGCAATGCATTGTTTTTCATCGCCGCCATCTAGGGTTTATAGAAGGAACATTAAAGATGGTTTGATACTTGGCACTACAAACTATACGACTAAAGGAACAGGGCTCTTAACTGATTAAATTCCATGCATAAAGACAGAGCATTGTACAGTATAGAGCCGTAATAGTGGCATAACTAAGGGATCCATTGTAAAAATGATGAATGATAATTTTCAACTATAAGTTTTCATAGAAAAAAGGACCAATCCTATAAAACTTTTTGGTCTACATATCTTTAACAAACACATTCAAGAAGACGCATTGGTATTAAATAAATATTGATTGCTAAAATATTAAAATTAAATAATGTCTAAAAAAATATATTTTTCGAACTTTCATTTTGAAAAATATTTATTACGTTCTCTCTATTTTGTTATTTACTATATTGAATCACAATATAATGTCCCGGACTCCGTGAAAATTTTTGAACGGCGAAATTAATTCATTTTCAATATAAATTAAATCATCTAAGGCTTTTTTAAATTAATTAATTTAGCTCCGCTGATAAATATGAATTTATTACGTTATAAAAATTAGTATAGGCTTTGAAATTCAAATATCATTGTAGAAAGTGAAATGAATGATGAAATGTCTTGAAATGGAATTGAATTGTTACACAAACACTCCTTTTTACTTGATGGGGTTCACCTGTTTCTCGACAGAAATTAATCGATTTTGTACGATTGATTTTATCATTGCCGACCAACTGTTTTCTGTACTGGTCGAAAGAGTACTTAGTGACGACAAACCAATAATAAATAAAGCAACAAATAAAAATTATGAGTGCAGGGCCAAAAAAGCAGTTAACTTTTAATAATGGATTTATAATTCAATAGCAAAGAAAAACGACATTTTAATTGATTTATTTTTAATCGATCAATTAATTGATTGAAAATATAAGATTTCTTGTGAAAGTTTTTAAAGTTTTATGTTTTTAGTAATATGTAGTTTTTGGTTGGAGAAATACAAATTTAACGACCTCAATTAAAGCTTCTTTGCCGTGAATATGGCGGCCACTTCAATAGATCGACATTTTTATCTTGAATTCAAATTTTGATTACCATTGCCGGGTGATTGGTGCATTGTCATATTGGTAAGTCCAAGGAAGGGGTCCGAAAATATTATATAATTGCGGAAAAGCACTTTCTAAAATCGTTTTATATGAACGGGTCGTCATTTTGGAATTTTGAAATACCAAATTAATTGCACGATAAAACGAAATAGCTTTCCAGACCATTATACCACCCTCTCGGCTATGATTGCTGGCCTAAACTACCTGGTTTTTCCGTAATCGTGGAAAGGAAATATTAACTGAAACCATTAGGGCCATCGATATTAAATTCTTTCGTCATAAAAAACCACTCTATGCCACTCAAATTTCTATGATATGGCATAGCTCTGCTAATTTTTTTTTAATTTTTTATCGTTTCAGATGTGGAGCTTTATTTATTACACGCCATACCATTGAAATGCTCGCGTTTACCCCGGTTAAATGCTTAATTTTAGCCACTAAATTAGTTGAGTTTGATGCTTCACGAATAATCAAGCGGTTATCAGTAGGTGTTGTACGCACCAAAGTATGCCTGTTTCTGTTTTTTCCGTAGCCCTCAACATTTTTCAAAAAAATTGAATAGAATTTCGCTTCGGCCTAATTTTAGGGCTGCTGCTCGATTGGAAAGCTCATTCTCTTTGTACACTTCAATGTTCGCCTTTTCCCAACTACTATTAAACTTTTCCAGAACCTTTTTTTCAAAATTTAAGAGAAGAATAAAAATCCAATCCTATAATTGATTTTACTAAACTAATGTCGAATTCTTTCAGGCTAAAAAAACTGATCTTGAACAAAAAAAGGAACTGGCCATAGTAGAAAATGATTTAGTTCAGTTTTTTTTGCTCGAGATCAGTTTTTTCAGTCTGAAAGAACTCGACATAAATAAACATTTTTCATTTAGTTTGGTGAACCCAATCAAGTGAAATAAACAAAATTTCGTTTATTTGCTTTTGAATTATAAATCCATTATTAAAGTTAACTGCTCTGGTCCTGCGCCCACAATTTTTATTGCTTGATTCGTCACTAAGAACCCTTTTGACCAGCATAAAAAACAATTGGTCCGCAATGGCAGAATCGTACAAAATCGGTTAATTACTGTCGGAAAAAAGGTGAACCCAATCAAGTGAAAATTAGTGTACATTATACACCTACATAAGAAAGTATTTAAAACCTTGTTGGAAATCGTAATTGGATAACGATTTCAACCCGTAATTTAATCAGTAAAAAATCGAAGAAATCCCCGCTTTTAAAAATCAAATCTCACGCGAGATTTGATTTTTAAAAGTTGAAATTTATCTCGAGTTTTTCGGGGTTTTGTTTAGTCTAGATATTGTTGAGTCGGGATTTTATTAAATCAGTATTTTGCTAAGCCGAGATATCATTACATTGGGATTTTATGGAATGGGATTTTATTATTGATTTTCGCGATTAAAAAACTTGTTGGATTTGGACTTGTTGGAACAAGTTTAACGTTTTTATTTGCTCTACAAGTTTTAAAATACATACTTCAAAAATGCATTTAAAACCATATGATTGCAAATAGCAGTAAAATTGCTTGTTAAAGTTATATTTAGTTTTACTAGCGTACCTCAGGTTTATATTTAATCAGAAACTTTTTACACGTTTTCTAGTATTTTTCGAATTTGTTTTGCTTTTTTGACAATTTTTGAACATAAAATTTTTCCAGATGCTAACTTTTGGTTCCATTTTATCAAACTAGTTTGCAGTAAGCTTTTATTTCAATTTGACCAGAATGCTGTTGCTATAAAAACTTTAAAAATGTTGATTTAAATAAATGAAATACAAGAAAATGAAAACGGTTTTCTTAACCGATGTTCATTATTATGTTGAAATTCAAACATTTATCAAAATATCTCAGAGAAGCTTCGGTTTTTGCATTAAGGCTTTGTAAAATTCAGATTGTTTTGATAAAGAACATAGTGAGGCTTTTACAATCTTTTGAGATTTTATACAAAATAACTAAATTACATTAGAAAACCTAAAGGTATTGAAAAGCTCCAAACTTATCCAAGGTAATGAATACATGACTGTTTTCTTTAAACATCCTATACCAATCGCGAGGCAAAAATTAATTTCCATTTCCCGCCTTATTGATTTTCCATTTTTAGGGAAATTGTTAGGACAATATTATTAATATTCTGTTTTAGTTCACAATGGCGATGAGGGAGACGATGGCGGTCGAGTTGTTTTTATTAAAAGTTTTAATTACTAAAGAAATTTTTTTGTGAATAATCAAAGCCAAAATCAGTTTTTCTTGTAAAATCGATTTCCATAATTTTCCTAATTTTTTTTTTTGTGCAACTTTTCCTTCGATTTTTAATTGGTTTACGTTGATTGAGTAATATAAAGGAATTATAAATTCGATTTTAAATATGCATACAGAAAAAATCGTGATGGCGTGACAGCAACCTCACCATTTTTCTTTAAACAAATTTAATTTAATTTAAACTTTTTTTTTTGTTGTGTTTTTAATATTTTAGGTGAGCAGATTCAGAGTCGAGCTTATCTATATAAACATATACACACATATAAATAAATCATGATGTTTGTGGTAAACAAAATTAAATTTATTTAATGTTTTGACATGTTGACATGCATTTCGAACGGAAATTTCAAAATAACTAAAATTTGTTTATATGTGAAGCGCGCGCACAAAAACAGTTCGTGAAAAGTTTTGTTATTCACAGGAGATATTTTTTTCGAAGCAAATAAATAGTAAGAATTAAGTGACTTGATCCATATTATTAAAATATACGGTGGCAATATAACTGTCAAATTTTAAACGACCGAACAATATTATTTATGATATATGTATAACTAAGACCATTAAATAGAGCGTGCATAAAACATACAAATTATTAGTTGATCTAATTAGAGATCGCGCGAGTAAAATTCATATTTTAATGAACATACTCGTATATCGCATACAAAATTATGATTGAAGTATATTCACATAAAATAAAACTCGTTATGTTTGTTAGGCAAAAGATCAAAGTGCGGAAAAAAAATATTCTCGATTTATTTTTCCGTTTTGGAAATATGAAAAGAAATTTTTTTGATTTGCAACAAAATTGATATTTTTATTAGCAAAATATTATTTTGCATAATTTCGCTCAAATCGTGACTTTACAATATATGTATACTTGAGATACAAAATTGTTATATGTAAATGAATGTAATAAAATCGTTGGATGTGACTTATTTGAGAACATGTTGTGGAGATATACGCATCCAAGTCTACCTAAACATAAAATATTCGCCATAAAGAAAAACTTCCGCAATTTAAACAATTAAATTGGCAAAAATTTATTTAATTAACCGAATTACAAAAGTTATTTTATGTTTTAAGCACATTTACAAAATATCTTAAAACCACATTCCTTATAAGAACATTATCTCTTATGTATGTATGTGCATTGTATGTGTATGAAAATGAAATCTACTTCATTTATTTTAATTTTATCACAATTAATTAACTTTAGAGTTAAGATATAACTAAAATTATTATAATAACAATATATAGTTTCGAAAATATTCGTAAAATTGTTACTTTTCCAGTTTTTTTTTTGGAAAATTCAGACTAAACTTAGATAAAAAAAATAAAACAATGACTTTATAAGTTGGGAAATGAATTTACATATTTAAATTGTATCACCTGTGTCTCTCCTGTATACATATATACATACGTATAGGTATCGGTATTCTTAACGTAATAGGATGTAGAATAAGAAAATGTACATGAGTACTTATGTATGTTCACCGGAATAGCAATGCAAAAGAGTCACATTTTACGAAATTTTATTTAATTTTGAAGGAAAAATTCGGAAATTTTCACTTTTGCATTACGAATTCACAATAAACATGTGTGCGATAATTTTCCGATCGATTAGTTTTAAATTCGAAAATATGCTCCTTTACTTTACAAACTAATATCAAAAGCAATGTCTTCTAAAACAAATTAAATACGAAATCTTTCAAAAAGAATCGGCATTAACATATTTTTAATTCTGAAAAAGCGCTAGATCACTTTACTACAATAAAGAGAATTTGGCGCTTTACTCTATGGTTAAATAAACCTCGGAATATACAGCAGAATCTCAGAATTCGACCTCAGAATAAACCGCGGAATCTCAGAATCCGAATTTCCGAGTGTATAGTTCCATTTTTTTTTTTCTTGGGATAATTATTCCCTATTTCGTTGCCCCTACATTAGCACCACGAATAGTCTTTCCATTTTGTTCGTTGGTACCGGTGTATATTTTAAAGGCATTATTCAATGAAATCTCGCTTTAAAATTATTATACGAAGGCGTCAAACAATTATCTAATTTTAATATATTTTGCCGCATCAGTTAAATCAGGAAGTTTCGTATTTTTTTTAGTACTGTCGAGATTCTATACATTTTGAGGCAGAGCAGTTAACAAATTTAGCTTCCGTTTTTATAAATTAATATTAAATTTTTCTTTTAACAAATTTCAGGATAAATTTTGAAAACTGTTTTGTATTAAATAAAAATGCCGAAGATTTTCGGGAATTTAAAGACTTCTTTTTTAAGATTTGATTTTTGAATTTTTTGGGATATAAACAATGCTCTAAATATCTAATCATTGTGGTGCTTTTATCGATCTCTGAGGTAATACTCATCGTTTGCACAAGACAACTGTTTCTATAACAATAGGAATACTACAATGGTATGTAAAGTCATCTGGTAACAATTTGGCTTTCTCATTGAGAAGTCGCTTATCGTTACAAAAGAGTTTAAAGTCTTCCCTTTTTGAATATTACCAGGCTTATTTATCATGCCCTTCTTACGTGGTTAGGATGTCGTTTCCAATTCAAATTACTATTTTTCAAAAAATGATAACAACAGTTATCAAGTATTTCAACAATAAATACCATTTCATCAATGGCCGTATCAATTAATGGCCACCAGAAAAATGATCTGGCTAACGCATTCAATTTAACAATACCCTGGTGTGACTATACCACTGAAATCTATCCAAACCCTTATTGGGTTTGCACCCGAAAGGTAACCTATTAGGGATGAAAATTGCTTTGTATGTTGACCATGCCAGTATTTTACTCGTGTCTTCAGACAATGGCAACTGGAAATAGGCTTGTGAGAGATCCATTTTTGTAAATTTTTTTCCCACTTTACAGTGCTGTGAACAAACAATCTATTCTTGGCAGCCGATCTATACTGCCACCTGGGGCGTACCCCAATGCGAGTTCTCTACTTTTGAAGTTATCCCCTTATTTTCAATGCGTTCTAATTCACTTCCCAGCTTTTGCTTAAAAGTAAACGGAACTAAGTTTCCTAAATTTTCCCTAAAAAATATATTGAATTCTTTTAAAAGCCCTTCAACACTATTAGGAACGGATGGAGATCGCACGATAGGATTTCATTATTGTTTATGGTAATTCTGAATGAATCAAAATAATTCAAAAGTGTTAGGACCTATAAATGGCCTACACTCATGTTTTATAACCACAAACGGAAGTGTAACTCTTAACATGATGTGCAATACCCGCGTGTATGTATCCAGATATTTCAATTAATCCACCATTATAAGCCCTCAATTTGATACAGAATGGCAACAAGTGTATATCGGACAAATTTTCCATATAGTATTTAAACGGCACCGCTGGGGTTGCACTTTCCATATCAAAATCAAATTGAACTTCAAGACTGTTGATGTTTAAACTTGCCATGAACCAAATCGACCTGGAAATGTTAAGAAAATTTACATCAGATTTTAAAATGTCTTTATAACATCTATTCGGATCAAAATCATGATACTTAAATTCTATTTCTTCTTCAGCTGCCGATGCCATTCGCTCCACAATATCCAGAGAAAATATCGAGGGATTGTTAAATCCCTGTTTATCTGCTGTTTATTGGCTGAATAAATGCACTTCGGCGTGATTCATCATTCATTGAATCTTTGAAGACTGAGACGATACCAAATAGTAAAACAAAATAGCTCTTTGGGTATTTTTTTCTTTTTTGGATTAGAAACTGATGTAAAGCTAGCGGAAGCATATTCGTAGTTGTAGTTATTGGATAGAGTGGTAAAGTGTGGAGCAACGCGTTATTGTTTCTACTTGGAATACCGCGCATTCTCTCAACTTACCTTTACCTTTCTCCTTTTGAAAGTTGAAGAAATAATTATTTTCTCGAATTTATTTAATAGATGTCATTGCGCTCTCTATCGGTTGATGCCTCACAACGTTATGTACCTAAAAAGGAAGGAAGATTTTAAGACCAAAAACTGTTCGATAGTTCAAACCGTCTTTGAAATATTCGGATATTGGGATTCTAAAATGATTTATACAATTAGGATTGAACTTGTCTATTTCTTAGCCGATTATGATTATATTCAACAAATGCGAGAGAATTTTGGATGAATTTCAGGATTTTGATGAATTTCAACAACTACTATTGGAATAGTATACCACCGAGAAATACCAAGTACCTTTGGAGTTCTTAATATGCCATACGTTTTCCTTTACATTGACTTACTGGCGACCCTCAGAGTCTCAGATGATACAATGCGTAGTGAACTACGAAAATGAAATACACGAATTATAAGTGATTTATGGATATATACGATCATTTTGATCACATTGGTTTACAAACCTATAACTGTTAGTACTCTTCGCTTAGAATTTGGCACTATTTGCAGATCTAACAAATATCCATAAGTATATGCCGAATGATAGTTCTTACAGGCATATCTAAAAACAAATGAATATCCATTATAATTCTAACAGTAACTTCCGAAAAAAATTCAGAAATTTCAATGCCAATTGTTGGCACACCGCATAGGCCTTGTATCACGAATGAAACGGAAAAATTTTATTTTTCTTAAAATTTAGAAACTTTATCGAAAATAGAAGGATATACAGCAGCGGTTAAATCGATGTAGGCAACAACAATTCTCAACACATTATTTTTTAATATTTCATTTTTTAACTCGTTGAGCTTGCATTGAAACATTCGAGAGTTAATATTAGGTCGATCAGAAGTTTTATCATTTTCATAAAGTTCCGAAAATATTTCTGTTCAATTTGGATGAAAACGTGCCCAGATGCGTATTACCGCTGAAATCGGTAAGATGCAAATTTTAACCATTTCATATATGATCGGTTTTATTAGCATGGATTGTAACGTAATTTCACATTAAATCGTCGTCCATCCAATGGTATATTACCAACAAAGCGCAGTTATAGGATGGAATAGAATGCGTCTGAGAGAGAAGCGAACGACATCGCACTATTGTATTGTATTATCGAATGTTTAGGGCAAAATTAGGGCTGCTAAATAAAAGAAAATATATATGTGTATACTATTATAGGGACAGAAATAAAGCCAACATTATTGTTCCCCATTGGTAAAATGCAAAGTTTGACAGTTATATCCTTCAATACAATCGAACCTACACATCAGCCAACACGCTTCTAGCTAGCTACATAACCAGGAACAGAGCCATCGCCCAAGATTGTACGATATACCGAATTCCCAGACCATAAGCCGCCACGTTACGTTTATACACGATATAACGCACAGCTGAACTTGCTCCAATATGAAAATATCACCTCGCGTTTATTTAACAAATTGGCCATTACCGTCCGCTTCTTTGAAACATATAAACACAAATTTTACTTTGATTCTTTTGATATTGAAATGAAAACAAACCGCGTTTATGATACAAAAGAATTTTAATCCATTCACGACACATCTATAAGGTTAGACTACACATTAAAATACCAAAACATAAAAAATAAAAAAAACGAAACGTTGGAAAATTCTAAAGAAAAATTATATGAAAACAAAACAAAAATTAAAAAGAAAAACAATTAAAAATATTAATCATTTTGTTTTTTGATTTTTTTTTTTTAATAAATAAGAAAATTAATCAAAATTATTTCATTTTGTTTTTAAATTAAAAAAAAAATGGTTTAGCTCGAGTCTTTCTTCAGCACTCTACACAATATACAAATTTAAGAAAAGAGTTAATTGTTTAAAGTTTTTTTCTAATTGATTGAAGATGAGAACATTGATTAATTGGTTAGTTTTGATGCTACATGCTCCAACTCCAGTGTTTTGTGTTGCGTTAATTTTTTTTTTTTAATTAACTTAAGTGTTAATTAATTTCAGAATGAATTTAATTTTTAGTTGCAATGTTTATTGTATGTAACTTTGTGATGGTGTCATCGTTAAAAATTAACGGAGGATGGGTATTAAACCTGGCGACTACCAGCAATCAAAATGGTTTTCACATATAAAATAGATAAATTCAGAAATTCTAAATTTTTTTTTTTTTATAACTAAATTTTATTCTTGTTATTTGTTTATTAATTTCCGTTTCATGTAACCCATTTTGCGCATTGAGACCAGTCTATATTTTCATTTTGAAATTAATGAGAATAATTTTGAATAAAGGCCCAGAGTTTATGGGCTATAGCTAGATTCATAAGACCGAATCTTGTTGGGGATTTTGGGTAATGCACCCAAAAAATCTGTGAATTATTTCTCTGGACATCACTATGCTTCTGATTATCGAAAATCGTCGCCTCACTTAGCTAGCAGCAAAGTAACTTCTGAATAGCTATGGACAATTGGACGCGACCCTCTGTATAATGTATTGGTCATCTAAAAATGGGTTTTATTCTGGGTTTCATATTTCTTCTCTATTTATTTCCGAAGTCGCCGTTTCCGTAATCAGTATCTTCTGATTTGTTTTTTTAACAACTTCTAGCATTAATATATGTATATGACGTCCTGTGAGAGTCGGTGGTAGGAGTAGCTTGCAGTGGAATTCTCGATAAAAGTATTTGTCGAGACTATGTCACTGCATCTAATAATGTCGATCGCAATTACATTTGCTGCACGATGAATCTAAAAGCCTTGACCTGCGGATCATATTTGGCAGGCAATACTCTTGATTTATCGGTTATTCTCCTTTATATATGAATGTATATTTTTTCTACATCTCCACAGTGATTAAATTAAAAATATCTAGGTCCTTATATACTAAAATGCCGATGAGCGCAAGTTGGACAGCTAGCCCACCATCCTTCAGTGAAAATCCTTTGGATTACTTAAAAATCGCATCTAATATGACCTCCAGCTTCGTTAAGGTGCTGTTTTCTTTCAATACAAAAGCTTACCAAAAATGCGTATATCTATAATAAAATGGTCTTTATCATTATTCATTCAATATTCATTGATATTCATAGTTTATTCACTAATTAATAATTATTCATTGTTTATCCCTTATTATATGCACTGATTATTCACATATTATTTCCTAATTTAAAATTTATGCTTTTATTATTCACAGAATATTTACTCATTTGACACTTAACATTCACTGATTATTCACCCATAATCATTCATTATCTTATAAATATTCACCCAATACTCGCATTACTCATCATTCAGGGAATAGTACATGAACTCATCATTCTTTAGTGAATATTAACTAGTGAATATTGAGTGAATAATCACTGAATTATAAGTGAACCATCATTGATCAGTAAATAATTGGTGGATAATGAGAAAATTATAGCGGATAATGTGCGGCGAATGAATAATGGAAGAATGAAGAGCGAATATTCAATAAATAATGAACAAATAATGAGTGAATAATAAGGGGATACTCAGAAAATAATGAGAGAAATAAATGTGACTTCATCATTCGTCAGTGAATAGAAAATGAATAATTAGTGAGAAATTGTCACTCATCGTAAAAATAAAAACAGAATTAAATTCAATCAAATATTGTAAAACCAAATATTCAACCAACACAGTGGATTTAACACAATAACTTATTCACCTTTCCTAGAAAAAGGAGTTTTATATTTCGTGGGTTTGACCACAAGACATTTTGATTATTTTAAACAAACAAACATTAAATCAATCTTTCAGTGTTTCTTGGGTATTTGGTCTAGGAGCTTACCGGCTTGGTCAACTGGCTTATGTTCGTGCCTAAATTGGGCATCTTTACTATCACTCAAAGAATCGGTGTGAAGTTTTTAACGCAGTTTTCCAACAAATGTATGCAAGTGAAATTAAAATTTGAGAAAGCTAAATAATATGAATCAATGTACGTAATATTCTGTCGTAATATTCTCTGGTGAAAAATTTAGCAAAATGTTCGAAATGATGTGGAAAACCAAGATCCTACACTTTTCTAAATAACACCAACCACATAAATTGGCTCGCACATATCGAACATACATAAATAGGACAGAAAGAGGACACTTCAGGCTTTTCAAATCTGTGCGTGTTTTGGCTCTGATTAAAAATGTTCAATACATAAGGTTTTCCATATATTTGATCATTTTGGTAAATATGTCATCAGAGCCCAATCCTAAATTATGTAGTAATACGTACAGAT
Source organism: Tipula helvola (assembly GCA_963556165.1). NCBI lineage: Eukaryota > Metazoa > Arthropoda > Insecta > Diptera > Tipulidae > Tipula > Tipula helvola. Next base: position 343,975,183 of record OY744483.1, on the reverse strand, counting down.
TGGGAAAGCTCTTTTCTCTTTAAATTCTTCTATATGGTGTCTTCTTAATCAAATTTTTTTTAGTTTATCAGTAAAAAATTAGTTGCATGAACTAAAATTCTTTCCGGTGTTTCCACTAAATAAATAAATTCAACATTTTTAAATTTTTTTTAATTAAATTTGTTAATTAAATTTTACATTTGTCTATTTGTTAAACATCTCATGTTTGCTTTAAAATATCCTTTACTGTTAAAATTTAAAAATAAATTTTGAATTACTAAAATAAAATTTGGGATAAAACTGAATTAATTTAGAAGGTTGAATTAAAATTTGGGAACAAAAAGCAAGATTCATATAAATTGAAGAGAAATTAATAAGAGCTACCATACTAGGTAACTCTACACTAATTCGGAAGATTTAAGCACTGACTATGGGGGAAGAGAGTTAGAAACTAATTTGTGCATTAAATTTTTCATGTGTCTGACTTGAAACCTAACTATCGAATAAAAAAGATTTAACTCCCCTGATTTACTGAGATTAATTTCATATTTCATTTGGAATATTATATGTATCGTCGAATTTCAACAAACATGTTGACTGGTCTTAAATATTAAGAAAGTGAAAAGATCTCTTTAAATTGATTGCTTCTTTCAACACAAGTGTCATTGGAAATTAATAATGAAAATTAAAAAAGAGTTTTAGAATCACATACACATAAATTTAGTATAAATTATTAAACACATGGATGATGATAGCACTCGAAAAATTGTACAGTGTTAATATTGAGTCATTCCACTATAAATAGGAACATGTTTGCGTTCATGCACAAGACATAATTAATCATAACATCCTTTCTGCACGAGTACAAAGCAATTACCTCATTCAATTTTTCTTTTTGTTTTCAATTTTCCAAATAATATTTAAATTCGAAACTTTTCCCATCAAACAACCATGTAAACGAGCAAACGAGTTTCCTTTTTTATCACACATACATATGTACGTACATAGATAAATAAAAAAAAATGATTATCCATAGTGAAAATTAAAACTTAAAAAATGAAAAATGATGAAAATATATTTTTCATTTACCGTAAATTAGTTTGTTGTTGTATTCTACTTGCTGGTTAAACGAGGGGCTGGATACACAAAAAACCTGACATAAAATGTTGTTCAAATTAAATTTGTTTAATAAAAAAAAAAAGTGAAAAATAGTAGAAAAGTTTTTTAATTACCATTTCCTACACGAGTACACGACCAATGTTATCAGACAATTTATTTTTATTTTTTTCCTTTATGCGGTAATGGATATAACCGTTACCCCTTTTTTGTGGTGATGGAATCACTTATTAGAAAGAAGAAAAAATTGCACGTGTTAATTTGTTTTTTAGATAAGATTTATTTGCAAAAGCTTCTTCAGTCTAGATATATTGCTCTAATTTACAAAATATCAAAAACCTAATTTATCACCTGACGCCAGTAGAATGATTTACACAATACTAATTCGTAGAAACACCTTCGAACTAAAATACTTTTCTATGACTGCAAACAGCGCGACGATTAATCAGTACTCTATTGAAACAATATAAAAAATTAGAGCAACACTTGAAGCCGTATGCTAAATAACCCAAACAGCTGACTAGCAAGAAGAACAAACAAACAAAATAAAAGCAATCTCATGTAATTTCGCTACACATATATAGCAAAGAACAAAAACAAATTGTCGGAAAATCAAATTTCCACAAAAAATAATAAAAATTGACCTCTAAATATAGAAACATGTAAAAGGCGCAATTTTCATTCATAAAAATAAAATAAAACGAACAAAAAAAAAAATTATCTTACGAAAATTGAAAATACAAAAAAGAAAACTTGAAGTAGTTTTTATTTTATTTTTTTTTTTTTTTTGTTGTATTTCGCAATGAAAACCTAGCGTAGGCGGAAACACGAAAAAAAAATCTGAAAATTAATCAAATGTACAACATTTATGCGCGGATTCCGCACATTATAAAATCGGGCGCCGCAACAAAAATGTTATTGCCCATATACCGGACCGAACCAACCGCACTAATCTATATTTATATGTGCGTACATTTGCTTTATGCGACAAACAAAAATTTTTCATTTTCCGCGTATTAATTAAAACGTTTTTACCTTGCGTCACCTATTTATCATTCCATTTTTAATGATTTAATTTTCATTTGAAAAACAATTTTTATTAATAATAATTTTCTTTTCGCATATAAAAAGGTTGACGTGTAATTTTAGTGGCCAAACGAACACACGAAAAATTATGATTTATGTCCATCTGAATTTATACAAACAACAAGAAAGATTTCGTCTGCGATTAATAAAACTGTCATAATTTATAGATTTATTTTATTGAGGTTTCTGTTTTTTTTGTTGCTTTTTTAATTGAAAAATTTATGAAAATTGCCAAAAAATTTGACTGAATATACAATAACAACAACTAAAATTAAGATGTAAAATTGATTTTATTTTGTGCTTATGAGTGGTGAATAAAATTCACCATGGGTTGTGTGTTGTGTCTTGGCTAAATAATGCACGATAGATGGCAGTGTATGTCTTGGTTGATTTAATTTTTACCATATAAAGTAATGCGAATTTTAAATGACAAATTGTACAAAAAACAATGAAAATGTAAATTCTAAATTTTTGCTAGTTAATTGTAATTAATTAATTTGGACTTTCACATGAAATTCGCTAAGAGGGAAAATTGAAGTAAATGAAATATTTAGATTTTGATTCAAATTGTTGTTGTGATAAATATTACTTCTGATTTAAATCAAAATTCAGTTATCGCTCCATGTTGGCATAATAGGAACACAATTTGCAAGCTAGAATTTTAGAAAATACAAATTATAGAAAAATAAATACGTTCGGTTTACCTTGCAAAATCTTGCTTATACACCGGTTTGAAATGTTCACACAAAATGTATAGCTACACAAATTAACGAAAAGTGTAAGTGTAGTTAACTCGAAAAATTCCTGAAAATTGTGTAAAAGACTAAACATGTTGAGAATGCCCGCTGCACTGTAAATATTAATAAATTTGTCGAACATGCATAACCAACAAAAATTCTTATGAAAATATAGCCAAACAACTGGTGTCATCTCTGAGATTATGCGAATTACCATAGTGTAGCAGGAGTTTTGAATATTTTAAGCCTTTTGCACAAAATTTAAATATTTGTCGAATATACCTAACACTTTTTAGGTTAATACAAAAAAAAAGTGTTTCGAAACGCGTAACCTTTCCACTTTATGAAAATATAAGCCACACCTGGCAAAATTTGTGAAATTATGGGAATTTGTTGAAATTGGTCGAACGTGCCCAATCTTTTAATGTTAATAACAAAAAATTCGGGGTAGGCTGTGTCTTCTACAAGGCCGTAGGTATTTTGCGTTATAACGTTTATACGCGGTGAGAGTAATGATAGATTGAATATATTTCTGCGGCAATGTGACGTAAGGGAATAACTCGAGTTATACCCTTTTACGTATTATTTCAAATTCGAAATCTCCATATTCGAATTCATATATATCAATTTTTTGTAATAATCCAGCAACTACAAAACCGTAATAATCATTTTAAAAAGCAAGAATTAAAAAATTCGTACGATTTTGAACGGCTCTTAATTTTAAAAACGTTTTCCTGAAAAATGCGTATTTTAGAGTTATTCCCTTATGTCATATTGCCACAGATTTATTATTTTTGAGCATTCTCCCTTTCCGGTACTCTTAAGCTTTGTAAATCGCAATTTTGTAGATTTTAATTTTAATTAAAATTTATGTGGAAATTAATTATTTTAATTTACAATAAATTATCTACCACAGGTTTTCTACGTGCAACTTGATGCCAGACTGGCTTCGATCAGATGAGGGATTCTCCCGCTACAATGCTCTCAAGCATTGCAAAACGCCATGTAGATTTTAATTTTAATTAAAATTTTTATGAACAAAAATTATTTTAATTTATAATAAATTATCTGCCACAGTTTTATTATGCACAAATTAATACCAGAATTGATCCGATTTAATGAGGTGTTCTCTCGATATAGTACTCTCAAACTCTGTAAATCGCTATTTTGTAGTTTGTAATTTTAATTCAAATTTAAGTGGTGATTAATTATTTTCATCGGATCTCCGATCGGATAAGCCATTCGTTCAATGGTTCAAGCATTTAAATCGCTCGAAATCGTTTGTTTTTAACGCCGTACCCTTTGAAATAGCCAAATCGATGACGCCCTTGTGCATCGGCCCTTAAATTCAGCGCCCGAAAAGATGGTCATAGTGTTGATTGTCATACCTCCTCCGATTCAAACACCGTCGTCATTGATTTCGCTAAGACGAAATGTAGTCCTCGGCAGAACCAGCATGTTATTACACCACGGCAGAACCAGCATGTTATTACCTTTCTGTGTGACGGTTCGGGCAAACTAGTATCTTGGTTAAAATGATCCAATGTTTTTGAGATTGCTGATTATCGCACAGCAGGCAAGATAATCTGTTTCCCCCAAAGCAAGCAACCTTGTAGACACGATATTTTGTTACACAATTGAAATTTTTATTCAAGTTGAATAACCCTATACCGGTTGATGGGAAAACGACTTCTGTAAACGAATTCGTGATATTTGTTTTACGCGGGAGACAATCGCTAGGGCCTCACAATCAATTTGGGCAAAATTCCACTACGTTCAAAAGAGTCCTCGAGTAGAACAATATCCCGTATGATGATGAATTAAGTAATAATGGATCATAATATGCTGTCGGGTGACGTTACCGATTTTGAAAAAGAGACCGAATCTATCGAATCGCGATTCCACAACTATAGCACACACAGAACAGTCATTTAAATAAGAAGACTTTGAACGAAATTCTCCACATCCATTACAAACAATGCGGACCATGCTCGATGGCATTACGATGCATCTTATGGTGGTGAAATTTGAGCGCAGAATGATGCTTCTTTTTATGTGTATGTATATACTGTGCCTATAGAGCGATCAGGAGTCCTAATTTCTTCGGAAATGTGAATGTGGGCAATATGATTGTTTAAATGTAATTTTTGCCATCGGTAGATTTTTGATGGCAACATGTTGGAATATCTGAATACGCCCATTGTCTTGGTTTTTAGATAATATTCATTCAATGCATTCATTTGCGGCAATGCAAAATTCCGGAGGAACCAGAATAATATTTAATTCAACACAATTTAAATATTTTATTTAGAAAATATCGAACTCCTTCCCAAATGATATGGCCCAAAAAATTCTTCAAATCGCGATTTTATCTATTTCTAATTTATAGTATCGACCATTATATCATTAGTACTAATAGTGTTCCAAAATTGTTCGTACCGTTGGGCCATGTTTTATTTTAAAAATGTTGAAGCCAGCCCAACCTTACGACTTAAAAATTCTTAAGGCCATGAAATAATAGGTTTTATATTACGAACTATTTATAGGATCTACAAAATACTTGAGATATAAAATTTAATGTGCTTGCTTTATTTGTTGCTGGAGACTAGAGAAGATATCCTGAATTAGCTAAGTATGTAATGCCGGAGTCCCTCAGGGGTCACCTTTGTCACCGACCCTGTTTTTGCTATACATCAACGATTTGCTGGATAGCACTGTAAACCCTATCCATAGCTTTGCGGATGATGCCACATTGCATTCTTCTATTTCATTCGAGGCGGAGCCTAGCATTACAGATCTAAATAATAAACGGTCAGAAGTCGTAACTTCTCTTAATTCCGATTTAAGTACAATATTTGAGTGGGGTAACAACAATTTAGTACAATTTAACGAGAAAAAGACACAAATATGCACATTCTCACGTAAAAAAAGTCGCAACGACTACCCATTTGTGGTAAAAAACCATATCCTTATGGGTTGCGACTCAATTCGACTGCTTGGTGTTCAAATAAGTAACAAACTCAAATGGAATGAACACATTGTTGCATTGGCTAAATCAGCTTCAAAAAAACTCGGGTTCCTGAATCGATGCAGAAGGTTTTTCAAATCGCATCAAGTTCTCCAGATATATAAAACCTTCATCCGACCATGTATAGAGTATTGCTGTCAAGTTTGGGGAGGTGCGTCTGGTACCACCCTCCACTTATTGGACAGGGTTCAACGCCGCGCTATCAGAATAATACGGAATCCCAGACTTACTCAAGAACTAGACAGCTTACAGCATCGCAGAGATGTTGCAGAACTCTGCGTCTTCTACAGATGCTTACATGGTAAATGTTCTGCAGAACTATCGGAGAAAATACCACCATTCGTTACAACAACAAGAGTAACAAGAGGAACAACCAATGCACATAGGTTTACGGTGAAGCTCCCGAAACCTCGAACTGAAGAAATCAAGCGCGAATTTATATACCGAACATCAAAAAAGTGGAATTCGCTAATACATTTCAAATTTCCAAAGGAATATAAAATGAATAAATTTAAGGTAGCTATTAATCTTTACTTGCAGGATCGCGCATTGGGTGCAGAAGCTCTGACAGTTACAAGGAGCTAGGACCGTTAATAAGTCCGCTCTGCACCCAATTAAAAAAAATTGATAAAAAAAAAAAAAAAAAAAAAAAAAAAATGTAAAAATAAATTTGGTGAATATAATTTTTAATTTACATCGACCAAAACATCATTAGCAAGCATTCCGCAAAATTTTTTAAATTTAAGCCACGGTTTAATTAAGAAATCCGAGATGATATGGCTGAAGTTTCCAAAGCCGGAATTAATCAATTTTGTATAATGAACTACTTAAAAAATTACCTCAAATTTCAGAAATTATATTTTATTAAAATAGCATTCATAAATATGCTGCCTAGTTCCACTTGAAGCTGGAAACATTCATTTGGTGAAACAATTTTTTACTGAATCGCACAAATCATAATATCATTAGTATGGGGGTTCGGGATATTTCTTGACTTTGTCTCTTATTTTACAAATGATATACCTAAGGAGTTCTTCAGAGCGTGAATAATTCGATTTTATATTAGGAACTACTTATACAATTGGCTTAAGAACTTAGATATAAAATTTCACTCAAATCCATTGACTACCCGCATGTTCCATTGGATGCTAGCAATGTAGTAAAGGCCTGGGGTTGGTTATGTATTAAAAAATATTTTTATTAATTTGTTGATGTATGGTTTCTTCTTATGCACCTAAGTATTATTAGTAGTGTCCCCAATATTTGTTGAATTCTGGCCATTTAAGAAATTCCATCTCTGCCCCAAATGGAACTTGTGACTTAATTAACATATTTTATAACCAATGGTTGGTTGCAATATATCCAAATGATAAAGCATAGTATCGGGTTTGAAACTTTTCTAGAAAAGATTTTACCGCATATCTGTTTTGTGACCAGTGGATGATTGTCGCCACCAAATACATAACACATTTCGAAACAATAACTGTCCTGGTTTTTTAAGTCGAAATGTTCTGGGTTTTTAAACTTTTTCAGACTTCTTCCTGGTTTAGCCGCTTTTGGCTTGGATACCCTAACTGGTCGGTTAATTTCAAATTGATTTCTCGACGTATGATTTTCTACAATGTCAAGTTGGTCAGATTTCATCCGAAGTTTTCTACTTCTCGAATTCATTAGAGAATGTTGCTGAGGCTTTGGGGAAATTTTTATTTTAGTAGGTGAAATTCAAACGTAAATATTTTTATTAATGTAAATCTTTCTAAAATTTTTCTGACGTTTTCCTGTCATCCTTGCGCAAAAGGTCCAATGCTAAGAGGCTTTGTGGAGTTCTCTATTTTAGTTTGTGAATAATTATTATAAAGCAGAAATTTTTGAAAAAAGATCCAATCTCTATGAATGTTATAATTTCAAAAAATCGTAACAGCGGGGGTTTAGAGTGGCTGCTCCTTCCTCTAAGACATAAAACGAATTAAAATAATATTTCAAAAATGTGTTATATTTAAACAATTTGATTTTTTTGGGATATTTTGTTTTTTTGGGAATTTTTTATTTTGGATAGCGATATCAACCCATTAAAAGAGTCCAAATTTATAACTTGTAAGTGGGACTTGGATGTAATGTCGCCATAAATAGATAATAGATTGCAGAAAATTATTAAGACGTTTGGGGGAAAAACTAGTCAAGGATTAAAAATCTGGTTAAAATCTTAAAGTGTGATATATATGAAAGGAAAATTTCTGACAATCGATCGTTGATGATTAAAAGTTCAACCGTAACAGAAATGGAGGTTACACGAGTTACATTGCGAATGAACCAACAACACAAGTAACTCTAGATATCTGCATCAATTTAGCATAAACATTAAATATGATCCAAATCGATAAAAACTAAATTCTTGCAAATCATTTAATTCAATTATTGCTGAAATATTTTTTCATTTTCCAAAAACGAACGAACTACACATACGCTCATACACACTCAATTTTCTTCGGTTAGATTACATTTATGTATATGGATTTTTTTTTTTTTTTTTTTTGAAAATATTGAAAATCAAAACTATGTGAGCAATACAGATAGTAATAACAATATTAATAATAATAAAAAAAAGTATAAATGGTGATGTTTAGTGAATTGAAACAAGTCTGTCAACATAATACTCGACGTATATATTGTTGTGTTTTTGGATTGGAAAATTCGTAAACATATCGCATACATATAATTTTCGATTAGATAAATGTATATATGTGAAGTAGTATAGTCTTCGCTGATATAAACCTATCTACAAAATTTATATAAAGGGGTTGAAACGTTTCAACAACCCTCCAAATATATATGTATTTACCAATATAATATAAAAATGACTTTTGTCTTAGAAAATAAATCAAATTGGATTGTGTAAAGGTTTTCAACTGATTAAGTTTTGGAGAGAGACTAACCGCGATATACATACATGTATATATACATATAGATAATTTATACGTTTATTATGAACAAAATTCAGCGTCTTACCTTTTTTTGTATACAACACTGTCTGTAATTCTTTTAAATTGATACCCATTAAATCAAGTGTCGTATCAATAACCCCCCATCATAAGTCAAATCTCGTCTTTAGTTTAACCACAAAGTGCATTTCACAACAACATGAATGTTTCCAATATATTCGAAAATAAGGGAAATTTAATATTTGTAGACAAATTTTATTTTATTTTTCAGGATACGAAAAAAAAAACTTGGAAATCAACTCCTTACGCGGTGTGACATGTTGCAATGTTATCGCATCGCGTGATTTATTTATTGAAATTGACGCGGTGTGAAAATCAAATATTTTCCTAACAATTTCCGTTAATATGTATCCCTTATACATCCATAAACACTAATATGTATTATGTGTATGAACAAAGATCAATCGCGATGATTGATAAATTTGGAATTTTTGGTTTTGATGTGGGGCGCACCAAATCACACAAAATATTAAGAATTAACGGTTGAATTATAGTTTGCATGCATGATCGTTTTAGAGAAATTAGATTTGAAATAAACGCGCAGAGATCATAAAAATCCCCTCCCCAAAACAAATAAAAAAAGTGAGATCATCTTAAACGAAATATGTATGAAGTAATCTAATAACTCTACCAAACATTGTATATAAAATATTGAAGATATAGTGTTTGTGTTTGGTGTATAACCACATTCCATGTACTCGATTTATTGTGAACCGAAATTTAATTATAAATTTTGTACATTAAATCAATCGTTGGAAATTTGTACTCTTTGAGGATTGTGTACAAAGCAGTGATGTCCAACAAATCTTGAAACACTTAAATTATTTGTGATTCAACCAATTATTTTTGTTCAAAAACAAAAGGCAACAAACCAAAAAGTATAAAGCGGTCAACAATCCCCAATAAACTAAAAGAGACTGAATCGTTTAGCCAATGGTTTCTGGGTAGTTGATCGCCAATAATATTTTTATTTGTGTACTCCTCTTCCAGCTCGACCCATAACGCGCTGTCCAAAAATCACCACTTCCCAGTAGCACATGAACTTAAATTGGCCCAATAATATTTCAATAACAATCTTATAATTATACCAGTTGATATTGAATAAGAATACGTGGTATTAAATCAGACATGGCTATCAAAGCACAATTACAGGTTTTAAATTTTTAACCCAAAACAGATGTAAGCTTTTATATCCACTTTGTAGACATAAAAAAATTACACCTAGAAATTTTGCTTAACGGATGAAGGTAGATAGCTACAAAGAATTTTTGTTGAGCAACGGAACGCATATTTGATTTACTGGAATCCATTCTGTCGATTTTATTAATTTTTGATTGAGCGTTAAGATTAACTGTTTAGCAATTGCATCACCAAAGTTCGTAAAAAATGATTCAACTTTATTTTGCGGACATGTTACATACGTCTAGCATAAGTTATAAGATTTTTTTATAATTAGTGATATTAATTACAAACTAGTACAAAATTCTGGTTAAATCAGTTTGTAGCATTCGTTTTTGCAACTTGGCAAATACATATGAACTTTGCAAGTTATCTTGCTTTAAGCAGAAACAGAATTATGTAAAATAAAATGTAATTAACATCATAAATAAGAAAACTAGAAAAGTCGTTATTTAGGTAACTATTATAACAAATTTAGGTTTCAACACATTGCTAAATAGTTGCAATTTTATATTTTGGTGATAATCACTATAATGATAGGAATTCAACCATAATGGTTTGACAAACGGTTGCCCAGAATAAGATAAAACTGTCTTAAATATTTTCTTTGGGTTTTAATTCGACATTAACCACTTAATAATTGGAATTTTGCACTAGTTCTCATTCGTTTCACGTGCACTTAGTAATTCACAATTTTTGAACTTAGATTGACATAACGGGTTTTTTTTCACTATCGCACTTTTAGTCCTTGGCAATGTTATTATAATAAATAATGTACCTACTAGATATGGTTCGAAAACACTTTAACACATTTTAATTTAAATATGTAAGCTTCAAAAAAGTTTTTAAATAAACAACGAAAATATTTGAAAACTCTATAGTAACAGAGCCATCCTTCGGTGATTTCATGAACATTCACATTAAAAATATAATTACAAAACTCACCGTCGCGGTGCGTCGTTGTAGTTGTAATATAATTTTTAAATGAACTGTCAGTTTTCTAGATTTTTTAGTTTTGTTTTTTTTATAGGTTATTAAAAACTTATGTCGTGTTAAATTTTATTATTTATTTAACGATAATGTAATTAATAAATATTTAAACTGAATAATTAATAAACATTCAATTTACGGAACCGCAGTTTCGTCACAAAAATTATTCTTGTGAAAATACTTTTAACGAGTTTTTGTTTTTTGAATAACATTGTAAAACTAAGAGACATCTATTGGTCGTATGAATGATATTTGTTATTTTGTGCTCGTTTTCTCGGCACCGGGACTAGCACTAATTTCTTCCAATGAGGACTAATTAGCTCAAATTCGATTCTAATGCTGAGTTTATGACATAGGAACATAGTAAGATAGGGAGTGTGACACGACCAACCAAATTATTTAAAATATCATAAGCCCCGCCTATTACTTCCATGCTCTAGTTGAAAAATTTCTTACTTTTGATAAAAGCAGGCTAGTAGGCGGGGCTGGTGAAATTTTCAATAATTTGGTTGGTCGTGTCACACTCCCTATCTTCCTATGTTCCTATGTCATAAACACAGCATAACAGTGTGAGAAGTTTCAAGCCTAAATTCGAAAGTTTGCCTTCTGCCGTTAATCGTAATCGAACAAGCAAGTTGTCTTGGATAAGCCAAAATGTCTTGATAAATTTTCATATTTCCTCGGTTTATTAATGAAAATACATATTCGAAATTTACATTTTTGTGATAAGCACAAATTTCTTCAATGAGTGTAAAACATTTTATGTAGGAAACAGGTTAAATCAATTATTTTTGTTGTTCAATTCGGAAATTATTGAACGCAAAATATGTCTTGAATAATTCCGTATAGTATCATTTAGGGGTATAGATTTATTCATTTTTCACAATTTAACGAATGAAAATTGTCAAAATTTATTTTTTTGTGATAAGTACAAATTTTTTCATTGTATTTACCAACTAAAAATATTAAGTTAATTGGTTAATAATTTCTGGTTTCCGCTGAAAATCAGGTGTTCTTTTTTGTATTTATTTACCGTCTTTCAGGCGGAATATGAAAATTATTTTACCATTTTCTCGTCTCCTGGACTAGCACTAATTTTTTCCAAAGAGCACTACTTAGCACAAATTCCGTTCTAACGGTATGAGAAATTTCAAGCTTAAATTTGAAGGTTTCATTGCTGCAGTCACCCACATCTAAAATTTGTATGTTAAATATTCAAATTTAAGTGTAGTTCCGGTATTTGAATTTAGATGGCGGTAATAAATAAATTCAAAAACAAATGAGATTTCAGCAAAACCATTCAGTTAAAATAACGGTTCAGCAAGTTAGGAGTGTTTTATTATATTTGTTAGTAAATTAAAATTAATAAATAATTTTGGTGTGTTGTGTGTTTAGTGAGAGTGATTACGAAGCCAATAAATTTGGAAAAGGTAAGAAATTATATTGTTGTTATACATAAGAGTTCATTTGTACAATAAAAGTGTAATTTTAATGTAAATCTTTACTTTTGGTAAAAAAAAATGCCAATAAATAATAAATGCCCCATCTATAACACAAGATTTGTACTAAATTATGTATTTAAGTATTTTATAAAACAGGATCTTACATGATTTCGTTTCTATTTATAAGTTTCGATATAGACTTAGACGCACAAAGAAAAATTAAATTTGTACAATTTTATTTTAGTTGTATTAATCAAATTATTAAGTTTATATTATTAGTTTCAAAATAAGTTATTTGTACTAAAATTTTTTTTCGAGTATTTTTCATTAACTATATTTGAATTAAACATGTTCAATAATTATACAAGGGTTCTTATAGGAAATCGTAAAATGTATCTCGCTTAAATTAAGCTTCTTTTTAAATTGTACTATACTTACGGCTTTTAGTTTTAGTTTTAAGATTTGATTTATTAAATTAATAAGAGATTTAAGAATACAATTTTTAGAAATGTTTTCTTGAATGTTGCGTTTGGCGATTAAACTGAAAGAAGAAATGAAACATTTAGTTTTTTAATCATAAGACATATTATATTATGTAGTTTACAAATTATAGTAAATTTGATTGATTCTTATAGGATTGGGTATATAATGTGTCCCACTTAAAATAAGCTCGATACAAATTATGACGTTATTTTACGGCTTTGTATATGAAGTTGGTTCTGGTATTACAGTCTTTTGACAGACTCTGAAGGCCGAAAGTGGAAAATATGAAACCACACCCCTGTAGTCTATATCCGAATCATATCCTATTAAGTCTGGCCAACAAGCAATTTATTTTAAACTATTTACCTTCTATTCTGTTGTAGTATATTATTTTGGTCGGTTTTTCAATAGCAAATTTAGATAAAATCAGACTCTTAGAGTGTTATGCCCGAAAATTGATACCGAGTCCGCACTGCGTAAAATAAAGGCACAAAAAGGGAAGGTAAATGACCGGAAAGGTTATTTTTAATAATACAATTAATTTTTTAGATTAATAATTATATTTCAACAACAGCTAAATTATCCAGCTCAAAGCTGTGGTACATTTTCCAATCTTTGATATTTGGTGGCTAAAATACGCCACGAGGTATAAACAATTATCTGCTTCTAATTAAAATAACATACCCACTGTACCCAAGCATGCTAGCTTTGGTGTGGATTTATACGTTATATGTTCGTGCCGAACTATATAACGTCAAAATGTTAAATTCACAAAGAATTGGCTTAATGGATACAAAAGCTCCAATTTGTCCGTGTAACCTTAGATATTTGGTACCTGCTTGCGTGAGACGCGTCAGTGGGAGACATGCTCACATTTTAGAATTTCTATAGTTGTATTAAGTTTATTTAACTATTTGAATCCGCAAACTCTAAAAAAATATTTTTTAGTGGGTCGAACAATCACCTGGCCTCCAACAATTCTCCTCCCTGGCTAAAATTTGAGTCCCAGTGAAGACCATGAAACTTCACTGATAATTCTTCTATTTCAAAGGACCTTAATTTTGTATTAGCTTCTTGTATGTCTATAGTATAGAATTTGTTCAAAATTTAACACACATTTTCTTCAATGGAACCAGTTCCAGACTTACATCGTCTTGGTTGATTGATTGATTGTCGATGTGTTCCACTGCTTCTGGATATTGGTCCTTGTATAATAGTGGTACTGCTTTTATATCAAGATAGAAGTTATAGCTTGAAGATTTGGGCCTATCATGCAAGCACTATGCCAGAACAATAATAGCCGAACTTGCCATCCGTGACTGCATCAATAATAAATGAGAACATATTACTTCAACAATTTTAAATGAAATTGAAGGTATGTTTTTGAACGCAACAACATTAATTTAAAAAATGTTCAAACAAATAATAAATCGACTCAATTTATTTGACAAAATGTGCGAGCTAAATAAAAAATGTGTCCAATTCTGATCGCAAAATGCAGTGAAATTTATATAAAACATGTCTTAAATGTTTAGCAAAATATTTTAAATTAAAAATAAATATTTAAACTAAAATTCGTCTAATTTTAAGTGAAAATGGTATGTGTTACGGTATCCATATTCTCCGCTTATAATGCTGTGTTTTCGATTTACCAGAATCTTCGCAGCAAATAATCCAATTGTCTTCTTCCGTTACGGTGGCAACGACGAACGATTGGATAACCGAGGGATGTTTTCGGTATATTGATCGTCGATATTTGATGAACGATAGAAATTTAGATCAGCCAATTCTCCTCTATTTCATATTTTAGAAAACTAGAAATTGATAAGAAATAAGTAAATTCAAAGGTAATTTTCTAAAAGTAGCGCAGATACTTTCAAAAGCAGTTTCAATATTACTTACGAGAATTTATAATAAATAGGGCGCCATACAAAACCAATTATACCGCGCTCTGTCGGTTAAATTGCATCACATCATTGAATATCATCTCTAATCTCATTTAAATCGCCAAACAAGTGTTAACTATCTATTAATTATACACAAACACTGTATACACACAATATATAAATTATAAATACACGAATCCACTTGCGATATTTTTTTTATTTATAAAATTCTACAGTGTTTTATAGTAAAGTATATAAAAATTTTCAAAATACCACTGATATCATCCACTTAAAAATACACAAACATTAAACATAATAATACACAAACAACATACAATTATAAGAAATAATTTTTTTTATTTGATGTCATTAAAATTCTTGAATATTTCAGTATCATAATTGATGTCAGTTCTAATTAATTTTTTTTTTCTTTTTTTTTGTTCAAAAGTAAAATTAATGATCTATTTGATTGATATAACACATATACCACGCCTAGCATAAATATTACGTCTACATAAAATTCCCAACGACCTGTTCCTTTAAAATATCAACCTGTTATCTAATTTCAATAATGTAAAAAATATCATTGAATCTAACCACTAATTTTATAAAGACAATGATTTCGTTTTTTTTTTAGTTGAAAGCGTGAGAGCGGAATACTAGTAAATATCGAATAGTGTGTATCGAATGACGTAAATACACACTTTACATGCACGTCTCAAGTACAATCCAACACTAATTAATTACAAAAAATTGTTGGATAGAAAAAATATGTACGGCAGTCACTTCAATGATATTAAAATACATTATATGGGGGGAGGGGTCTTCTGATTGATTCATCATGCGTCAAAGTTAATAATTTTGGAAAGAAACCATTTGGGATCTCTGTTAGTGGTGTGTGTCGAAATTATTTTGTTTAATTAATGTACACGAAAATATATCAAAATCGACAGAACGTTTTGGGGTAGAATGAAACTGAAGTTGGCCTGACTTTATAAATAGCCCATTTATAGTAGTTTGAAATCTTTACTTTGTTAGGTCTGTTAGTATCACTCACTCCTCTTCAATCGCACACCTAACTTGTAATTGTAAAATGAAATGTGATATACATACCTATAAACCTAGAAAATTCCATTTTTGAGATCAAAAGAAGAAAATGAATTCGCCCCTTGCAATTGTTTAACTCTAATTTAATCTCTGCAACCATTTTTTTCCTCATCGAGGTAAAATCCGGGATGATTTCGGTGGTAGTTTGACTGAATAACTCTTTAAGGATATCATGATTTACACCGGTAAGAATCAGCTCGGTATGGAAAATTGTTCGATAACGTCACCTTCAATTAATTATTTTGCAAAATCTAACCTCCTTCGTCTCAATTCACATATGCACAGTACACTGGAACGTGAAATGTACGATGAGCCCTTTTCTCTCAAAGAAAAACTGAACTCCTAATTATACCCTTCCTTAATTAAGCCTGTCCCTATATACCTTCGTTTTTTTTGTGGAAGTATAAGGGCGTACGAATCAGACAATTGCAATGTGCAAGAGGCTTCTCTATTCAAGGAAAATTCCGAATTTAGTTCTTTGCTGCCTTTCACACTTTCTCTGACAAGTTCTAAATATATTATTTTCAAATTTCGGTAAATTAAATTAGAGTCAAGAAAATTTAAAATTCTCTAAATTCAACATCTCATTTAGTCACAAAAACCACCTCTTACCGACCATTGCTATAAATTGTGAATTATGTTGGTAAAAGCTATTTGAATCAAAAGCTATATCGTGATTTATATCACAAAGCTCGGAAACTGTTCTACGAGTACGTATTATGTAAGCCAATCTCTGTTCGAATTTGAAACTTTTCATTATCTAACTAAATACTTTATTTTTATTACTTTTTGTAACAGAGGATATAAGGAATTTAGAATAAACAGGAATAATTTCGATTACTCCAGGAAACTCGGGGTCATTCATGTAAAGTAACTTTACTTTGCATAATTTCGAAAACCTCGCGAAATTAAGAAACAAAAAAATTTTAAAACATCAAATTCGGGACGTCGAAATTTGAAATGAGTACACGATAGAATTCTTGCGAATTCGGTAGGGGGATTCCGACCAAAGTATTGCCAAATCAAGGAGTCCAAAGGAATTTACATTTTTCTTACATTTAGCATAATTTTCCAAATAAATCAGTAAAAAGGTAAAATGAGATATCTCAACGGTTGAGATGACCATTTTTTCATATCGATTTATCTAGTGTTCACGTCTTAATTGGTTTAATTAATAAGGTCAACTTGTCAACTTGGTGCAAGATTTTTAAAAAATTGTTAAGTTATAGTTGCTAAGTCGATTTCCTTTTACATGGTATTGAATTAAAAAAATTATCTCACATAGAGATAATTTGCTACCCTCAAATAATTCTATAATGTTCACACACTATTATCTCACCTAATTAATAAGATAATAATCCATCTTGCGCAGCATCTTTCTGGTATATAGTGTAAAATAATTACACGTATGTATACAAAAATATTTTTATCTCATGTGAATATCAACACCTGTTTCACATATGATAGTTTTTATATTTTCTTACGTTTCACGACAACAACAAAACTATAAAATTATTATACATTTATATCACTTTAATGCAGACATTTATCTAAGAAATAAAAAAAATAAAAAGAACGAGACTTAATATTGGAAAATATCGTCTTGCCGTATATCAAATTTTTACACTTGTCGGTTTGACAAAAAACATATAAAAAATGGTTTGATGGGAACCCGAAATATAGAGCAGATCATGATACATGTACATATAAAGGGGGAACTCAACGTAACTCTTTATGATCGAGCAAGGAAAGGGTTATGTATACATATATGTACATATATAATTGAGAAAACATATTGGACATTTTTTCTGAGTGTGTGCGTGTGTGTTTGTGATTAAGAAATTTTATTAATACTCTGAATCATTGTTTAAGATTAAATTTAATACACTTGAAAATCGTATGAATTTGGTTAGCTACAAGACGAAAATTATATTGCGATGAGGTAATCAAATTTCGACTCATTAAATGTTGTGTGTTTAGATTTATATATTTTTGAGATTAATTTATTTGTATAAAGTCAAGATGGGCGATTAAAAAATCGAGCGCAGCGAAATTCTATCCTCTCACATATTGGTTAGTTATTCAAAACACGAAATTTATTTCAATTTTTTTTTTTCTACTTCCAAGTTTTTCATTCGTCTTCGACCCATTTACAAATACATGGAATACGTATAATTCATGAAGCTTTTTCCTCAGTACTTAGAATTTATTTCGAGTGTATTTTTCAATGTCCAAGCTTTTATAAAAAAAAATGTTTATGTATTTTCTGTCTATGTACAATTGTACATACATACTTATTTTGTTGTTGTATTTACTAGATGTTTTATTATTTGCATAAAATACAAAATAAAGTAAAAAAGAAGAAAAATGGAAAACAAGAAAATCATAAAATTTAATTCATGTATCATGAATTTTCATTGTTGAAATGTTTCTTGTACTGTAAGACAGTGTTTCTTAAACACTTACTAAATATGAAACGCTAAACACCAAGTACGATAAATGTTTACCATAGGGCGAACTTTGTATACGTTGTTCGATTACGTACGTGAAATGTGTCCTAAGTTGCGTTAAGTTGTCCTAAGTATATTCTAAGTTTTTTATATGTATTGGTGTACAAGTTTTAACGAATTTATTTAATTCATAATGGAATAACAAAAATCATGTTTAAGTTTATTGATTTTTATAGAACAAATTTATATATTGCCTGAGCAAAACGAGATCATTTTCTAAAAACTGAGGATCTGGCAGAAAATCCGTGTTGATATTTTTTTTTTTTTTTTTTTCGCTGGCGCTACATCCCATGGAGGGATTTGGCCGCTTCATTTTTGAAGTTTCGTAATCATTTTTACAACGGATAATGAGTGATTAGTTCATTGATCCTTACATTAAACCAGCCGTGATTTTTTCATCACCCGCCGGGAATCGAACCCGGGACCTCCGGAGCTTAAAGCAAGCATGCTAACAACTGTGCCACCGGGGCGGCAACGGTGTTGATATGCTTTCGAATAATATATCGAATATAAGCACAAATGATTTTTCAAATTTTCTTGAAAAAATTTAAGAAGCGGTGACCAAAATAGCCTTTATTCTGTCTTATGTGTTAACTATTCGAAAAATATTTCAATATTTTAAAAAAGTGGGGGATTAGGGTGTTTAGGACAATCATATTTGACAAAATCTCATATGGTATATCCAATATGAGTATAAGTAATTTTTCGAATTTTCTTGAGAAAATCCTAAGAATCGGGGATCGAAATGGTCTATATTCTAAGTTGTCGTAGGTTCTTTGGGTGGTTTAAGGGTGTTTAGGACAACCATGTGGGACAATTCGGAAAATTATTATATGAGGCCTAACATGATTGTCCTAAACACTCTAATCCCCCAATTTTTCCATAAATGAACTATTTTTCGAATGCATAAAACCATATGACAACTTTGAATATAGGACATTTTATTGATCGGCCGCTTCCTAATATTATCTCAAGAAAATTCGAAAAATCACTTATACTCATATTCGATTCATGTGAGATTATGTCAAATATGGTTTTCCTAAAACCCTAATGCCCCACTTTTTCCAAAATTGAAATATTTAGCTAGAACCTTATGGCAACTTAAAAAAGAAGATATTTTGATGGCCGCTTCCTGATTTTCTCTTGAAAATTTGGAAAATCACCTAACACATATAAAAATAGTTAGAACATACTTAGGGCAATTTAAGACAACTTAGAACAAATTTCACGTACGTGCTCGATTGAAGATATTTGCCTTTCTTAAGGCATAGCTACATTCTGTAAAACTTCAAATTTGTAAAACTTCTGAGACAATTGACCAAATCTGAATTACTTTGAAAGCCTAATCCTCCAATTATACTCTTGAAAAAATAAATCTTTCATAAATGCATCAACTCCCGCAGAACAAGTATTATATACAAAGAGTATTTGCTCGGGCCAAACGGAAACAGAAACTTTTATTCGTGGAAGAAGTCAAGAAGCGAAACGGTGGTTTTGCATTCGAACTCATTTTTTTCATCTATCCTAGAAAAAAGTTTCCTAAAACGAACAAATTGTACGCCAACGTTTCGCAAAACTGAGATTGAGAAACACTGTCTTACCGGAATCCAAGGATACAAATAACAACAAACATTTTATTTTATATAATTTTTGGCTACTTTGCAACTTTGTATTGCACGAATAACGCAAAGGTTAATGAACATAATGCAGTTTACAATTTTGAATAGAGAATACCATTAAATAGTTTGAAAGGTTTTTCAAATGAATGCACGCGGTTAAAGACAGGACATTTAATTGTACGCCCCATTTCAATTCCAAAACGATGATTTATAATTATCAAACCCGTCAAAACAATAATTTTGATTGAATAAAATACAAAACTATCAAAAAAAAAACAACATACATAAGTAAATGAATCAACGCTATTTAGAAATGAAATTCTATAAATAGTAGTTTATAGTTGGATATCTAAACTAAACTACACAAAAAATGATGTAATTTCTATGTATGGCCACGATTTTATCATTTCTTAAGATAAACTTTTTTGCCCATAAAACTATACGGTTATTATTTTTGATTAGTTTAGTAGTTTTTTGGTTTGTTTTAATACATTGCTAATATACATAAGAAATTTAATTAAATTATCGTACGATTTTATATATCTGTATGCCCACATTATTTAAGAAATGGGATGGGTGTTTTGCAGGAAGTTTGATACATTTATACAATGCTCTGATTGATAACGCGGGATAACCAAACAAAATAGTTATTCCCCATAACTTTACAATCACACAATATTGTCCCAAAAATGTTATCCACCTTGTGATTTTGATACATAATAAGAAGATTAAATATTTCATTCATATCAGATTTTGATTGATTGGTCCAGTCGTTTCTCTCTCTTTATTATGATAAATTACATTTGTCGATGTAAAGAAGGGATCTTTAAAATATTTGCAAGCAACACAACACCTATTGTAAATAAATTAAATAACGAAAATTATGCTTTACACACTCGCATCTTTTATCCGTGCGCATTCCAAATTATCTTAATAAATCTTAAACAATTTGGTACATATTTCTATTTTCGAAATGTATCCCAATAAATCTTCATTTACTAGATAAAATTTAATTAATTAAAATGTTTAACCACATTACGTAATTATAAAACCGAGAAATTTCATCTTAAATAATTTTAATTAGACGCATATGAGAAATAAAACCACTATATTCAAAAAATAGATATAAAAAATATAATTACTCACAATAAAACCAAACCACCATTGTGTTAATTATTTCAAAATGTATCCACTGAACTCAAAACCATATACATTCTAATACAACGGAAAAAATACTTACCGTGTCAACCCAGGTAAGCGTTGCAATCGCACCTTTTCATATTTTAATCGTAATGTGTCCAGTATTCGTTTGTTTTTTCATCCAATTTGTTTTCGTTTTTCTGTTCCTTTGTTCGCACAACTTTGATTTTTAAAAATAACAAAATATTAAAAAATTATTTATAAAATATAGAGATTATTGTAATTTAAATAATAAATATAGTTTAAAAAAACAAAAAAATAACAATAGAATAAACAAAATAGTTTTGTGTTCTTATTCAAAATAATTTTTGATTTATATCGCAATAAAGGTAATTCGTTGTGTTTGAGATATAAAAATTCAATATGGCGTAATATTTATTGGTTAAATTTTTGTATTATATTCTCATTTACTAGATCGAAATTATGGACTCACGTGAATTATCCGATAATCTAAATTCATCGTACTTAAATATTTCTATGAATCAGTCGCAATTAAATGTTTCACAACGAGTGAATGGGTATCCGACAATGACACCAACAGGTGAGTGAAATTTTGTACTCTCGGTTTTTACAAATTTTGTACATAAGGTGATATTAATTGTACCCCCTTTAAAATACCACAAAAAAATGGGTTGGCTATATAATTTTCGTTCTAGATTTTTTTATGCAATGGCCAACTTGTCATCAACTAATCCATCCACCCGCTTTGACAATTCCATCATTGCATGTACACACGGCATGCGTACCTACTCAACAAAATGGCGTACAATCGTTTGCAAATATATTACCAAGTATTCGGCCACCTCAAGCTATTTCAGAAGCCAAAAATGCCAATGATAGTCTTTCGATCGATGATAAATTAGGCGATGATTCGGACGCTAGCGATACGGACAGTAATATATATGACTTATTTGATGTACCGGTAATTCCGGTATCATCCGAACCATCGTCCGATGATTTCGTAAAATTTACAACAATGGCGCTTCGTGGTTGTGATTTAGCTGAGAAACTTGCGTATGCGCATCGCTCCCGGCCTTGTTTTAAGAAAATTGATAGCCTTTGTGCACGACTCAAACAAGATTTAGTGCGCCCCGATGGTGTTCTAGCAAATATAAATTCACAAGGTATTGCATGGGCCGTTAAAGATTTTATATTCGTATTCACCCGAATTATTAATGCATGGACTATAATCAAGGGATATGTACATAACACTCCAGATGGACTATCTAAGGTAAAATCATCGTTCAGCAAAGAATTTATTGGTAGCTTCTTAAAATGGCAAGAAGCCACAACCGTCTTTGTCGATAATCTAATTCAATCGTATGTAAATCTCGATCAATTGGTACAAAATCAGCGTAACGTTTTCCAACGGTATGATTCGAGGACAAATAATAAGCGAAATTCAAACGACAACAGCTCAGAAAATGGAAAATCTCATCAGAATCTTGATAGCGAGAGTGTTGAGAGTATGTTGAATGAATTGTCGCAAGAGGTTAAAAATTTGGCTCATGTCGTTGACAATTCAGAAGAGACACAACGTAAAGTATCGGAAAACGGAACATATTTACGCACAGGTCTTTATAATCCTCTGCAAAAAGAGAAAGTTCGTAGCGAACCTTCCCCTATAAAAGTGGTACCGAATCCACAAATGAAAACGTTTGTTACGTCAACCCCGAATAAATTCGTTGATACAAACCAGAAAAATGAGATACTTAACTGGATCGGAATTAATGCCAAGATAACTGAGCAATCAAAAAATTTGGCATTTCATGGCGAGAGTGGAGACGGGCGAAGTGAGGGTACTAGTGTAAAGCGAGAAAATAAAACAAACACCGAAAAGGCCATAAACTATTCGGAATATGAACGTAAATTTGTTTATTTGATGGAAAAAGTTTGTTTGATCGATGAAACCAAATATTTCTTTTCGGCCCAGTTCACTAAAAACTATGTATGCAAATTATATACATTACAAATTTTTCATTTACATATTAACGGTTTTGATTAGTTTCCAGATTTTTTGAAGATAGTTCCAAATTATTTAGATCTACGCACGATTATATTGCGATCACAGGCGGGAAATTATAAAAATATTTATGAATTAGTTCATGATTTACGACAAATTGTGTATAGCGCCAAATTATATTTACATGTAAATATTTTCTGCGAATGCATAACATTGGCAATTTATTTGCTTAACGAATTTTCTTTATATTTATTTCACAGAAAAATCCGCAAAATTTTCTCGCCAAACTAATCGCCGTAATCGAAAAGGAAATGGATAAAATTTTAGCTGAAGAAATCTTTCTGCCATGGAATTTCTCGACAATAACAGGCGATCCGAATGACAAAATACCACGCACTCATGAAAATTAATTTTAAGCACATTATGAATTTTCCAAAATTTCAACGTTTTATTTTATTTTATATACACAAAATTTTACACGAAAATACTAAAAAGTGAAAATTTATTAAACTTAAGTCGAAAACTACCGAAAAACAAACTACTTACTTAAAAAATGAAATATTGAGCTTTAAGTCGACAAAAGTATGTGTTAATGCTTTTACACCAAATTGTGATTTTGAATGTTAAATATTTTGTTAAATTATTAAAAGTTTTGTAATTTTATGATTGTTAAACAAAAATTTGTAAGTAAATGAATTTAATATGTGTGTCTAAGAAAATTATTTGTGTATGTTTGTTTTGGTGGTGGTATTATTTTTGAGGAAATACGATTAATGAGAGAGAGAGAAAGAGTCAGTGATTGTGTGATGTTCCAACGCATTATAGACTACAAAAATGTAATTTAGCGTTGTTAAAATTTATTTTTGACAAATAATTATAATTTGAGTAAACGAATGTTCGCTTGTAGCGTTGCGTTGTTTGTGGTTGGGTGTCAATAAGTGAAGCGGAAAAATAAAAGCGAATAACAACGAACGCCGGCGGAGGACCCAGAACTCGCGAAATAAGAAAATCTAACAAACAGATACAAAGCCAAATTATGGATTCTCAAAATTAACATTTCAGTTTAAAAAGACGAAGAGGTTTACACTTCAATTTTGATTCGAGGAAAAACTAGTCATCAGTTTTTACACTGGAATTGTTTTCTAACGTGGGTACGCTTTAACAAATAGAAAATTTTTGTCTATAATCTTAAAGAATACGGTATGAAGTCGATCCGTAATCTTGACCAGTGCTTCTGAAACTTTTTCATACTGCGGCTGCCGGCTCCCGAAATCAGAAAAATTAAATCCAGAGCCCTCAAAAATTGTATTCAATAATAATGAATTTACAGCTAAACATTTTGGGCATTCTTGTTCAAGGATCTCAGTTGTCCCGCACAGCTTATCAATTGTAACTCTTATCCATATTCCGCAATTTAAAATATGTTTTATACCAACCCAAAATATTCCTTCAGCTTCATTCGATTTGTAGCATTAAAAAATTACTTTACGCAAAAATTGTACAATTCCAAAAAATTATGAAACATTTAGAAATACTTGAAAAGATTCGGATGAGATGATATAGATATAAGAGTGAGCAGAACAGATAACGACGAAATAATATTAAAGCTAAACATTTTTTAGATGACTATTTTAGCGTCAAATGGTTTTTACTTAGATATTTAAGACCAAATTTGGATTTAATTCTTCTGAATTATCGAAATATGAAAATTTTGGAAATAGCTACTTGAAACATTAAAACAAAAAAATTGAGTTTTTCTGTACAAAATTCAGAGTTAGCAATTTTAAATCCAAAATTTGAAATTTTATTTATGACAAGTTTCTTCTCAATAGATTATAGTAGTTCATTTTTTTTAATTAGATCCGTTTGTTGGTCCCAAAGAACTAGGCATTCGAAAATTACCGGTTTTCGGTAATTTTTTAATTGTAGTATCCGTAATTTACCAAAAAATTGGATTTTCTAGAAAAAAAAAAAGTAATAAATATTCCCCCTTCCCTAATAAATTCTAGTCTATTTATCAGAATTTTTCCATTATTTGTATTGGTAATTTGATGCACAAACTTTTGTTCTTTATTTTTAGAAAATTGACCGACCTCATTATTTTATTAATGTCTTCATTTGCCAGAAATCAAAATAAACATTTAATTTAAATTTTTCATACAGTCGTTTTAAATCTCAAATAAAACTTAACACTTTCAATTCCACGGAAGTTGGTTTTATAGTTAAAAAGTGTTGACATGTAAGTTTGTTGCGTTGAATAGTGAAGGGTTTTATTATTCCTCAGACCTATAAGTAGTGCCTGTTTTTCGTTAATTGCCAACTTTTATGATAAAGTGTTTGGGTAGATTTGCCAATCAATCAAAAGATTTTTAGTCTAAAAATTAGAATGACACCAATAACGAATATGACATTTTTATGTGTAAAACCAAAGTAAAGATTTCGACAAATTTATAAATAATTTGTGTTTTATAGGCATTTTTTCTGAAGATAACATAAACGTTCGGTAAGGATTCGAAAAATTTACCAATATTTCTGTCATCAACCGTTTTACCAAAAATTGATATTAAATTCACTACAGAAAACTCGGCATTAGAATCCTGGAATTTTCGATTTGGAATTCTTAACACTAACCTGATATATGTACAATTTAACCAAATTGAAATTGTTGAAGCCAAATGATAAGTTACCATTTGAAATTTCAAATTAAATTACCTACAGTACGTGTAATTTTTTAATATTATACACTAAATACGTGCATTTTCAATATTTCACAAATTTTCATAGACCTAAGTTTCTATAGCTTTTACTTTAAATTTAGCTCCTAAATTTCCAAGTAATTACTTCGGATATCGACCTCTGATTTAAAAATGTTTTTACTTCATAAAAAGCCTCAATTTCAACCACGATTTTTTTGACCCCCAGATCTAGGTTTGCGATCTGAAATTCTGTTCACGCTCATTGTAGAATAAGAACTTGCCTACCAAAATCCTTGTGATTATGGAATTCATATACACATCATATATCTTACAAAAATCATTAATCCAGAAAACTGTAATTCAGATTCAGAAATTTGTATACAGGGAAATTGTGCGGTTTATTAGAGATATTAAGGCGAGATTTTAAGGCTTCCTGGCAACAGCTTCACGGCTCCCTAGGGGGCCGCAGGCCACAGTTTGAGAAGCACTGACCTAGACTACCTGTTCATTACAATGTTTTACTTTCCGTGTCCCGGTAACTTGCAGATTGGTAATATGAGGGGGGCACAAACAAAGATTTCAATTTCCGCCCAATTCGTCACTAAAATCTTTCCTAAAATAACAAATAAAACATCTTTAGCAACCATTTTGATGGTTCTACAGTTAATTAGCAAGACAACAAAACCTTTTTATTTATTTTTTTTTTATATTTTGATAAATGAATTCAGGAAATAAATTTCAACTTAAAGACAAATGATGCTGTATTGTGTTTGTGTGTAAAAGAACCTAACATATCGTTTCAGCCTACAAACACATGATTTCGTTTAATGTTATATTCGTTGTTTCTTACGATTTTGTTCGACTTATACAACAAAATGTCTGTGTACCCATATAGGGTAATATATCTTTCTTACCTAAATCTTAGGCGAGGAAAACACATTAACAAAACACAAATCATCACAGGAGGTAGAAAAATGTGTAGTTAAAATACAAATTTGTATCCTTACCGACAAATGTATCAGTTTTTTATGATACTGAAGATTTTTTTATGAAGGAAATATTTTGACCTGTTTCGATTTAGGTATAAGAATCGGCTTGATTGGTCCGTCGTCTAGCACAACTAATTCTTCTACAATTATAATGATTGAATTCTTAGAAAATACTTCAAGATGTTACCTATGTATGTTTCGTTTTTTTTTTTGTTTTTGTTTTCTTTTTGTTAACGAACACATTTCTACTTGTCTTGAAAGTATAACGATCGAAAACGTTTCTTATTAAAAAACATGTAAGAAGTAAAATCATAAAAATCTCATTTTGCTGCTGATACATGGGATCATAAAATTTTTTTATATTTGTATGGATATGAAACTACCTGCTGTTAGCAATCTTCTGAATTACCCGTATCATCAAAAATATATATGATTACCAATATTATCATTTTCCCTTGGCCCGCACCCCCTTGAAAATTGAGTACAGAGGTAACCATGTTATATTATCCACACAAGGGTCGTTACTCGTGTTTTTAGACACAATATCCTGACTGATCATAAAAAAAATTCACTTCAACGATGTGATTTTTATTTTACGACATTTTTAGCCATTAAAATCATCTTACGTTTTCCTTCGTTTGGAATTTTTTTTTTTTTTTTGCTTTAATGCATAATCTGAGATTCTCGCAGACAAAATGTTTTGATTTCATCGTATATAGCTTCTTCATTTCAACAGCACTTTATCATCATAAATTGGATACAAAAAAAAAAAAATTAAAGTATGTGATACTCTTGAAAACCATTAGAACGATTTTTTTTTATTACTACTTTTATACAACAATCTCGAAGTGGGATGAGACCTGACTAATCCTCCAGATACATATTTTATTTGATCCGTTATTCGACAACAAATCTATACAAGCCTATACACGTATTATATCCTGTACTTATTGGTTCACCGCAGGTGTAAATTTAATACTGGCAGGTAGATTTAGTTTTACAAACAACAAAACGACCAATCAACATTAGAAAAATATAATCACTAACTATAAACAAGCCTGTGTTTGTTTACCACAAAATAGGTGGAGTTTGACGTATTTTATATTGTGCAGGTACGTCCACTTTCATCACTTCACCAAACAAAATAAGTCTTTATGTGAACACATTATTCTTGTAATTATCTTGGATACGGTATTCGTCTGGATGTTTTCTTCTCAAGTAAAACTTTATATTTTTTATTTATGTTGTTTATTTAAGGCAAGAATAACAACTTGCAATAAAATACTGTGACGCTGAGATGCGAAATAAGAAAAGAAAAAAAAGAAAAAAAATAAGATTATGAAGGAAGACGAAAAGTAACACATTTTGGTTCTTAGGAGCTTGTTGTAAATTGGCAAACTATAGATTCAGAAACACACGTGTTATTTTTTGTTGTTTTTAGAATCGTTGTATTCATATACAAGGGCTTTGTGGTAGGTATACAGATGAATTGCATTCTTGGAATTGCTTGAATTGTATGAGAAAAAAATGTTGAATGTCAAAATTTTTATGAAAAATTGATTGAGAGTTGAAAGGTTTTGCAATTAATGATGAAATTTTATGCGACTTTGTGTTCTTTGTATTTTTAGATACATAATGTAGTAGTTAAATTAACATTATTTGATGTTATGTAATATTTGCATAAGTGATCAAACCAGCCTTTGAAATCCGCCCTTGAAAAATGTTTTCCAAAAAACAACTAGTTATTATTTTTTAGTTTAATCCTGCTATCCAGTGGTATCATTTTTATTTGTTTCACTAACTGGTAGCCATTTAGCTTGGCTGAGCTCTTGGAGCTCACAAATAATTTATTATAATAATAATAAACCATATGGACTGAATGGTAAAGTACATAAATGTAACTATTAACAGTGAGGTTGCAATGATGAAATAAAATGCCGTGTCATCATATAGTATTATGGTTCCGATACAATGTTGGCACCAGTTAATCCATTGGTGGCCGTAAGAAGTACTCGTATATGTTCTATTGTTGGGAATGCTAATATTGTTATGCAATTGTTACACGGGCAGTACGTCACATCAAAATCCCACATCGAAACCAATTTTGCCCAATCTGCCCAAATTCCTAAAACAACTTCAAAATAAAAATGTATAAATTTTATACGATGAATATAATTACCTGCATTTTAATCAACGTTGATTTTTATTTGTTATATAAGTAAGATACATTTAGTGAAAGGGTTAATCGTAAAACCGTAAAATTATAAAACAAAAAAAATCAATTAATTTTTCATAACGCGAATAATTAATTTCACATATTTGTAAAATAATAAGAAAGAAGAACCTACAGATCAGAACAAAAGTTTGGCGCCTTTTCTTATTGTTTATTAATTCCCATAGCATATTTTACGTATTGCTCATAACTGTTCGATTAAATTATACATAAAAATAATATAGAGCATAAATCATTTGATAAAGGTCGCGCAACAGTTCGCGCGCACTAAACTATTCCATATATTTATAATGACTCAATCATCTTGATTGATTTTATTAAAGTATAAAACTTTCCAATTATATTATTCTAAGATGAATCAGATTTATATGATATCATATTATCTTGGTGCTGATGGCGTAACACGCATCGCACACGGTAACTTCTCATCCCCTTAATGGAGCAACCAAAAAAAAAACCTTAAATACATCAATTTAATACCCCTGATTCTAAAAAAATATATGAAATCAACTTTAATAACGGTAACATGTAAGGTATGTGTACCCAGATATCAAATATATGCCATCGAAGCGAAGTATGTTGAAATAATATATGTACATTATTACATAACCTAACCATATATGTATATTGTACATACATTGTTAACGTATTAAGGGAATATGACGATGATGATGATAACAACATTGGAAAATGGGAAAAATAACTAAACAAGAATGAAAAGTAGAAAAAAAAATTTCATCCCCTATATACACATTCATATATAAAAAAATGTTTTCATATTTTTTTTTGTTACGTTTTTTTTTTTTGCATAATACATAAAACATAAATCATAATCGACGTCATCTAAGTTACATTTTTATTAGATTGGAAAAAAATTAGTTTGTGATTTGAAATCCGGGATCTATTTAATTTATTAGAAATTCTTGTTGTTGTCGTTGTTGTGTATTTGGGGATGTTCCGCGTGATTTATCTGCGTGTCTGATTTATTGAGTAGGCCCATTTTAAATATTAAATGTGAATAACTATCACGGTTGTTTGTGTGCTTAGGATTCCTTATTTTAAAAATATGTCGTATTCTAAAGATATAAAATTTTTTAACGGCTAATTCACAGTCGAACAAAGAATCATTTCATATCTTTATACAAATTAATTGAAACCCATAGACGAAATCACTTGACACCATATAATTTGTATATACATATTTGAAACCCTTCAAGTACCCACTTTCACTGTACATATTTGTGCGACAGACACCATTTCTAATTGAATTAAAAAAAAATAAGAAAAGGGTGTCAAATTTAATACAATCACACGCACAAAGAAAAAGGATATGTGCACGACTAAAGGAAACTGAAACTACCAATCATGGATACAGAATTCCTATGACCTCTTGCTTAATATTTTTAAAGGTTTCTTTTATAATAATAAAACATTTATTTATTTGTTACTTCAATTACTTCAAGTGTTTCGTCGTTTTAAGATGAATGTGTGTTTATAAAGAAAACAAAGATGAAGTCAAAAAACTGAAAGATAAGCGAGGTATATACTTATATATAGTGGGACAAACTGACTTAACGGGTTATATTCTCGTATATAATACGTATGATGACGGATTTGACCTGTGAATGATACAATTTTATTAGTTATGATAAATACAATTTTCTTTATCCAAGTTGGGTTTTTTGTGTTTTAAAATAATAAGATTTCAGTTTTTGTTGTTAAGAAATCAAGCAGTACACAGAACGAACAAAAAAACCGACAGTGCAGCTGAAATAACAGATAAGTTTTTTATTTTGTTTCTTAGCTTCATCTTCTTGGTTTTATATATAATTCGAGCAGCTATGTATATACACTGTGTATTATGGGATGAATGAATGGGTTTAAAGATACATTTTTAATGGGGAAGATTCATCAGTTTTAATTTGTTATTTTCGGTTTTTGTTATTTCGTTGAACCAAAGGGTTTTTAAAAATTGGATTTTTAATTTTTTTTTTTTTTTGGTTGTTTTTGTTACTTTTGATTTAAAAAGTAATTAAAAGAAACAATTTAATGTTTTATGTATATGTATAATGGTGGAAAAGATGGTGAAAAAATTAAATTAAATTAAATCGACGACAGTAAGACGAGGGGGTTGGAAATAACCGATTTAAGCTTATTAATAACCAGGGTCGAGGTTGGGTGTTTCTATAAATATTATCCAAATTTCTTTAAAAATAAAAATGTTATAACGTTCACACGGTCATATAATTAATAATATGTACGTAATTAAAAAGCATCGCACAAATAAATTTAAAATAAATAAAAATTAATTTATAACTCGATAGTGTTGTTTTAAATTGTTATGCCTTTATTGCGGAACAAATTCAAAAACAAAAAATAATAATTTAAACGACTATGTGAAAGAGTTTTGCCCGCGTTCTCCCCCACTATATAGTATACAAACACCAAAAATTCTAAAATCTGTTTTTCTAATTTATCTTTAAACTTAATTCTAATTTATTTTGTAAAATGATATGAAAAATTATTTTTTAAATTAAAATTCGTTTCATTACTGAGAATTTTTGTTTGTTAATTAATTTTCGTTTTTTTTTTCTGTACATCAGACATGAGTGATTTAAGAATTTTTTTTCGTTACAAAAGAGTTATAAGAATTAGGACACATTAATCTTTGATTGAGTGAAACCGTATGTTGTTTTTTATATAAGTTTTCTATAAAATGAATCTAGGAATAAAGTGATGTATGTGTGCAGACATAAGAAGATTATCAACCAACCTGAATAATTGTTAAAATAATAAAATTATTAAGATTAGCTTGACTCCAATTATAACAAGCGAAGTATTATTAGCTGAAACGATAAATTAATTTATTTCTTAATCAAATCAGTTCGATTATTAAGAATATTTCAAAATATGCCTTTTTGTGCAATGTGCTAGTTCTGGATAATCTCTCCATTTGGAGAATTTAGCTCTTAAAGGAATTTTATTAAAGCTTCAATATATTGCTTTTGCTGTTTTTATTTTACATGATTAATGAGCTGCCGTCCGCTATTTGACCTAAGATGCAATATAATCTCATCTTTCTCTAAAGGCGTTACTTCCTGGCAGAATTTTACGGGAAACTTTAAAATAGTCCATTTCCCATTTCTCCAGGAAATACAAAACGGCGAAAATTATTAAATTGCATTCGATAAGAAAAAGTTAATTTTTGTAAATTTTTTTTCGAATTTTACGATTTCAATCAATTTAAGAAAATAAAGATTTCTAATAGTTTTAAAGCTTAAATTTTTTAATAACCTTCAAAAAATTTAAAAAAGAGTTTTAAGAATTATAAAAACTTTAATGTCAAAATTTTTCATTTTTTTTATTTCTTCTAAGATTTAGAAAAGGGAGAAATTAAAAAAAATTAAAATTTAAAAAGAATTGAAATACCAATAGTTTTGAAGAGTTTTACGAATTTTACACAATTAAGAAATTTTGTATTCTTAAAATTTCAAAAGTTTCAATAAACATAACTAATTGATGATACAAATTTCAAAGTTCTACAGTAAGCTTTTAAGATGATCAACCATTATTTAAAGACATTTCTGATGAACTAATTTGAAATTTTAGGAATGCAAAGAATTCTTAAACTTTAGAATTTCTGACACCAATGTTTTAAGGCTAAAATTTGTTTTTATTTTCTTTAATTTGCACCTTTACCATGCTAATTTGATAAATCATTTTGGTGGCAATCAATCTTTCGAAACAAAACATAATCAATGACACACCTTTACACACAGCAAACCTATACATACTTTGTGCCAATGTCAATTTCATGCAAAATTCCATTAATTCTCATAACATAACTAATTGAAAGTCTATCTTTATGCCCCGGAAAACAAACAGCCGGAAAAAACAGAACAGCATTACACGCAGATAGAAATCCAATGTATCAAACAATTTATCATTATTTCAAAAACAAAAAATAAAAAAATATTTAACAAATGTCAATTTTTTTTTGATTTTTATGTTTTTTATGCGTGGTATAATTCGGAGTCAGAGAGGCAAACAAATTTAGTGCGGTTATGTTTTGGGTTTATGCTTTTAGTGAATATTCAAATTTATACATAGTGGTTGTTAATTGTTTTTTAGTTTACAACCCAGTAAATACTGGTAAATGGTTTTGTTGGTTTAAGTATTTCGTGTTATCAGACAGGCTTTTTAGTTTTTTTTTTTTGCAGTAAGAATCTAAATTTAAATAAATCAAATTTAATCACATACCACCACAAATAATAATTTTTTTCTACTTCTAATTGATTTTTGATTTAATTATCGAAATTTAAATTTACATTTTAGTTTTTCGGTTGCGCCGACTAAATGATGGCAGAATGATTTTAATGGATTTTGCTACGCCAATTTTTGATGCGATTTGAAGTATAGAAAATTGTGGGGAAAACAAAATTATTTATTATTAATTAATCATTTTTTATGTCAATCATTTTATGATTTTATGTAACTTTATGATGTATACGGGGGTGATGGTATCATCTCTCTAAGTGCATTAAATGTATGACATTATGATTGTGCAAAATTTTTATCGCACCAAATAAATTTTAATTTATTCGGGGAAAACGTTTTTATTTCTAAAACTCTTCGTATAATGTATGCAAATATTATAGTTTTTCCTGAATATTTTTTTTACTTGTGTGGCGGGAAATTTTTATTTATTTTTTGTTTTGGGAAAATTAAAATAATATAAAATTAAACCGCACCTGTTTTTAATGGTAATATAATTAAATTAATTTACATATACAATAGAAATTTCAAATGAGCTTATTATATGTGAAAATTAGAGATTTCAAATCCTCTATCGTATTTTCTAATTAACATATATCTCCCATATACATATATAAGAAAGAAGAAGTTTTACGTTCACATTTATGTAACCATATATGTATGTATGTACAATGTGTGGTTTGAACTTTTTTTGAAAACAAAATTTGTCAAATTGCATAAAAATAATTTTCTTATGTACATAACGAGGAAAATTGATTAATGAATTTTGGATGCTGGGTCTTATAAAATTATAAATGAATCGATATATAGAATTGATGACAAATGTTTAAGTAATTATGTTAATTTTGAGTATACATATAGGAATGCAGTAAAGCAACAATATTCTTGTTTTGGGAATAAAAGGGAATATTTTGTGTTATTTCAGGTTTTTCTAAAAATATTTAAGGGAAAAGATATGTATGTGTGATAAGAATGCGATGTGATTGATTAGAAAAGCAGATATATTCGTAAAAACATTCAGGAAGTAATTTGTAAAATATTAAGTCAAATCAATTTTATTTTTTTTGAAGAAGGATTGTTATTTTTCCTGTTGATTTGAATACTACACCGAATATTGGTTTGGTTATAAGATTTGTGTATTTCTGATACGGGTACGATATGGTAGATTTACAAGAAAATATATTTCTTATGGTTTGGCATTGATTTTTATTTTTAACGTACATACTATTTATGGGGTACAATAATGATAAATTAGATAAGAATGTCTGGTTGAAAACCACCACGCAGAATATCTTTACCAAAAAATATCAGCGCTTCCAAAATAACTTAGGAAGAAACATAAAAATGTTCTTAATTTGATAAATGTTTCTATTTATTTCAAAATATATTAAATATAAATTGATAACATTGGTAAATTTAAAAAAATTTCACTTTAATTCAATTTAATTTGGTGTAATTATGAAACAATGATTTAGATGAGCATTTAACTTCAACGTGAAATAAATGTTCAGCATTTCGTTCAAGAGCATAATTCTGCAGCAAAAACAGCGCAAATCGACGTTTGAAATTTAAATTTGCGAAAGCAGTCCTTGCAGTTTTTACAGTATATTAGCAACGCTGCAGATAGTTAATATGTGCACTTAAATCAACCATAACAATGATGAATGTATGGGCTCATGTAACATATGCCATATTCAAATTAATGTTCTAATTATACACAAATTTGGTATTCTAGGTAAGTAACCGCCATATTATACTGTACTATATCCTGTTTATTATACATAAATGCTCCCCGATTTTATAAAAATCTAATCTAATCTTTTCTAATATATGCGTATATGTGTAAAGAAAGATATCCGAAAAACAAGCGCGTATGATATTCAAGAAAGAAATTAAAATTCTTCGTTATCAATGAAGACGAAAAATAATTTAGTAATAAATTACTTATAATACATACAAACATATTAGAAAATTTATTAATATTTTAGTTAGTTTTTTTACCATAATTTCCCATTTTTATCTTAAATATAGAAAATACAATTTATTTGTCATATAAATTCCACTAAAAATAAAATAACGAAATTCTTAAATCTTAATATAAAAGTAATAAAATTTTTTTTCTCTTTAATATTATCTGGCTTGCTTTCTTAATGCCGCTCTGATAACATAATTTAGGTTATTTTGTATGCTATAATTTAAATATATGTAATACATATGTTGTATACTGTATGTATATGTATATACATAAAATACTCGAAACAATCAAAATGTGGAAAAATAATTTTATTAAAATTATTCAATTCTCGTATTTGTACTCGTATATTAATTTTTTAAGCTTTGATTTTGGATTCGAGTATATCGTTTTTCACAAAGAACACATACTCGTAACAAAAAAATATTTGAAATTTCCCATGAATTTTATTAGACACATATCTAATGGAGTATATAGATACATTCGAATTAGAAATCGTGTCGACAGTATTCTGTGAGATACACACTCACTATGCTTGTAGATAATTTTGGTGGATTACAACACCATGAACACTTGTCATTATATTAAAGAAAAGAAAATAATTTTCATTTCCAACAACAAAAACTAATTAAAAATCGAAAAAATATTTTCTTTTTTCCATTTTTTTAAGAGTTAATATTTACTTAACACTTTATATATGCGTTATTATTTCTTGTACATATGTAAATACAGATAAATATATTTTCGTTTTTATTGTAATGAAAACATTGGTAATTGGAAAATGTGGAAGCAATTTATAAGCGCAGAAACAAAAAAAAAATGTACATTAAAAATTATTTGTATATATGGATATTCAGGAGGTGTTAAAGGATTAGATGCTTGATTGATGCGCTCTTATAACTTGTATATACGAGTATGGAGGTACCTACTTTATAGCAGGGGCCTTGAGGGAAAAAAAACAAGCAACATATGTATGTTACCACGACAAGTAAATTGTATTCAAAATGTATTTTTTTTATATTTAATTAATTTTCTTTTTCAATTATATTTTTCTCGTGGCAATTGGCAAAAAGGCTTTTAACAGTTCTTTGTTCAAGACGAAAATGTTTGTTTTTAATTTTATTTATGTTTAAGAGTAGAAATTAATATTGATAAGCTAATTACAAGATGTTTGTTAATTGGATTGTCAAACATATGCATTAATTTAAAGAGTGTTACTGAACATTGACATAAAGAAAATCGACACAACTTTATATGGAAAAGCTTTCCGAATAAAGTTGTACTTTACGCCGTAAAAAGCGTTGTAGATTTGTAGTAGATCTTCTAAACAAATTAAAATAGTTTCCAAAATACATATAGTTAGACAGGAGTATAGTGCTTAATTTTCAGGGAAAAATTTTGTTTACGCCAATTGGAAAGAGTTATTAGCTAAACAAAAATTGTAGTTTTGCTCTATTATAGTAATACTATTGATTTTCCAACTCAATTGCTGCCCTGGAAAAATCTAGAAGCTCTAAAAAAGTCCGTCAAACTTTCAAATAATAATCTTTTTCAAAAATTCCCAAATTTAACATTTAAATTTAAGAAAAAACTTTTCCGAAATGTGTATCTGTTATGGCCTTTTAAAATTTCCGAATGCGACCACAATAATTCAGTAGTGGTCCGATCAAAATGGTTTCTGAAAGATACCAATGTGATTTTGGCTAGCTGTAAGGATGCTATTTTGGGAACATAATTTTCCATTTCATTCTTTCAAATCGGTTTTTAAATTGTATTTTACAAGTACAAGGCTGAATAACCCCCCTCCCGCCCCCGCCCCCCCCCCTTCAACCAATTTTCTGACCCGTAAATCAAATTTATGGTATTTAAGAAAAAAATAATATTTAAATTAAAATTGCGGCTCAATTCAACCTTCAGTCAAATTTCTCTCAAATTCGAATTCAATATGTTTCTTCTAAAAAAACAGTACATTCAGCCTCCTTCAAATTTTGAAATTTGAAAACTAAATTAGATTCAGATTTCCAAATTCAATGAAATTTAGTCCCATTTGTTCCTTTCTGATTCTATAGAATTTTAAATGTATACTTGAATTTCAACCATTTTTTTAAAGTTATTCTATTAAGTTGCAAACTTATTGTAAATTATAAATTTAAAATTGTCTTAAGGTTCAGACTTAAATCAAAATAGAATGAAGAATGAACATTTGTTTGTATTGCGTTCGAAATAAATTGCAAATTTACCTTGTTCTTCAGCATACACACTATTTATAGTTCTTCTATAACTGAAATGTTAATCAAAATCTTCTTAATTTTTATATGTATAGTGATTGAATTTTTGTAAATTGCCCATAGTTAAATAAGATAAATCGCCTCGTTCAAACTTAAACCAAAATTGTTTGGATTGGTATTCGATTTTGTCCGAAATGAATTTTAAATTGATTTTATATTATTTCATCAAACAGTTTTAATTAAAAAAAAATGTTGGTGAAAAACAAAAATTTGTTTTGAGGAAACAATTCGTTTCATATTTAATAATAATTAATTCTCATTTAGCTTTAAGCTACTTTCAAATTACCCCTAGATTGAGTCTCAATCTGTTTGGATCTTAGATGGAATTTCAATTAATCGTATTCGATTTCTAAATAAATTCTAAACAAATTCAGTTTGTCTATAAAATTAATATCAAACCCATTTAAATCTTTGCCCAAACTGAGTGAAATCTAAATACAATTTATATTATATTCCAACTTCTATTAAAGTCGCTTCAATTTGAAGTTCCGATCAAAATTAATTCCTAAATTCCAGAAAATGTATAATCGAATTCCAAGCAATTTATGGTCTATATATTCAATTAAAATAGTAGCAGCAGGTTGACGTTTGGAAAGTTACAGTTTAGAATCATATATGTAAGTGTGAGGTATAATAAATTTTATTGACCTTCTAAAATCCCCACAACTCAATTTCTAAATTAAATTTGGGGCGTTACTACGAGTATATGCAATTTATAAACCTTTGAATATAATCAGCTAATTGCATTGTACGACCTAACAACAACCTGTTTACGTGTTTACCTCATATTATAAACAAACCGCACCATTTCATTTCAACAGGTTGCCGTTTCCTCATACGATATTTTCCATGAAAATAATTACTTATTTTCCCGTTCATATTTCCATAGCAGATAATTATCATTAAATTTAATTTCAATAAACACCTAAAACAACACGCACACACACACACACTGTACATTAAAAAAAAACTTTCCTAATGAGCTGCTATCAAATCAAAAATAAAAATAAAAAATGTTTTCAAAATAAAAATAAATTTTCTCATAATAATTTTCCTTCTTTGTCGCAACATCCACATCTCATCATATGGTTTGTAAATTAATTTTATTATACAAACTCAACAAAAATAAATAGTTTTAGTTGGAATGACAATTAATTGTACAAAACTATAATATCAAAAGTGAAAGTTATGAGTGAAAAGTGTTTTTCTTCCTGTTTTATCGCCTAATAAAATTGGTATGTGTGAGAGAATTTTCTATATACATATATATATAACGGTTACATTTATAATAAAATACTTTGTTGATTAATATTAACCCTTTGTATATAGCGTATTTAAGTGTTTTGGGATAAAACTACTCGAAAACAAAAGAAGACACACACTATGCACTATATACAGAGTGATTGAACTTTTGTATATAATCATCATGAATAATGTTAATTTACTATAAACAATCAATTATTGTTAGCAAATGTTGCACATATAAACACCAACTATATACGTATATACAAAGTATGCAGATTCGCGCATACAAATTTCCGCGAATCAATTTGATGTCTATTCCACCAATTAATACATAATTTAGCTACGTTTTCTTGTTATGCTACAACTGCCGCAATTCCCCTTTCATTTTCATCATTGCTCGCATCATTTCTGTATTATAAATGCGTCATCGAATGTAAATGCATTTCTTGAGATGTAATAAAATGAAAAAAAAAAATAAAAATATATAAAAGACAATTATAAGACATTAAAAATATTTTTTGTCTTTCTCATAATGTAAATATGATTAAAAAACATTTTTAAGATAAATACACGCGAGATGAAAAGTAATGGAGTTTTCTTTTTCTAATATGCGTTTTCCTCATTTTTTTTTGTTGATGGTGAAATAAATTCGTATCCTCCTGTAAATATTTTCAAGTTGCAATTTTAATAAAATTACCGTGTCCGTTTTATATCTTTCTTCCTCCCAATCTGTTACAGAGCTCTTCCCAGGCTGATCAGAGCTTTGGAGTCCGATTAAATGCTTAGATAATATATATTTAATTTTACATTTTAAATATCCAACTTCAAGTGTCTGACTTATTCCTTTCCATCGATGTCGTTTTCAGTTGGCTTTCAATTAAAATTAACTCTATGTACACCGAATATGTAGTTCTGCGCATTTCTTTCAAACAAAAATTCAAACAATTCACCTGTTTCGGGTTTGTTTTAAAATCTTTTAAATTGTTCGACTTCATTTTCTGTAATGGCTTCTTAGCATAATTATTGAAAGGTAGCCCCCTAAAGAGGATAAGTTTTTCAAAATTAGTGAGTTCAAAATATTCTTGAAATTATAAGGGGTTCTTATATTATAAAGCATGCTGTTTGCAGAATAACTCTTCATGTGGTAGGATTAACAATATTTTTTTTGCAGGATGCTTTGAACTGTGATATTAGCCTAAATGATGTACTTGTGTGCAGTGTATAATTCATATAAGCAATATTTAAGGCCACTTTCTTTGGCTCCTGTCATAATTGAAACTTCACTTTTTTGACTTAATTATCATTGGGTATCAATCGAGACAGTTTTAATCTTATTTAGTTATTTCTGTTGCCTACAAAAAAGCTTGAAAATTTAAAACGATTTAACCTGAAAAATCAACAAAACCACAAAGCAATTTCAAAGTCAGAAAAACAAGTGACGTACCGTTTAAAGTGCAGTGCAATAATCTGTCGGTGTTTTTCGTAAATTTAGAATCGTTTTGATTGACCAATTCATTTAAATAACAATTTTGCGGGCAGGAAACTTCCAACTATTTTAAATACGCTTATGTAATCTAGAAAGTATTTTAGTCGTGTCACTAGCAAAAGACCATTTAACAAAATAAAAATTATAACTCATTAATTAAAATGCTACTAAGAATCATCTGAATGTTTCCCAACAGAATAATTTATATACATTTTTTTGAATTACATTTTCATTTTATTGTTGTTTTTGTTGTATTTTATTTTTTTAATTATACGGATTATTTGTTAAGAATTAATTAATTTAGTTTTTCTTTTGTGAGTAATTTAACTTAATTGACTTTATTTTATCCAGACAAACTTTTATTCAGATATTGTACAACCATACTACTTGTTCAACTCTGCATTCTTTGTTTTAGTCATATATAGAACTAAATTGCAGGTAAAGTAAAGAATAAAATTGCTCCGATTTGTAAAGTTTAAAGTTTTATCAAAACTGTAATTTCTCGTGAACGAATTATCCTCCTTCAAAGGTTTCTTGGCTCGCACAAATAATTAATTCCATCTCGCACAGATATATTTAGTTGGAGTAGAAAATAATAAATCTGCCTCTCATAAGAATGTACATATTATTTTGAAGTATTAAGAATAATTGAGGTTCATTTCGGATCACCTCAGTTTAGGTATAAATAACAGGGTTCAATCAATAGTCCCTCTTCCAAAATAATCTAGACAGTTTTTATGTTAACACAATTACACAATCACATACCAACTAAAATTATATTTTTATTGCCCAATTTTAGTGAAAATTAAACCATAATTGATCATACCGCCATCGTGTATGATAGCAGGGGGGGAGGATGCAAGTCACATAAAACCATCATACAATAGAACAAA
This sequence comes from Tipula helvola, assembly GCA_963556165.1. Taxonomy (NCBI): domain Eukaryota; kingdom Metazoa; phylum Arthropoda; class Insecta; order Diptera; family Tipulidae; genus Tipula; species Tipula helvola. Next base: position 343,933,782 of record OY744483.1, on the reverse strand, counting down.
ATTTGTCTCTTAATTTCATTCCTTTCGGGTGTGCGTCTTTTACATTTTTTTGTGCGGTTTAGTGTCACATTCTTTCTCTACCATAATAAAAATCTTAATGATATTCATAACTTTTGTGTATACCGTGGCAATGACTTTATATGGAACGAGGGGTTTGAGTTATACAGATGATGATAATCTAATGATAACGACGAAAGTTATGAAAAAATATAAACGTAAAGTAATAATCATAAAATATTAAAGGAACGATGAAGAAAATTGAAAGGAAAATTTGTGTGTGCTTATAAAAATAAAAAGTTTTGACAAATTCCAACAGAATTACGACCGAAATCATATTGTTTGCACGTGTAATGCTTATTTATTTGTTATAATTTTATTTAAACCAAAACCAAAAGAAAAAAAGAAAAGAAAAAAAATTGGGTGGATCTTTAAGAAAATCAAATTAAGCACAAAGACGACAAAATATACATATTATTTATCCAGTACAGTTGCCTGTCCCCCTACACCGCATCACACATAAATAACATTTTTTATTGTCAAACAACGCACATACATAATATTGTTTATAATTTGAAATGTAATTAAAAACTATTCGGAAAATAAATATTTAACGCAACATATACAACAAAAACAAAAAATATATCATTCATTATCATCAACATAATGTTGCATAACACAACATAAATATATAAAGTGTACAGTACATTACATCATTTTGTATATGAAAAAAAAAAACATAAAACAAACTTTAAATTCATTAACGACGTTGTTTGAAAATTCATATGTGACAAAATAAAATATATTTTTTTTTTTTGGAATTTTCCGACAAAGAATTTTTCTTTTATTTTGAAAATAGCTGTATATTGGAATTTTCGAATTGCAAAATTTATAGTGTTATTTTATTTATTTCGGGAGGGAGTGAAAAATAATTTATCTTTGTACTCTTTGTAATTTTTTTAGTGCTTTGTTTCGATATTTTTCTACCTGTTGTTATATAATACTCAACAATTTTCCGTTGTGGGTGTAACTAAAAAGTCACGTGTTTACCGGATATACACATACAATTTTCCCTAAATTTTAGATTATGCGCACCTGTAGTTTTTACGCACCGTTCAAGGTATAAAAATGTATAGCTCCACCTCTATAATATTGTACAGGTGAGAGGAGTGTATGCTGTTGAAAATTAGTAAACCAATAAACTAAAGAGCATTTAAAATAAATGTTTTTTAGTAAAGTTTATGGAATTACGTAATTAGTATTTTTGAATTTTTATAAAAATATACCGGCTACATCGTTCAGATTTTCCCTGATAAACTTTGAAAAATAATAAAAACATTGAAACCTATCCATTCTGATTGAATAAAATAAAGCTGTTTTTTGCAGTTGATTTAAAAGCACGTAAAAGAAAGTATACAACTATAAATTCTAATACTGCTAATTCGAACTTTACAAATTTGCGAATTTTGCTTGCTAAGTTTATTTTTAGTTTTAATAGTGTATCTAAAATGTCTACAGTTTTTAACAGAAAATTACGTAAAACAATTATTTAATCACAAAATTTTCTCATGTTCCTAATAGGTATTTTGTGAATTTCTTTTGCTTTTTTTTTACAATTTTTGGAATTTAAAATTTTTTCAGGAAGTAATTTTTGGTTCAATTTTACCAAATTTGTGCTGCCATCTATGTAATGTGTATTGAATTAGTGACCATATGATTTGTAGTAGGCATTTCACCGGAATGATGTTGTTACACGCTCGATATAAATTTCGAAAATATGTTAAAATCATTTCATTTATATATGAAAAATCCTGCAGTTGAGGGACTTATAATGCTCTGCAGTCACCGCGTCGTCTGAAATCACTGCTTTTCTTATTGACAACATCAAAATATTCAAAATATTAACTACATGGAAGACTAGCAGCAATACCATTTCCGATAATCTCTTCATCCACAACTGTTTAAATCAGTGGTGGCCAAGCCAAATTAGTATTTTTGACAAATTTGCAAAATAAATAGAGCAATAAAACTCTGATTAGAAAAAAAAATCAACTGGACAACGCGGCAATTATTTATGTATCCAGAGTCACAGAATTTAGCACTGTGGAATGAGTGTGAAAGCCACCGCAATATTTATTCCACCTTAAGAAATGCAGCCCGCGGGCCGCATTCCGCAAGATAGAATAACTATTGTGGTGGTCCAAAGAGATTATCGCAAATGGTATTGATGCTACTCTTTGTCGATTATGTAAGCATTACGAGTTTCGAGTTTCTCGAAATTGCGACAAAATGCGATTATGTAAAGCTTTACGAGTTCTCGTAATTGCGACTTGTTACTGTTGTTTTACTCGTACAGATTTTTATGTACGACAGACAACTCGTAATGATTGAAAAAAAAATCAAAATTTGCATAACAACCACAGTACTGTGCATAACAACAACCAAATTGTATGCCGAAAATGACGCTATCGGGCAGCACTTTTGTTTAAAAAAACCTGTTTCTCGTAATTGCTTACATAATTGCGTTATGTCGCAATTACGGCACACTGAGTTTTGAGTTCTCGAAACTCGTTACTCGTAATACGAGAGATACATAATCGCACCCCAGCACCCTGATTCCCTAAAAAATAAGATAATGGGTAAACGTGTAAACTCGTTAAAAACAAAGCTTTCTTTTATTAGTTTGCAATTTTTCGATTTTATTTGAAGTAGTAATCAAATCGAAAAATTGGATATTCGTTAGAGTAGGCCTCGCTTTTTGCTAGTTTACACATTTACTCATTATCTTACTTTTTAGAGAATCAGGGTGCTGGTGTTTAATATTTTAAATATTTTTATGTTGTCAATAAAAAAAGCAGTGATTTTAGACCACGCGGTGACTTCAGAGCATTATATAGTCCCACAACTTCAGGATTTTTCATATATAAATGAGACGATTTTAATATATTTTCGACATTTATATCGAGTGTGTCACTAAATAATCATTGAAATGATTTATCTAGCTGACTGCTATATCCACACCTTTAGACTTCGAATTGACCAGAATGATATTTGGGCTTAGAAGCACTGCCCAATCGTTTTAACGTTTAACTCGTTCGATCTTATTTGGTTTAGATTTTTATTTATTTATTTAGATGATGCACATAAGTATTAAGTTTAGAGTCTAAACCGTATACTATATGTAGCCTCTAAATGGACATCTCAAAATTATGGTTCTCAAAAATTTTCAGAACTTAGTTTGAATATTTATGTTGGCTAAGAACGATATATATTTATTGGAATACACGATTAACACAAAAAGAATTCTTCCGGTACAAGATCAGAATCCAAAAGAATAGAGGTCTCATTGTATGGGCTTCAATTATAATAAATGCTTACGTTAAGAAATTTGGAAAGCTAAAATGTGTCAAGCATATCCTTCTTCTTCCGCAAACCCGGTGATTCTAGTGATTTAACGGATATTTCAATTTAAGCTGTAACTCAACAATTTATAGCTAATTCGTGGTGACCTCTCATTCGGAGATAAAGCTTTTACATTAGAGAATCCTTAACAGATTTTTCTATCATAAACCATTGGTATGTAAGTTTAAGCTTAAGCACCTAGTCAAAATCGGAACAAAAAGTCCCAAAGTTAGTTCAGACGTGTCATTTTTATCAGTCAGTTCACAACAAATATTTTATAAATCTTGTGCACATGCACTTACGCACATTAATCAAATTTATTTCCTGAAAGCATTAATTATGGGATACTTGTAATGCGGGATGAAAATGTCCACAATTCTTATTTGCGTTCATACAAACAAATTGTTGTATTGGCGCTGCGAATAATCGCCCAAATATGAAAAATGAGGGATTGCCCAAAAATTTTATCAGTCGTTGTTAGTTTTAAATTTAGACGACTATAAATATAGGTAATTGAAGAAAGGCCCAAAAGCTTTGGGCTTTTTGGGACAATTGTATTTCTTTTATGTTTTGCAGATAAAGCCTACTATAGAATATAACCAGCGGCCGGTGGTTGCAGACGTAAATTTATACAATCGTTTCTAAATTCTGAGACAGGTTAAATTTGACTGTAAACCATCGAATGTAAATAATCGCCCAAAAAGTTTTCAGTGATCCTTCATTTTCGATTTTTTTTTGGGTGCTTGGGGAATGCTTTTCGCTCAAAATTTTTTTTGCTATTCTGAATAAATTTCTGGTTTAGGGTGATTTGGGTTGCAGTTACCTGTGACGTGAGAGTAGATTATACAATATAATGAGTTATGTGTGATTATTACACATTTATATAAAGATGTTTTGGTATCTTATAAATTTCTATGTTCGACTTTTGGTTTTTACCAGAATTACCAACATTTCTAAAATTGAAAATATTCGAAATTATTGAAAACTTTCCGGGTACGAGTGCTTTATTAAGCTTTGAATTTTTTGATGTCCAGATTATTTGAAATTTTCAATTTTTTTTTTATATTTCAAAATTCAAAACTTGTAAAAGTAAGAGCGACAAAACGATAATTTTAAGTGAATCAACAAATTTAATTTAAATTTGATGGAATTTGTAATATGTTTAATATAAACATAATATTTAGTCCCCACCCTAAAAATTATCTCAAGTATCATAAATCAATGCGAGCAATTTACAATTAAATCGTCTTGTGTCTCTCATTCAATAAAACAAATTACATTTGTGCACAGCAATATACTTGAAAAATATATCTGTATATTTAAGATTTTTATCTTCCCTCTCACTCTCTGTACACTATAGTAAAAATAAACAATATCTTTATACAGTTGATACAAATAACCACAAAACACAAATATACTGTATTATATACAAACAGTAATTGAAGTAATTTATTTTATTTACTTTAAATGCATTTTATTTATCAAGAAGTTTTGTGCAAACTATCTCCTATATGTATAAATATTAAAGAAGAAACTATTCTATTACGTATATTCGGTTAATACCTCGCTAAAGTACTTTAAGAGTATAATTTATTTTTATTGGGGTCTCCTCGTTACGTTAGAATGAATACAACAAGGAAAAGTTATTTGTTGGACAATAATTATTGTCTTAATTTTTCACGTATCCAACATTCATAATCTGTTTGACATTTTCTTGTTGTTCTGGCTTTTACTCTCTCCATATACATATAATAAGTAATAAGATTTATTTTATTAATTTATGATATTTTGCGTTTATGCCTTAAAGGTTAAATCTTTTCTCCAACCCCGCACTTTTACTACCCTTTGTTGTAGAGATCTTATAATCCTTCTAATAGTTTGGATTAAGATATTTCTAATTATTTAAATATAAAAATTAATTTTTGTTTTTTTTTTTTTGCTTTTATTTTATCGTCTCTTAAAAATAATTGTATGTATATAAGAACATTTTCTTTAATGAGTTCACATATATTATGTAAGTATGCCTGTGTTTGTATATGTTAGATCTTATATAAGAGTATCTATATGGTTGTGCGGTTTGTTGACCAACAATTTAGACATCATAAAATTTTATGAATTTTCTTTTAAAAATTAAAAAAGAAACGTTTTTATGGATTAATAACTCAAGGAATTTAAGTTTAAATTGTTGTGCTTAAGAAAAAGTCGTTTCGGTATTATTTTTGGGTCGTGTTATGTATGGATATACGTTTTGGGTGAGTATTACATCCATAGGGTAACCAAATTTATTTAAACTTTAAAAGGATGTATCTTAATGTGTGTGTGTGTGCGTCTGTATGCTTCTTAAATTATGAGACTTATATTTATAATCTTATTCCAAATATTTTAGTAAGGATTGTAAAATGTTCATATTTCTAGCCTATTTTCTTATCTTTCATCCAAAATTTCCCGTATACTCAAAAATTCTTTTACTTATTAATGTAGTTTTCTTTATGGAATATCTAGTTTTGATATTAGGTGCAATTGGCACAATTTTTTGGAGGGTGTTTTTTCTATACCCAGTACATATTTGTAATTAAGTCAGTTGACATCAGTAATACTCATGAGCTAAGATTTGGCAGCGTCGGCATTGGGTTGTCGATAGCTAAAACTTTCGCATATGTATACTATGTAGGATTAACCAGTATGGCCAATGCCTCAATTTATTCATTTTTTGCTTATTGTGGAAGGTTAAAAGTATTCCTAATGCTACAAGCTTATGAGCCTTGCTGTTCATTTATAGACGGACAATTATTTAATATGTTTATTAGTTGCTTCATAAATATTTATTTGTTGCACCAAAGAGTAGAAATCATCAAAAATCGCTATCTGAAATCACGAGCTTTCACTTGCAAGGTTTTCCTGATTAAAAGAAACATTTTATGCTTTGGAGTTCTGATTTGTTTTTGTTTTTTTTGATTTGGATTTTCTGATATTTGCGAAAATTGTAAGAGAATTTAATCCACAATTAAATAATTAATTCGAATTAGAGTTAAAAATTGTTAATTCTACCTTTAAAACTTTTGACACGTTAACTTGGAATTTCGGTTAATAGAAAATCCTCAGAGCTCTTCTGCAACAATTTGAAAATGTTAAAATAATTCAAAAATCATAATAATCGAATTTTAAATGCTTCTATAATCTATAAACATGCAACCTGTTAAATAATGGTTATACTAACGAGTATCTTAGTTTGGAGCACATAAGCCACATATTTCTTTAATGGATCGGAAAAATCAGCCAGCCAATAAATTTGTCCTTACCGCCATTCTGCGCAGAAATATCGAGACATTAAAACTTGTGGACGGTAATTCCACAAAAATTCCTCGGTGGATGAAATTATGGATTAATTGAAGGCACAGCTTCATTCATTAAAAAAAAAACTTACATTGAGTCTAAAAAGTGACAAAAGGAACCCTTCTTTAAGTACCTATAATGTAAACCAAACGATGCAAACTGGACGTGCAAAGTTTCTCTTTAACTAACATTCTAATGTTATCGCCTTTATTGACTATTGGATTGCCTTGCGTTTATCGGTGTTCATTTTATTTCCGATTGTTGCACTTTCTTGAAATTTTGTATTGACAGTGTGCTGATTTATCATGGTTTATTTACTTTTCGATAACTATGGCATTCTATACTGTTCCAATCGTCAATAAAATAAATGAATTAATTTAGTATATATCATCATTCGGGTGCCTTTCGTTCTCTCAACAAGGTGGCATTTAAAATTTACTGAAATAAAGCGGTATCACGTTGCCGTAAAATCTTTTTAAAACAGATGCATTCAGATTTATCATCATAAATTTTCACTTTGTGGAATCGATAACAATTATTGGCTAACGAATAGCAATCTAAACTATATGTATACATATTGGTTTCACCATTAACTGTGTTAATTATTGTAAGGTATTTTATTAATTTGTCGGAAACTTCAAACTTTCCAGGGCCATTGTGGGCAGCTGGATGTCTACAGGACAGTTTTGATATGTACTGTGTCAGTTTGGCTGCCGTGAACTTGTGAATCTCGTCAATAGTATTTATAAAAAAATTTAAGTTTTATTGATAAGTCCTGGATTTTACCAAGCCACAAATTTTTCTAAATTCTAATAAGAAGTAATCCACATTGCAAGAGTTTTTTCTGGACATTTTAAATTTGAGAAGCTTTTTTACGCTCCGAAACTTAAAGAAATTTGAACATCTCATCGGCTTCTCTGGCATTTTATTCTATCTCTATGTTAAAAATATTGTGCCGATATTGTCGATCTCGAATCAAAATTATTCTCTTCATTTCTTCTCATAAGAAGACTTTCGTAAACCCATATTCAAAATCTACGTATAAATGTTATCGACTATATCTATCATTAGTGATGTAAATGGTAATATTCTCATGGGTAATATTACCGGTAAAATAGGTAATTTAGGTAATATTACCCAAAGTGTTGTTACCGTGGTAATATCGGTAACATAAATTAAAAACATCCTTTCGAAGCTACTCAACTAATCTAATTGCAATAAGAGTTGTAACACCACTGGATTATACTCACTTCTTTATGTACAATATTAATCTACTACACCATCCTTTATACTTGGCTGCATACATACTTAGTATAATAATCTACTACACGTTCCAGACGGATGCTTGGTCGAACATACGCAGGGACTCCATAACAAATAATGTCATCAGTACACCCAAGCTCGTTTTCTACAAATCTACCCACACTAAGGAGAATCGACATACGGCTAAGATTCTTTTCGAGAAAATTGAAGCGGTGTTGAAAGACGTTGGGATTTATAAATTTATTGGGATTATTACTGACAATGGAGTGAATTAAAAGCGGCCCGAAAAATGGTTAACACATACTATTCTCATATTACTGAGTATGGGTGCGCCATGGACTCAACCTGCTCATTGTCGATATCTTCAAGATTCAGTCTATCAACACATTGAAATCTTCAATCATACGGATGGTTTTTTCGGAAATAGAAACGCACATGCAAAATATGTGAGTTTTTATTTCAGAAACCTTTCGTATGAATGAAGATGTTACCTTCGAGCGCATACAAGCGACCGCAAATCACAGTATATTGCACTTAAGCTGCCTGTACAAAGGCGATGGAACTCTTTTGTAATCTTTCTCTCAAGTTTGATTGAAACAAGATATGCCCTGATGCCCTGAAGAAGTGCAGTCAGTTATAAAGGCATCTACGATATCCTCCATCCTAAGCGAAACGTTTTGGAGAAAAGTCGAAATTGTTCATTGTTTGCTTTCTCCGATTGTTGAATGGACATCTTTATTTGAAAACGACAAGAAAGTAGTTTTGTCCAAAGTCGAGGACTGAATCTTTTGAACAAACTAAATGCGCCAATTACGAAGAACTTATAAGCATTTTTGATTCACGGGCTGATAAATGCTTGCAACTGCCTCATTATGTGGCAAATTTGCTTGAGCCAGGTAGTCGAGGAAATAATCTTTCGGAATCACAAAAACTTGAAGCAACTGAGTTTATTTTTAATATCGCAGAATTCCACCCAAAATATAATGAAGGAACCAAAATAATTGAGTCGTTGGCACATTACAATGTTCGAAGTGAAATTTTTTCACGACCGTTTGTAGTTGCAAGTGAGCAGCTTTCTGGTGATATTTGGTGGGCCGGAGTATGTTCTACATAACCTTTAAGAGCATTGGCGGTTGATATATTGAACATGACCGCATCGACAGCTACTACGGAAAGGACGTTTAGTATCTACGATTTTATTCACAGCCAAAAACGCAATCGATTCACTGTAGAGCGTGCGGGAAAACTAACATAAATATTTTGCACAAATTCAACCTATCAAAATCGACACCGGAACTTTGGATAATAAAGATGAAGCTTTTCCTGCGGTATCAAATACCTATCAGTTAGTAATTGATGAAGCTGTATATTCGTTTGAAGAATAAGAAGAAGGTAACCTAGAGGAAACTATGAATAAATCGATTATGATTGAGGTTGATGCTGAGGATGATAAACGCGTCGACGGCGATGACTAACATAATGGTTTAATTGATTGCTAAACTGCTAATTCATAATTATGGAAAATGTATTATTTACTGATTAATGTTTTACACTGAAATACAATATTCCTTATTTTTATTTTTGAACTGAAACATTTTAATATGGTTAAATTCAGACCAAGTAAGTGTCCCTCTTTTGTCCATATGTCAAAATTTTGAAACTCTTTCTTGGTAGAAAAGGGAATCAAAATATAGAATAAAAATCGTGTTACCTATTTTACCCATGTTACCGGTAATATTACCGGTAATGTTACCAAATTAAAAAATATCGGTAATTTTACATCACTATCTATCATACAAGAAAAGGTATAGCCAGTTTTATATTATTGGAGTTTATTTTCTAGTCACTGATGCGTCTATACGGAGGCTGCACAATTTAGCAGAACTTTTGCACGAAGGTGCCAATATGCTCATAATGGACACATTGAATACTCATTGGGTCAGATGTCAATTGTTTAGCAAAACATATTGGCAAACTAAAACTTGTATTTGTCTTATTAAGGTCGGGGTATCTTAATTACCCAAATTAAGCATAAGAGATTATTAAAAGCTCGTTTAGATAAACTTAAAGTGAAACAAATTTTTCCATAAATTAAGTATGAACCGTTATTAAAGCATATTTTTTCTACATCTAATTGTTAAAAGGAATTTAGATCCCTCCAAAAAGTCATTCAACTTTTATTTTAAAATCATCCCGAGATAATTAAAATGAAATCAAACATATTTTTTATCTGTTTCTAATTGATAATATCATGGGAATTTTAGTTATCAAAACACAACTTCAAGATGTTTCGTATGTACTTAAACAAAACTAAATCATGTTTCCACTTTTCATTTGTTTTATAAAGACTCATACAAGAAAATGTCAATTTTTTTTTTTTTTGACAACTCAAAATCAATAAAACCATATCATAAACAAAAAGTCGCATCTCATCCCAAATTTCAAAGACAGATGAATTTTTGTTTTGGTTTTGCTCTTTAAAATCAATTTCCCTAAACTTCTTCGTTATTATAAAGTTAAATTTTATGTTACGTTAATAACTATACATTTGATTGACATGACAGACATAACATTTTTATGTCAATTTTAATCATTAGTAACAGTTAAATTTTTTTTTTCGTTTTTTTGGGAGATACACTATTTAACCAAAAAATGTTTTGTGATCTTCTTAAATTGATTTTAAAATTTTTAAAAAATGAGGGTTTCTAGAAATTTAAATGCCATAAATTAGTAATGATCGATCTTAGTGATAGGAGAAGCTTGATACGCCAAGTTTCATCAACTTTACTATACTCGTAGAATCTTTTGATTGACACAAAAAAAATTAAAATTATTCCTTCAAATTTCGTTCAGAGCAGTAAATCAGGATATCCGGTCGTTGTGCATCCAAATTTATCCGTTTCATTAAAACTTTTGCCAATACAATATTCCAAAAAATTCAATTAAAAAAAAAATGTGGAATATTTTAATTGGACAATAACCGTGAAGATGAATAGATGAAAATATCGTATTGTTGGTAAAACCCCCTCTCTACATATTTTCCGTACATTATGGAAAATATAATTAATAGTTTAATGTTCGATATAGTTAGACGGTTAGTTTTAATTTTGTTTATAGATGACTGCATCATAAGGATATCCTTATCGGAAATACTTTTTTATTATCAATCTATCGTCGTTTATAATGAACAGAACTCGTTGATTTTATTAAAAGTACGCTAAATTAATACTCATGATGATGGGAAAATAATTTTCATGAATATTTCGTGATTCGAATTCGAAGTGAATTCTGTGTAATTTGCCAGCTCCTATATAGTTCTGGTCCTATCGAGTCGTAAATATCTAGGTTTGGGATTATTTTGACTTGGGGGGGGGGGGGGGGGGGGGAGGGGGTTTGTATATCACAAATAAAACTTATTTGCGAAAAAAAAATTCCTAAACAACAAAAAAGGCCAATAATTAAATTAACCTGAACTAATCTTTAAATTTCAACATTTTCACTCGATGCACATACGAAATTTGCCCTTTAGATTCGCCACCAATAATGATTGTTTTCCGCCATCACCCATCCACACTTTTGTTTCTCCTAAACCAAGTACTGCTTGTCCTATATAATTTGATTAAACACAAATCAGATCGTGTGTGCGAGATGTTGCACAGTGTATTCGTAGTGATTTTCACAAGAGTTGGAAAATTATATATTTTCAGAGATGCGTAAATATGTCATAAAAATATCAAATTTTTTGAAAGTGTATTTATATTTTATTGTTGTTGTACAAAGTATTTGTTGTTACAATCTAACTAAAAGTTTTTTTTTATTCTTGTATATTATACAATGGGGTGATTCTCAATTGCGATGAAAGACCGAAATGCAATTGAATTAATGAAATGATAGATGATAATCCCTCGTCTTCTTATGTGTACTCGACGACGACGTTTATATATTGATGAATTTTAATATTTTGTAATGTGTTCTAATGTTGAATATGAAGATTGGTTGTCATTATCATGACGTATTATATGGTTTTGACTTTAAGTGATTTGTATATTTATCACTATATAGTTTAGTACAATATATACTGTTACTAGTAAAAATTAATTGCACACAACATACCATAAGGAGAATGTAATTGGAAAACCGATAAATATTCACCGTTAAAATTCAGTTAAAATGTAATAAATGTCAAAAGCTAAACAGTGATATTAACCAAATAAAAAGACTCAATATGGATATGTTAACTACCTACTATAAAAATAGTCGGTAATGTTAGACGCAGGACACCAACCATACACATAATTGCCATTATTCATCTTCTCTCAAACTATATAAAAATAGTTATAATAGTAGTAATAACAATAATAATAAAATAAAAAAAGTGTTATAGAGCGGATATTGGGTAGTTAAATGTCTGGAAAATGATATTCAAAAGGAAAAATGGCGAAAATAAGGAAAATTAATTACGGAAATTGTTTTTATTATACGTATTATAATTACGTTATAAATTTTATCAAATTTCCAATTTGGTCTTATCTAGAATTTTTATATTGTATATAAAATCATCGGCGCTGAAAATATTTAATACCAGCACTTAATTAAAATTTAACCATATGACACAAACATTAAAAACTATAAAGTTTAATTTAAACTGTCATTATCTTGTTACAAAAGAGAATAAAATAAACCAAAATATTCACCCACCATTCATAATAATAAAATATTTAAAAGGAAATCAACCAAAAATATTTAATGTCACTGTAAATGATACATTTTTCTAATCCAATAGGTTGTAATTTAATTTAAAGACGGTTGATTTAATTATTGTATAAAGTGAAAAATTGGGGAAATGACGTATAACGGTTGTCACGATTTACGATTTTAAATGTTCTAGATCAGGAATAATTTTGAGAGATGATAGATATGTAATCAAATACAGATATAGTAAGCAACACAATGACGGCCATCTTGATGTTCGAAAAATTCGAACAAAAAACGAACAAAAAAATTATTCTCTTTGACTTCTCTGTGAATGTTACAAAGAATTCAGAATGCAAAAATGTTTTACCTTTAATTTCTAAACTTCAAATATTCGAGATAAGTTTACCGGGATTTGGAGGTAATCTCCGATTTAAAAAAATATCCGCTCTTCTTTTAAGAATTGGGGTTTGTTTCATAATACAAGTTCCGTACAAGCTACTTTTATTTCGTTTTTAGAAGAAAATTTTAACTAGAGAGTTAAAAATTTGAGTTCCCAATTTGATTGAGCTAAATATAACAGCAATTGCTTAACTACGTATATGTTGCTATTAACGTTGCTACAATTGTCATTTCGGTTTAACATTGCTAACTTAGTTGTGTATAAACGCAACAAATGACACAATAAAATAAAATCGAATATGTTAATATTACCTAATTATTTCTTTCTCCTTTCTTCCAATGGATTGCAAAAGCTACCCAATGATAGCCGCGTCATTAACCTCAGTCGGAAGCAATAGTAAAACCCCTTATTGCAATGTTTCGTCAATTCTTAAAATGACGTAATTTACTAAGAAGATCACCGATTACTTTTTCGATTGAATTCAAGAATAAACGTGAAATTTCTTACGTCATCTTTGAGCGCAAAAAAACTTATCTAAATTAAAAAACGGAACTTGACATACCTAGCAGAAAATGATTTATTTCAGTTTTTTGTTTGATATGGTTCAGCTTTTTGATCCGAAAGAATTGGACATTAGTTTTAGAGAATTAGGATTTTGAGCATATTCTGGTAAACGTAACATAAACCTTTAGTGAAACCAACCGATTTACAAAAGCTATTTTTATGTTGCAAGATGTGTAATAAATTTTATTATTTTGAAGCACATTTGCTATTCACATTACAATTTTAATACTGTATTTGCCAATTGTTACGGATTCGGTGGCTGACAAGTCAAATATTCTGTAAGGAAATAATTTCGTCAAATTCTGTAAGGGTTACTGATTCTCTGATTACCCTTTTAATGTTCGCTCTGTGACTGCTAAATTAAACGAATATTAAAGAAAAATTGGTAAAGATTTGCAGGTAAGTAGTTACAGAGTCGAAAGGGCTCTCCGCAGAAAGATTCTATACTTCAAAAAGAAATTCACGTATACATTTGAAAGGCGCAGGTGTCGCTGATGGATTAAGTTGTATTAAAACAAATCAAAAATAAAATGTAAGGAAAATTATCTTTAATACATTATAGATATGGCTGGTTATTTACAAGTTAATATTTTAGAGGAGCTTCAGTGGCGAGTATAATTTATCCGCGTGTAACGTTTATAAAAAATAAAGAACAAAGAAACTGGAGTAACAAGCGTTTCGACAACTTCACATTCGCTCAACAAGATAAATGAAGTTGCTTGTTCCGGTGTGCCTCGACATCGGACAGCACACGTTAAACAAAAACTGTTAAAAATATTTACTCAAAACAAAATCATCCCTTCTTCTTATACGAGTACTATATGTATATGGATATAAAAAATTATAAAAAAATATTCAACCATAAATCACTTTATTTCCAATTCACATAATTTCCTGTTACATAACAATAGTGATCTGCTGCACAGAAGATGATGATGATGATGATGATGACTATTACAAATATTATTTTTATCCCGTGCTCTATTGTGTCGTCGATCCCAAAGTAAATTTGTCAAACAAAAAAGGTAAAATATAATAAATGGATGGATATTTTGCACACGTGCCATAAATTATATGTTTTATATTATTTTTATGGTGCACACTTTTTTATTACGATGCGATCGCGTATACTTAATTGTTTTTGTTATCCGGTTCAATATTTTTGATTCTCAAGTATCTCGTGTATAGAGAGGGATAGGGTTCATAATACACTTATTACATATGTATTTCTTAAGCGCAAGCAACACTGATATTTCCTGTTCTAGAAAAATGCGTGCATGATCTCTACACAATGTAATCTGATATGCACCAAAACTTTATAAACACAACTAATCGTTAAGATAAATTAAAAACGAAACAATAATTTTGTAATCAAAAAATGTGAAACATAAAACAAAGAACATGATTGTTTTGTATGTACCATCGATTCCATAATCATAATCAAAATATTTTATGTTACAAATACATTTGTAGAGCGCGCGAGGAAACGATATTTTATAGTAGAAAGACAAAATCTACTTTACGTTTCTTTATAACTCATAAAATGTATAAGAAATAAGTCACCACATATGGAATTTTTTTCGTTTGGTTTAATTACTTATGTTGTATATGTATAACATATCTTAAAAGTCATTTAAATAAAATTATGTTGTTGCTGCGAGTTTGATTGGAGTCAAATATTAAACCCGAAAAAGTTAATTTATGACGATTTTGACAGCAATGATGAAAATTCAACTTTAAAATAAAAAAAAAATTTAATGACTTTTCTTATATACTCCGAATGTATGTTCACATTCCAATTATGTTCAAGAAGTTATATATTGTGTATAGGAACTAAGGGTTCAGCTGATTGTTTATAATAAATTTCAATGATTTCTTATTTTTATATGGTCAATAACACTGCATTTTAGTGAGAAAAGTATTTAAAACTTTGTCTAACCTTAGAGCCATGGTTCATGAATCTAAATTGGAAAAGTCAAATATTAAAACCATCATTATGTTCCCACGTTTTCTTCAAAATTGATAAGCTTTTGTAAAAAAGAAAGGAATGGGAAATAAATTTTTGATTAATGAAAAAAAGCTTTTGAACAAAATTCGTATAAGTTTCTGAAAATGGCTCAAGTTGCAAACTATAACTAAAGGTAAAAAACCCGTAGCAAGACGGGCACATGACAAAGCTTAATATCTCAAATATCATAATAATCTAAAAAATGTAGACATCGCTGACACTAAAGTGATCTAATGAACATAGTTGCGACTTGTTTCAAACAAGCCTCTTCCATCAACATCACATATAATTTGTGAGGGTTTCTTCGTCGATTTTATTAAATTTTCTGAATTCTGAAAGTTTTGATTTTTGGCAGCTTACCTTTAAATTCAAACTAATAAAAAAGTTCGCTTAGTCATAAAAATGAAATCTAATACGATTAAGCGGTTGTGGCTTGGAATAATAGTTTGTTGCCAGAATATACCTTATAATTAAACTGTGGAATGGTTTGCTTTATAACTATATTGCTGGAAAGTTTGAAACTAATCAAATTACAATAAAACTCAAATCAAATTACAGAGAAATAAAAAATCGAAATAAAATAAAATTTCAATTAATTAACGATATCATCAACCGCAAGGATATATACTCGTATGTGTATTGGAGATGAAGTTGAAATTTATATAAATATAAACCACCCTAATTTATAACCCTCCAAGGGGCAGTTAATTACTCAATTTTTATATTTTATTGCCTTTAATGATCATCAAGATTGTCTTTACTTTTCTCTTACGTATTTGTAACGAAAGGAAAATAATTAGAAAATGTTTGGTAAAATGACCACTTGTTATCATCAGGTCAAGTTTTTTTTTTTTAAATTGCGTGATATAGAATACCAATTAATTTTATTGTTTAGTTTGAAAATTTTTTTATTTGTTTTTGTTGCAAAACTATAAAATTAGAATTTTAGATTTTTGTGAAATAAAATATAAAATAAAAGGAAATCTGATAAGTGAAATTTAATTAAAAATGTATTTGGGGTTATGTGTGTGTGTAATGTAGATTGGTCATTTGATCTTTTAGTTTTGTGTTTTGGGTCATTGCATTGATTTATTGAGTGGTAAATATAGAATTTTAGATAGCTAAGGGTTATAGTAGAAACCATATACATACATGATGTCCACTTAATTTTCGAAACACTATACATTGATATGTACATAAATATGTATGTAGTTTAAGAGAGATATAAAATCTAAAACAATTACTTTATGTGCTATCAATGCCTGGCTCCATATTGACTAATTTGGACACTCGACTAAAATACCAATTGGTTTTTAGTCTTAATAATAATTTTTCAATTTTCATAAATTTTTGTCTTTTTTGTTCTCAGAATATATGTGTTTAGAGTAATATAGTTAGTCAACTAACTACAAAAATACTACCAGCAAAAGTAGATATGATGGGTACATCCAATCGTTTTATCTTAACTCATCGTATAGTGTGTATATGAAAGACTCAAAGACATAAGAACAAAAGCAAAACAAAAAAAGGAATTGATGTGGTGACATAGTGAAATAAAAAAAAAGAAAGAACCAGAACGTGTCTTTGAATATATATGGGAAAATTACATTGATTCCAAAGCAGCAGCAAAGTACGAAAATTATTTTATTCTTCTCTATATACAACATAATGTTGTTGTATATACATAAGATTATGTAACATGGAAAATTTGTCAAAAAAAAAAATAGAAAAAATTGGCAAAAAGAAGAAAATTTTAATATACTCAACACGGATGAAAAATAAATTTTCCTAAATGTTCAGTTAATATTGTTATACAGAGATAGAGAGAAAGAGGCAGTTTTGCACAAATTTCTTGTTTAATTTTACTAATTGAATCGTGTTTTAGGCTTACGACGTAGATCATAAATATTAAATAGAAGAATGCAGTACATCATATCTGCAGGATTATAAAAAAAACTGCTGACGTAAAATTATTGGATAGTATAAGCGAAGTAAGGTCGAGATGAGTGAAGTGGATTGGCAAAATATTAAGAAAATCTCAAGAAAAGGATTATCTACATTTTACTGAAGAAATCAAAAAATTATTCATATTTTTTAGTTTTCTAACTAACATTTGCTGTTGACTAAAATTAAAAATTAACCCCTAATTGTTGATTTCATGTCAATAAGATAAGAATGTAAATGGATCCCACCTACACATCAAAGTTCTTCAATTACATTTATAAATAGTGTTACTTAACCTAATTTGTATATGAGCCGTACAGCGTAAGGGGTAGTCGTAGGATTTCTATATAATCTCAAATATCTACAATATCTACAAGAATTCCCTAAAAGCTCAAAACTTTCAATTTATCTGAATTATTGTACTATGTATATGCACAACTCAATAACACATTGTGCAGCAATTCAGAAATTCTGAAGTTGTCTTGAATAACGTCGAATAATTTCGAAAACATCAAAAACAATTAATTTACACTAAGCACATGTCATGAAAAGTCTATATTGCACCTTGAAAGCTATTTTACTTTACAGCTTACCATTATTATCGTAGCTATTCTTCCGAAATTTAACTTAAGAAAATAAAGTCAATAAATATATCAGTTAAAGTATTTTTTTTTTTATTTGGGTTTATTTTAATTAATACCTACTCCTTATTTCTTTACTTTCGATTTATAAAGTAAAAATTAAACGATTAAAAACATTTCTACAGAACATGGAAGTTCAGTAAAATGGGTGACAAATAAATCGAATGATCTCATTATTGCGTTTAAGAATTTTATACAAATTTATCACCCGTTATCCCAAGAAACCTCAACATAAAAATAATTAAAGAAAACACAATTTTTTGTTTTTTGTTATATACTGGTAATTTTTGTATTTTCAAGAAAATTAAAAATATATAGGATTAAATAGGATCGAAATTGAATTTTTAATTTCTAAAGTATTACGAAATAAAAGAAAAGAAAAAACGGTAGAAGATTCTGAGATTAAAAATATTTAATTGCGGCCATAGAAAAAAGACAAATTTGTTTATGTTTAGGTCACACGAAAACAAAAAAAAAAAAAAAACAAAAAAAATCTCTCCAACTGTCAAAGAAACTAACTCTTTAAAATCCGGAACAAATCTCTACATCACACCAAAACTATAAAACTTGGAATTATCATAATCCAAACATAATTTCAAACAATTTAACGACATTTGTTTTACATTTAAATGAATTTATCTCCAAAAAATTCACAATCAGCAAGATAAAAGAGCAGAAACAAAAAAAAAAAAAAAAAATCGGGAAATTTATGTGAATTCGTATATTTATATATCGCATGTAGAAAATTTGTAATAAAAATTTTTGCAACATCCCTGCTGTGTATGTACAAGTATATAGTGTGTGTAGTGTATAAGAATTAAAGTGGAAAATCTTATTTTTTATCAAAAACATTTATCATTTGGCTTTTCTCTTTTATAATTTTCATGCATAATAATTTTAATACGTAATGTTTCGATATATTTCAAATATGTAGAATATGGATATACGATTTTAACTGCTGCCAAAGTCTTTACATAATATATAGACATACTCATATAGTGTTTCGAGGTAAAATGTGTGTGCTCTCAAATTTCTGAATGCGGTGATAGTTGGGCGAACGAAAGCCTTTCGGGAGTCATAATTTTATCAATGTCCAACCACAAATGTGCTATTTTTTTAATAATGACCATATAATCTCGTATTGCAATTAAATTTCAGATGCTTCTGTATATACTGATGATGGGATGATTTCAACATCTTAAATCATATTTTGTGTGTGCGCTCCATGGATAAATGAACAGTAAATGGAGATACGATATAACTGAAATTTAAGATAACATTTTTATTTATTATGGTAAAGCTAAATAAAAAGATTGCAAGATTTTTTATAAATTATTATTTATGAGTTTGGATTGTTTTTCCCCGTTCTCATAAGTTTCGAGGGAAGCGAGGGCAGATTGATTTGTAGAAAGTTGCTGAAAAAAAGTATTTTAATACTGGTGATACTTTATAAGTAACACTTAAATTGAAATCGAAAGCTTTCGAAACTCCGTCCGTTAGTTACCTATTGCATTTTTAGGCGCTCAAACTGTGATTATATTAGTAACTATTTCATGGTTATTTTATTCAAATGTATAAATTGCTTTTCAGTAAATTAATTGACGTTTATGAACTTTTTTTTATTCCTATATTACATTTGCAAATCAAAAAGACTGACATTGATCACATACGTTTATTTTTTAGATTAAACATTTGTTAAGTAGAAATCGTCACGTTTTACAAATAGAATTGGACCAAATTTTTAAATTAAATTTCGGCGCAATATCAATTTGAATTCAACATTTTAAATTTTTCAGGTCTATTTTTTCATCTTTAAATAAATTTCACTGTATTTTGCAATTATAGATTTGACAAAATTTTTAAATAAAATTGGACACAAATTTTAATTTAAGTCATCACATTTTTTGTTTTGCCCGGACATTTTTGCTTATATTTTTAGATGGTTTATTTTAGTTTTAAACATCTAAACATTTTGAACTTTTTTTAAAAAATTGACTTACTCTGTTTTCAATTTGAATTGAATACAATTTTCAAATAAAATTAGACACAAATTTCAATTAAAATTCAATATTTTTTATTTTGCTCGTAACTACATGTCAAATAAACTTAAATGATTTATTATTATTTTGAACATTTCGTAAACTATTTTGGACCTGTGTTTTGCAAATAGAATTGGACGAATTTTTTAAAATAAAATTCAACCCGTTTTTTTTAAATAGAATTAGAAAATTTTTATTTATTTTCAATAAAATTAGAAATATTATTAAAAACTAGAATGATAAAACATATTTATTAAAATAGAAAACCTATATTTTTTTAAATGTTTATTTGGAAATTTTGTCCAGTTCTAATTGCAAAACAAAGTGATGTAGATGTGTATTTAAAAAAAGTCTGAAATGTTTTGCAAAACTTATAAATTGAAAAAGTGCAACCAATTAGTTTTAAAAAAGTATCTTTGAAATATTCTATTTAACTAATGTGTAATATGAAATGA
The DNA here is from genome assembly GCA_963556165.1 of Tipula helvola. Classification (NCBI taxonomy): domain Eukaryota; kingdom Metazoa; phylum Arthropoda; class Insecta; order Diptera; family Tipulidae; genus Tipula; species Tipula helvola. The sequence goes on along the minus strand of OY744483.1, from coordinate 343,913,041 downwards.
TTTAACCTAAAAAAATTAAAAGTCTAATTTTAAGTGAGATTGCTTAATAATCCGAATCGGTATTATGAACCCTAAGCTAAAACCGAAAAACGAAATTTAATTTTAATAACGTATATAATAAATATTGAATAACATATGTATAATAATCCCCATTTGTCTAAAATTTTAATGAGAAAAGCTTTTACGATTCTTTAATCAAGGTCAAAAGTTATTTTAAATTATGATTTTTTAATGAAAGCTGTTAATTAATTCCAAGAAAATTAATCAAGCTCTCAGATTTGGTAAACAATTTATTTAAAAAATAATAATTTGAAAGCTTTTATAAGTAAAAGTTGAAGAATAAAACTTCTGAAGATTTACATCAAAAAGCTTGGGAAATATGCAAAAGGGCAAATGTTAAACTGGAAACGATTTTTTTTCTAATTCTGATAGGATTTTCTATGGAATCTACAAACCTCTTGTATAGGTACAGAAATTGCCAGAAAAAAACAATAAATATTATTTATAAATTCATGTCATATTGTGTGGTTCATACTCTATTGGTAAAAGTTTAAAAATGTTGATAGGGACAAGTTCTAAAAAGGTAACTGGAAACTGAATTTTAGATCTTTGGCCCAGACGAAGAATTCTAAATTGAAACTTAAAAGTGTTATAAATAAGTTGTCAATTAAATAAATTTAGCAGGGCATAGCATTTGTATAATTGATGTGTGAATTTTCCAAATTCCCTCGTTAATCAGTCTTTTCTGTAGTTAGTTTGTTGCAGTTGTAGTAGTCCTAACAATTATATATTTTATAAAATTTAATTTAATTTAACTTTTTTTTTGGAAAATGTAACCAAAAATTTGTTTTGTTTTGTTTTTCATAAATTATTTATGTTCTCGATTGTACACAACGAGGATGACACAATAAACAACCATAAATAACTGTTGTTATGTATAGAGAAACTTGTTAAACTTATAAATTGGCATCGATTTGAAAAATTAAAAAAAAAGCAAAAAGCATTTGAAAAAATAATATTAGCAAGGCTTAATTTGAACAAAAATTCATTACTATTGAACCGGAAATAATTTAAAATAATTGTGTTCCACTTAGATTAAATGCATAATATAGGAAAATGAGTGGCTATATGTGGGATTTCATTTTATGTTGGCACACATAGCTCATAAATAAGCACCCACACTTCAACTGTATGCTCAAATTGGATTATTTTTGGAATAATGTAATACACTAGATTCATTTTTTGTTTTAACATAGAGATAAGACAATCGCCTTACTACAAGAGTGTGTAGAGACATGAACAAAAATATTTTCTTTATTTGTTTAAAATTTATTTTCCAATTTACAAAATAAAAAAATACGCCTTTATTTTTCTTCGATGACAACGTGAACTCTCTATTGTAGAACCAAAACGTCTTATAAAAATGTATAAATTAGAAAATATTGTCATTTCGGGTATGTAAATCTACCAGTTTTTGGATAGTTTTTCGTTTCAGTTAATTTATTGTTTTTTATGTTGTACGAGCGAGTAACAGTAACAAAAGATTTTTTTAAAAATGGGATGGAAAACTATTTTGGTTATAACATGATGCCTTTTATAATAATAATACGGTAATGTACCAAACATTATTTTTAATTGTACGACATAAAACGACAACTAAACAAATTTTTTAATATTAAAAAATTTTCCTGCGTACAAAAGAAGAATGAAATGGTATATCCAAAAGGTATAACCACCGGTCAGTTTTATATATTATTACCATGTTTAATAAAAAAAAAACGGTAAAAATTCTTACCGTAATAAAATCCCTTACTTAGGATTTCATTAAATATATTATTATTTATTTTGTACATTTTACATTTTATGTAAATTAAATAATTTTGATGACATGTTTATAGTGATGAAAATGGACCAACGACTCCGATTTTTTCACATGAAGAGGTAGACAATTTTTTATGAATTTTAAATTTTTAATTAAAATTATGGGTAAATATAATATATCCTTTCGTCGGTGTATATAAATATTCAACCTCCACACAAAAAAAAAAGGTTTAAACAAGAATCAGGATCAAAAACAAAAAAGTTGTATTAATTAACTATGAAAATGGCCAGAGAATATCCATTACACAATTATATTCGAGAACAATCAATTATTCTTATCATGAATTTCATTAAAACAATAAATAAATAAATAAAATAATTTATTTATTTTTTTTTTTTTAATTAAAATTTTAATATAATTTTATTAAATTTAAATTAAAATAAAAAAAGTTTTTTTGAAAGAAAAATTCTTAAATCAAATAAATTTAATTATTTAAAATTCAGTAACAATTTTTATTTTGTTACAAAATAAATAAATAAATTAATTTGACCATATATATAATGAAATGGTAAACCCTTTTTTCTGAAAAAAAAAAATAAAAAAACATAAAAGTTTTTTTTATAAGAATATGAAAATCTAATTTTCTTAAGGATGGAAACTCTCTATAAAGGAAAATACCAAACTTGAATAAACTTTACTTAGTTATTATTTTTTGTGATAGAGTTTGTTTGTTATAAATCTTCTAGGCTGGAATTTCGTTACCGAAAGTGGTCAAATATCTGGAGTTGAAAAGGTTCTCGTGTCATTCAAGGAATAAAAATAATTTTAGACAGATTTAGAATTTATTTGATACATCGTATTTAAATTTATTTAACGCATATTTCAGACCTATTGTTATGTACCTACGTCGTGAGTACAAGAAAAAATTGATACAATCATCGAATATTTCCAGCTTTGCGAATTTTTCATATTTTCCAAGTCACTTGTTCAAATGGACTTTGAACACACATGGAGGAAATAAATTTTCTGACTTTTGTTTCTATTTCAATCCAGAAAAAGAGTCCCATTTTAACAAAATACTGGTCACTTCAAAATTCTTTTCAATACTCAAGATACTATTTGCTTGATTTTATTTTTTTTGTAAACGTGAAAATATAACTTTTTTTCAACTTCGCTTCTATTAATAATTGGGATTTACAAATCGAGACACAAATTGACAGAATTTGTTTGCTTATACATAGGTACAACGTACAACATGTCGTTTGTCACATTTTCACATGCAATTTAAGAATAATGATTAAAATTAAAGACTATAAAGATAAATCACTCAATTAAACGAAATACTACATCCAAAAAATGTGTGGGCTTTGTTGTCGACACGACCGCAGTATTTTCAAGGCGTGCCAATGCCACCCCCCCAGTTCGATCTAAAGAAACTCGAGTTTACAATTAATTTATTTATGTAATACATGTAGCTTCAAACTTACATCTAACGAAGTACAAGATCCTTTAAGGAGCCAAGGCTTGATACAGCAGCATGCCGATGTTTTGCGCGGTAGCACCTGGATGCATGTACACTGAACCTAGCACCAATATGAAATTTAATTCGTCGGTTCTAAGCGATACTTCTGCCAGACAGATATAGCTTATTTATAGCTCTACCCTGGAATATGACAAATGTCTGTGTGTAGATCTCGCTGCGATGTTTCTGTAAATGGTCACACCATCTTCTGAGTTGGCGTTCGACGATGCGCGATTATTCATCTAAGAAACGCATTCTAATTTACGTTTTGGAATAGGCTTTTCACGTCGAACATCCATGTCTCGTTGAGAGCTAGATAATATTCGAAGTAATTTATCACAGCATGGGACATCTTTCGAATACGTTTTCAGGCTTTACACATTAAGATTGAGAAGTAATGTGTGTGTCAAAGCAGTATTTACCTCATTGCAGTTGGAATAAACTGATTTAGTGACGGTTGGAAGAAGGTGTTTCTCGAGTCGTTTTAATCCCAAAAGGAGTACAGTTTTAGCTTTAGCATAATTTAGGTTGTGCTGCGCTTCATGATCGTTTATATTCCTTGTTTTTAAATATTATAACTTATTCATCTTTTAATTTTCTGCAGACAGTTATTTACAGATTGGTGAACTCTAAAGCAGCCTAACTCTAAAGCGGCACAAGATCATGAAGTGAACTTTAAATACCTCACTTTATTATTAAAAGAGGTATTAAAGAAGAATTTGTTTGCATCTTGACAGGTTCAAAGAGAAAATTCTGTGGAATTAAACAAAAACAGGATAGCTCCCTCATTATTTTTGAAACAATATTTTGAATGACAAAATTAGATATACGAATATTCAAATAAAGATATATTTTGGGTAGTTTTTCTGTTGTAAATAATCAAGTTGATGCAAAATTGTTAATCAAATTGAAACATATACAAATTCGTACAACAATTCAAAATATTTCAAAAAATCTTAACTACAACTTAAAAGCGATTTCTCGACATTTTAATTTTTGCAGATATCCTGTTTTGTTTGGCTCCACAGATTAAATGTCTTTGTAGGTTATTCCCATTAAAGCTGTTCTGCGAATTTGGGAAACCGGACTCATCCGTGAAGCCGGTGACTTCAGCAGGCCTGAATTTCATCGACAATCTTGTTATTTACAGATCGTTAGTGTGTATTATAATTATGTGAAGCATGATTTTTTACTGAAAAATTCTTATTTTCTGGCTACAGAACTGCTTGTGTGTAAGACGAACAGATTCGGTCAAATAGTCGAAAATATTTAGACGATTTTTAAACTTCTCGGAAATATGTAATATGTATTCTTAAAATGTATTAAAATCCACATTTGAAGACATTACAAAAAATTGTGATATTACATTTTTTTTGTCTAGTGGTAGACACAAAAAATTTCTATTATTTTAGTGTGTAGGGAAATGTTCAGGAAATTAAATTTAAGGAAAAATATAAAATCAGGAAATGCACTGAAGGAAAATTTATAAATTTTCTCTCTATGTACTCGAATATACATGGTCTAATGCCCCTTAGGCTTTGTGATACATTTTTTTGTATGTGTACACATACACCAGTAAGATATTTTCCAAGACAATACATTTTTCGATTAAAGAGAAATATTTTGGATGCAATAGAAAAAATCCTGCCTTAAGATTAAAATTTAATTAATATATTTTAAAAACTGAGCTGTGTATATCGTGTATTTATATACAAATTTTTTTAATCTAATCCTCAAACCAGTGGAAAAAAATTCATTGGTAAAATATTTAAATATAGAGGCCTTTCGTCGAACGGTGCCAATATTTCAATGTAATAAAATTTATTGATAACAATCAACAATAGAAAATTGCTGCCTGCAAAAAAAATCTCGTAAATAAGGGCTGATTTAAATTAAATTCATATACAATGTATAATATGAAGTAGTAGAGGTATTCTTAAACGTTATTTATATAAAAACAATAATTTTGCTTTGCCCCTCATTCTTTATTAGATTATGCCTGTAAACTGTATGAAGGGAAGAATATAGGGAAAAATTCCCATTTTAACATTACTTTTCTCAAATAAATAAAAATAAAAATCTTTTTATCGAATAGATATATTATAAGTATGTATCGAGGTTGGGGGATGAAAACATTCCAAAAATTATTGATAAGTTAAAGTTGGGTATATATCAGGGTATTGATTAAGATAAGAATTGATATTACTTTAGGATAACAAATAAACAACATTTTTATATTTTAGAGTGGAGTGGGTACAGTGGCTCATACACATTGAGTTAATTTGCAAAATTACTATCTCCTCGATATCTCTGTAAAACGACGGTTAATAGTCTTGGTTCAATTAATCGATTAGTTTACAATAAATATTTATAAAGACCCTTCATGTATTAAAAATTGTTAGTCCTGTTTATTTACTCGGAATTATATATAATAATTTATTAAATACAAGATTATATGTTTTAGAAACAGTTATTCTTAATTTACTTATATTTTGGTTTGGTTCAAATTAATTTGTATTAATCTTAATATTAGTTATAATCTAATAAATAATTTTAAGTTCAGTCAAGTTAAACTGAAAATGTGCCGACACAATATTAAATTGCTCTTTTATATTATGGCCTTCATTAACATCAGCTACAAAAATTTCGCAATACGCGCATAAAATCCAAAATCCAGCGTGCACCTCGACTTTAGCGAAAAAGGTTAGAGATACTGTAACATTCGGCCTTAATAATAATTGAGTAAATTAAATGTGGCCGATTGTGTACTTAAAAAAAATGGTTACTGTGATACATAAACAGAAATTTGCCGTAGCGCTCCCTGACTCAGTCTTTAGAAGTATATTTGATCGTGGGATGAAGGAAATATCACACCTGTGATATGACCAAGAAATTCGTTAATGAATTAATTACAAAATATTTCAGCTAAGTAATTAAAACATGGATTCAAAATCACTACGAGAAAGAGAAAAACGCTTTTAACGGCATCCGGGATCATGTTCTAGACTGTTAAAATCGAAAAATTACAAAATTCGCCAGAAAATTAAAAAACTATTAAACAAAAAATTAAAGGAAAATTTAGAAAATTTTTGAAATAATTAAAGAAAAAATTAAATTATAGAAAAATGAGGCGATTTTGATTCAAAAAAAAATTAATTTTACAAGATTAACAAAACAAAAAAAAATATTTACGAGATCAAGCGTCCATACCACTGACCGTTCACCTCTGCACAAAAAAAATCGAACATCAGGTATGAACTTTAGTCAATCCAATAAACCTTGTTTTAGAAGATTTCTCATAATTTAATCGACTTACGATTGAAGTTTTCGCTAAGTTTTGAAAAGTTTAGTTTACTGGTTCTACTATATAAAGATCGTTTTAGTTAAGCACATTAAGCCACTGTACAATATTGCTTCAAACACAGCTTTTTATTTTCAACTTATGGTACATTAACACATATAACGCATAGGTAAAGAAACTTTTTTTTTTTTTTTTTTTTTCGCTGGCGCTACATCGCATAGAGGGGCTTGGCCGCTTCATAGTGAAGTTTCGTAATCATTTTTATAACGGATAATGAGTGATTAGTTCATTGATCCTTACATTAACCAGCCGTGACTTTTTCATCACCCGCCGGGAATCGAACCCGGGATCTCCGGAGCTTGAAGCAAGCATGCTAACAACTGTGTCACCGGGGCGTTTTAAATTAACTCTAATTTTAGGAACAATATATATCGAGGGGGATTTATCCAGCGATTAATTAGTACAACCAAAACGTGATCTTAGAGGCTTAAAACAATCCCTGTAATATTTTAGTTGAACTGGCTTGTACTTGCTACGTCAAGTAAAAGCTTCAATCCGGTACCACAAGAATTTAGTAGTAACAAGAGTAAATCGCAATTCTCAAGTTGATTTGGTCTCAGTTATTTTGAATATTTTTATTTCCTTCAAATTTTCCTGCACCCTGGCCTGACCACCAATATGTTAACAAAAAATTTGCAAATAAAATATTTCCCATAATTTGTGTGTCTTTTGACAAATATATTAGGTGAATGATGATGAATATTGTACGATTATCTCGTGATGCTTCACGATGATGATGATAATGCGATGATTATGGTGCAGATATTACGAATTGTCGTCATTTTTTTATGCTTTTAAAAATATATTTTTTATGATTTTATAATTTAATTTAACCGTAGTAAATAATAAAAATAAAAAAATACACACAACAAAAAGGAACATTTACGTATCATCACGTAGAAAAGCCATTACAAAGTGTTTTTCTCATATAAACGAGTAGTATAAAGTGAGTAGAGTGAATGGAAATTTAATTTATTAAATTGTATTTATGTTAATTTAACTTTTTTAATGTTGATTTTTATGTGTGTGTATGTGTACAAAGGGGATTAGATTCCAAATTTTTTTTTTTTATAGTTTGATAAATATTTAAATGGCCGCGCGCATATATAACCGCACAAAAACAAAAATTTAATTATGACATTTTGTACGTCGCATAACCTAAATGGTATCCTCATCAATTGTAAAAAAAATTCTAACCCTCATATCGGATATTTCTCCATTTTTCTTCGGTTGTCGGAAAAATCATTTGACCACACAACCATTTCAGGAACCTTAAAAAACATTACGGTAAACTTTCTCATACCAATATACGAACGAGTACAAGATAAAATTCACCTCACGAACAAATAAAACAACTAACTGTATAAATATTGTCAAGTTAAAATAAGATTTTATTACATTTTGTTGTTTAGTTTGACGTAAAAAAAATTGCTTACAATTTTGCCATGAACAAGAAAATTGGAAAAATGAATTGTTTTTGTATGTGTGCCTGTTTACTCGTGATGTTATACCCGAACAAGATTTTTTTTTTTTTAGTTTTTGTGAAATGAAAAATTAAATTTGAAATGAACGTGGTCGAACGACTGTTTGTTTGTTTGTTTGTTTGCTAAACAATTTTCCGCCAAATTTCATACGTCAGTCATCGTTAAGGAGTTCTATTTTAGGTATAAGAAGGTGTATGTACGAGTAAATAACGAATCTTATATTTCTTGTGGGCTGGGTTAATTGTTTTGTTCTTTCTGCACCAACCACGACTTATTATACCAAATAGACCATCTTTGTAAGCCAAAGAAGAATTAAAAAGCCAATATTTTGGTTTGTTTTTTGTGTCTTTCTTGATTTCGTCTTCTTGTTTTCAATTAAGTTTTCTTAATCCTCCCAAATGAACAAAATATAAAATGAATTCTTACATCTTAAATCGTTGTACATATAAAGCTACAGTTTTATAGTTAAATAGTTTGGAATTTTTTTTTAACGTTTTTGTTGTTTTGATTTTATGAGACATGTTTTTTCTGTATCGAGATTTAAGTTTCTATAAGTGTACATAATGTAAATGAGTTCGGTTTTTAAATACAATGATTTATTATATATATTAAATAGATATGTATGAGAATTGATCCTGGTCTACTTAAATCGATCTGCTGTTTACGCAAATCAAATCATATTCTACAAATAAAATCCAATTACATGTTGATGCAAAATTCGAAAAATTCGATTAAATTAAGAAATTTTTCTCATCAATCCTCCCCTATATTCCATTTTCCATATTATAGTGATTTGTAGGTATTCAATTTTGATTTATTCCTTTAAAATTAACACGATATGTTTACATTTTTCCGAATTTTCTCCTGCGCGCTGCGGGGGGAAATCAACAAGTTTATTTTGAAATTAATTAAAAATTCCTGTTGATATTTGAGAAGGAAAAATGAGTTTTTAAATACGATTGAATTGAAATGTTTGAAACAAAATTATTATTTATATTCAGTGATTGAACTTGCACGTGCATGTTAAAAAATTGGATAGTCTTTAGACGTTGAAATTATCATCGTCGCTGATATCGAGATCTTTGTGACATACAGTTATTCAGTGGCTGTAGTAGTGATTTTAACACTACATGTGTCAGTTCTAAAGTAAGGAATTTCAACCCAGTTGAACTCACTTCATATACTTCAAATTCTTCAAGGTTTCTTATAGTGATTTGCTATTCCGGCAAAAAGCACACAGCTTCATTCCTATTCCATAATCCCGTTACATAAATTCCTACTAAAATATTTTTGAGGATCGGATCACCTTCGGCAAGATCATAAACCTTATTAGTTTGTAACATAATCCTTTTTCTCTTGTTCGCCAGACACAATTTAATAATTTATGTACGTTATGATTGACATCTTTAAGATGATTTACGAAAGACATAAGATACTATTATTTACATATTCTTGATCTTTACTTCGATCCCCTTCCCCCATTCTTTTTTTTAGAGTCTTGACTTATTTATGATTTAATGAGATAATTTGGAATTTTTAATTCATATCGCCTAGTAAACGAAAAAAAAGTAATCCTAATCTGGATGATACACACACACAAAATATTGAATAACATTTAAGAAAATAATTTTATTGCTTTTTGGTGCGCAGTGGCAGTACGTTACTGAAAAAATGTTTTTTATTGCCACAAAGATATTTAAATTGTGTGTATATTTGACAGGGAATAGCATTTACTCGTACATATCGGATTAGGATCATATTAATGTGTTTTTGGTAATAAATTACAGATGTTTATGTTTTCTTCTTCGGAATTTTGTTTTACATTTTTTAAGCGACTCATCAAAATCGTTGATATATGCGTATTTTGTTCTTGCGGGTTTTTGTTTATATATCTAATTTTTAGGCAAAAATGTACCTATTCTGTACAAAGATAAAGTATAATGATCATCAATTAAAAATTTACGATCAGTCGTAAAAAATAATTCCCATCCTTAGAATGCGCCCACCTTCAAAGATGATCGTAAAAGAATCTAATATCTAATCATGTGCCTTTTTGTAATAATTGTATATAACAAAGATTTGGTTTGTTTCGATCTTTGAGTTTGACATCTTGTTTACTGAGAAATGTAATAAAAATATTAGATATTTAATAATTATTTTTATTAAAACCGGATGCATGCACTTAACATTTTCTTTTTCCATAAAATAAATTTCCTAATCCATATCCAGACGAAATAAAAAAAAAAATAATAACAAATACGCCCGTTCGTTTGTAACATAAACATCTTTAATGACATGACAATCAATTATTTGTGTATAGTTTTTAGTTTTTCATTTTTCAATTGGGGGGATGATGTAGAAGGATAAATCATAATATATAAGAAATCATTCGACCTTCTGTATTTTGTAATTGATCCGCACAAACCAATCATAGAAATCATGTTGATGATTAATTGTTTTGGGTAATGGAATTGTTTTTCTCGTGGGGATCACATTTACTTAAGTAGTTGGTTTTCGGTTCGTATTATTTGTTCTGTAGTTTAAATAAATATAGAAAATACTAAGATGATGTATCTATATTATTGTTATAGTAACTTTAATTTTGGGTGTATACGATTATACAGAAATACTTTTTTTTTGTTGGTCTCAACGAAGAAGCCTGGTTTATTTTCAACTCTGACTCGGATTCAATTTTCTCCTATAGAATTATGCCAATATTGACGTTCCAATAATTAAACTCGAGTTTGGAGTGTTTTCATTCATACAACAAAATCGTTTTCGGCCCTTAAGTTGAATAATGTTAAACTTTTGTAAATTTATTCATGGGTAGATGCCAGAATTCATGCAAATAGGCAGATTAGACTTCAGATTAAGAGAAGCCATGATAGATCATCAGAATTATGCCAATATTGACGTTCCAATAATTAAACTCGAGTTTGGAGTGTTTTCATTCATACAACAAAATCGTTTTCGGCCCTTAAGTTGAATAATGTTAAACTTTTGTAAATTTATTCATGGGTAGATGCCAGAATTCATGCAAATAGGCAGATTAGACTTCAGATTAAGAGAAGCCATGATAGATCATCGTAAGTGCAAGTTACTACTGCTGGGAAGAGTCAGTTGGTGAGAAATAGTACTTTCTAAGGGTCAAATTTATCTTTAAAAAAAATCGAGCTTTTAACAACTTACTTTAAAACACTTTAAAAGATTTTTTTCGTAATTTAGAAAAACAATGGTTGAAAGAAGGTAAAATCATGAATAAAAAAACCAAAATGGAGAAACCAAAACAAAGAACCAAATAGGTCAAATGGTTCCTAAATTAAAAATAAGTAAGATAACGGTGAATGGCATACAAAATTATTAAACTATTAAAGAAACACTTACATTTTTTGTCAAACTGACCAAAATTCAAATGTCTACATAACTTGGTCAATTTTTGACTTTTTGAAAAAATAATTATCTTTTAAATTTCACATTATGTTGATAATTAGGTTACCTTTAAATCTAGAGGTAATAAAAAAATTTTTGGATGTACGAGAGAAACAAAAACTTCAAATTATTATCTAGATTAATCATATTTAGCATTTAATGGTTAGCTAATCGACTTAAATTAATTTTCAAATTATATTTATCATAATCAGGTCACTTAAAAAATCTTAAAATATGCTTAATTTGCTTACTGTGACCTTTTGAACAAACAAAAAAAAACAATATAGTGGCGACATGAAATTCCACCTCTAATCTTACGAACTTCGTCGGATTTTTTTGGAATTCTGGTAAGATTGCCAGATCAGTTCAATTATATCTATCCAGCTTTCGTGGCATCGGAAGTTAGCCTATTTGTTGAACACTATGAAATATTAATAAATTGTGATCTGAAATTTTAGAGAACGTAATTTTAAGCAAGCAAATTAATTTACAGCAGCCATTAAATTTATCAGCGATCCTATTATCGTCTATACAAGACGATAAAAAACACACACAAAATAATAAACGAATATCATCTCTAAATTGCATATACACATATATACATATGTACATATAAATCGAGATAAACTAAAAGAAAATTCATCTTATCACAAAATTATAATCTTCATGAACGTATATGTAAGTATATGAGTATACATAATAAAAATAAAAGAACCAAAAATTTGATTCAATTCTGTTTTAATTTTACTTCAGATAATTAAAGAAAGACAAGAAATTTTATTACCGCTCCTTCTATATAAAATTCGTTCGGTTGGGTTTGATGATTTTTAATTAATTTATACTACGACGATGTATATATGTATAATATAAACAAATTTCTTCTGTAAACGCGTACAGAGTTATCAGTCAAGTCAATCAAGTGGTCGCACAAAATAATTCAAGTGGATTTTAGCTGCTGCCTCTTAACATTTCCTTTTTCTCTAACTCTCTCTCTCGAAAAAAAAAAAACTTTCTGTATCCTCTAATTCAAAATTAATTATAACTTTTTGTAATAAATTTACAAAACACACTTTTCAGATAAATAATATTAAGAAAATGCCGCGAAAAAGTTGAGATTTTTTTTTTTTTTTTTTCAATTAAAATGACAACATTTGGTCTTATATAAAATCGTAACGTTTTGCTTAAGAACCAAATTTTTTTTTGTGATGTAATCTATTTCACCCCTTTTACGATTTTTTTTTTTGTATATTCAGGCAATCATATTTATTTTCTTAAATACCAAAAAAAAAAAAATGAAGAAAAATTAAATTTTTATTCTTCAATTCATTTTAAATTAGAAAATACAAATTCTAAGGATTTTAACGGGTAATTAAATTATTTTTATTCACTCAAAATTATTTTAATTTTCTATTTTTTTATTATTTTCCACTGTGCGTATTTTTGTTTTTATTTTTTTGTAACGGATGGAAAAGATTTGTCAATTTTCTTAAAAAAAAATAAAAAACACAAATCTTCTTTTACGTTTAGTTGCTACCATCATCTCATCATTACTTTCCTTTATAAGTTATATAACCTTAACTTTGCGATTCCCTTTATCATTGAATTGTCCAAAAATTAAATAAGGAAGCAAAACAAAAGATATTGGGTGCAAGACAAATTTGTGGATTGATGGTACATTTGCAACACCATTTTTATTTAGTTTATAATTTTTTAAATTTGGTTGTAGGCGGCTCAACTTTTAATCTCATTTCATAATACTGCTACCAAAGTCAGTAAAAATTATCTTTAACAAATATTCAAAGTTTTATAAAGGCCAAACATGGAACACACTATACCTTTTTCCGTACGTTTTACAATGACTATACATAGTTTAATACAAACTTAACAAAACCAAGTCCCTTGAATCACCGGCGAGTGCGCTTACGGTGAAGTTCTGTGGATGGCATGTTTGCGACACGACATGTGTTCAAAATGCTAGAAATCATTTGTCTTTGGTTAGAAGACTAAATTATTCTGCTTAAAATAGTACGTTATTGTCTTTCTCGTTCATTTATTTTGGAGTCTTTTTGTTGTAATCAAAATTAAGGAAACTGTGATCTCTTTTTTTCGATCTTCTTGCGAATACCTTTGCACATGAGCTTGGGGTCTTTAGTTAAAGTTAAAAACAATCGAAGCTTTTCGAGAATTTTGACATGCTGGGCTCGGAATTTAAGTATTTATAAATATTGATTGGTTTCCATTTCCAGAAAATTTTGAGTTCAGTTAAATTTCAAGTGATGTATTTGGTATAGAAAGCTTTCTTTTTTAAGTTCATATCAGGCAGACTTCAGAAAAAATTTAGAAAAGTTCTGAGATCATCTCAACTTTGGTGTAGTTGAATGCCGGTGTTACAATTTTTTAAATTTAGCACAATATAGTGTAATCGTAATGAAATCGTTGAGCTTTTAAATTAATTCAAACGCATTGGCAAAGAATACATACTTTTTCTCCTTCAAATAAGATGGAATCGGGAATAAATTTTTCAAGGTTTGCCTAATCATTTCAAATTACGAAAGCATAAAGCTTTTAATTTGGTTTTATTTGACAATAAACATTTTATTTAAGACATTCTACTAAAAGCTGAAGTAGCTCGAAGTAAAGTAAATTTATTGTGGCTAATCCATTTTTCCTAAAATGTATGCCGTAATGTTTGGTTTCAAGCTTTCATCTAATAATTCAAATCAAAGAAATTGTCAACTAGTTGTCAAATTGTTGGAATTTAGGTCTAAACTGCAAAATTCAATTTAAAGCTTTTCTAATTAAACGGCTTCAACTGAACCGCTAAATAAAAGTAAAAATTTGATCAGACTGGCATAATATTAAAACAGTTTATAACATATAGCAAAGAGACTTTGATTTGAAACGCAAAGTTCAGAAAAGCTCATCAAATTCTAAATTTCTAAATTACCAACTTATAAAGTAAAAAAAAAATGGTCCTCATTTATATTATTATTCAGCGAAGCTTTTCATGAATTTATCTTAAATGGTTAAAATCGTTGTGAACATGTCTCAAAGCAGACATTTTTTTCATAATTTATATGAAAAGCCCAAATATTTAAAAAAACTTTTAATTTGCAGATCAACATACTCATTATAACGCTCCGAAAGTTGCACTGGGTTTATTTGAAACGCTTGTTAAAATTTTGTGGATTCAAAATCGATTAAATGGAGAGACATGAGACTTGAACTCACTTTTGTGTTTCATTACAATACACACAAACTCAAAGTTAGCTTTACAAGAATGGTACAAATTACGAAGGGAGAAGGTACCACAAATTTTGTATACTATATAAAGTAAAACAAACTGTCTTGGGCTATTACTCATTGTTTCCGAATTTAGAAAATAATAATCTGTTTCGTCATCTATTTGCCCGTCAAGCAAATTTCAAAATATTTTATAAATTCATCTAAAGTAATAGCCCCCACCCTCCTCCCCTTTGGGGAGAGTAACTTATTGAAGATCTCAATGACTAATTATTTTAACAATATCGCTTTTCATTATTTATTTATTTTATTTTATTTTTATTTATTTATTTCTCTTAACCATACATAACAAAAACATTTAAATATACAATTTTTTTTTATAAACTTATACAAAAAATGTGGTTAAGAAGATTGGATAATGTTTGTCGAAAAGACAGTTTCGATTCTCCCAAGTGTTAAAAATTAAATTTACAATATTAGTATAATAATGACAAAAGAAAAGAACCACAGTAGATTAAAAAAGAAAAATTAAATTATATAAAACAAAACTTATTTAGCAAACATAAACCCCACATCTTTAGTTTCAAATATCCAATCTTTGACCAAACGCAAAAATTTCCTATCATAAATCATCGTCCTTTTGATGAAATAACAATTGTAAGCATTGCTGGAAACATTTTTTTGTTTGAAAATGAAGCGACTGACTAATTTGTACAGATACTATATAATAAAAGAAACTTGGCACACGCCTAATATCGAGTTCAGAGTTTTTACTTAAAATTTCAGTTGCAGTTTGGCTTCAAATTTATGTTAGGATTGAGCACAGAATTTAAGCTAGAAATTGCTCAGTATTTTGGCATATCTTGAATTTTAGCAACGGTGCAAGAGCCTACTTTTCGCAACATGAAAACATGATGACTCAATTTTGCATTGCAAATCATACTTTAAACATAAATGTCCCTATAGCCTTGTCTTGACGGAATAATTAATTAGAGCATAATTTGATTTAGCAGTGTAATATTACACAGCTAATGTAAAATACAAACATAATTTAACCATTTTTAGTACTATAATTAATTATCCTAAATACCCATAATTAATTGGAACATACTTCTACTTCTCGGAAAATACGGGTGGATCGCTTCGATCAATTTGTCAAAAAATTTAAAAATGAATGTTTTCTGTTTTCTATTGTGTATGTGCGCGATTATTTTATTTTGCAGACTCAAACATTCACTGATTAGAAATAAATAAAACTATTCGGTTTCATCTTTTCTTGATTTTTTGGATTGTTAATTTTTTTTCAAATACAAATTAAAAAGCTTTCCAAATTCGCTTCAGTGCTAAAAGTATATAACATTCATTGACGCCTATTTCAAAATTTGACGTCTAATAACAATAACAAAATAACTAGTTTGCGAATTTGACGAAAGGAGGGAGGGTAGTAGTTTACTTTTACCGTCAAGACGATAACTCCAAATTATGATCATAAAATTAATTTTTAGAACTATAATAAATTTTGCCGTCAAGACAAGGCTTATGTAAGGATAGTAAAGGTTTTACGGCCTGATAACTAATGGCCTAATTTCTGATGTGATAGTCATACTGTATACTGTTCTAAAATAGAAATACTGAAACTGATGTACACGCTCCACCGCTGTACTATTGTCTAAAATTCATCGATAAATGCACTATCAAGTCAAAATTATTAAAATCTTGTTTCATTCACAGTATGAGTCAGATATAAACTAAACTGCAAAAAAAAAAATTGAAATACAACAATTTTCTTATGAAAACTGTTTTTCTTGATTTTTCCCAACTTCCTATATCGCCAACAAAAAAAAAAACATGAAAACAGAATAAAAAGGATTTTACTTCCTGAGATAATTTACAAACGAAAAAAAGGGTTTCCATTTCTTTTCACATTTTTTTTTCTTCCAACAATAATACCCAGCCTACGAGGAAAAACAGTCATCACGATAATTTTTTTCTCAAATCTCCTCATCTTATATGTAATAATCAAACGAATAAAAAAAATTATAAAGGGGTCCGTCATGTAACAATAAAATAACACAAACAACACACAGTGAGAATGCTCTACTGTGGCGAGAATAATTAGGATGATGATTATTATTGTAGGATAATAA
Organism: Tipula helvola; assembly: GCA_963556165.1. Classification (NCBI taxonomy): domain Eukaryota; kingdom Metazoa; phylum Arthropoda; class Insecta; order Diptera; family Tipulidae; genus Tipula; species Tipula helvola. The sequence continues at coordinate 343,896,033 of OY744483.1, read as the reverse complement.
TTTTGTTTTGTAAGGATTTTTTTTTATTTAAAAATATTCTGTCACGAAATCATAATAAAAAAATAAACAAATACATAATTGAATATAATCAAAAGAAACGAATTTTTTCTTTCGCGAATTGAGATACAAAAAAAATTTATTTTTTTTTTTTTTTTTCAATAATAAATTATCACACAATTTTCTTTTTATTTGTAATAATTAAATTACATGGAAATGGTTTCGGTTATTATTGTACGAGGACAATACCAATTGGAAATTAAATCCTTAATGATGATTTCATCGTGGTAATATAATAAATTGATTATATTGGTTTGCGGCATGAATGGTTTTGTGGTATTTCCGCGCGTTGCATTTCGAGCAATTATGTAAAGGCTCTTCTAGATGCGGGAGTAATTATATTCATATTATATTGGTCAACTATATGTGTCTGGTTGTCTGTTTCTAATGAATATTTAATTAGGCAATTAACAATTATCGCGTTAGTTCCAGTTTATTGATATAATAAGGTGACGATTTCTGAGTACTTTAATCCAATTTTTTCTATTGTATGCAGTATTGTGTGTGAGCCCGTATATGAATGCCTAATTTCTGAACGAGGAAGTTGAGATATATCTTACTTGTAAAAATTGAACGTCTGCAAGAAAATTCATTTCAGTAAATATTGCCAAGGCAGATAGACTGAAGGCATAGCCATAATGTACGAAATAAATTATCTAAGTGACTCGATTCGTAAAAGTGCAATAAATCTTGCCTGAACTAATTATATTAGAAACTATTGGACAAAAGGTTTCGGGTTAAAATTTAATTAAAATTTTCTGTCTAGCAATATTAAATAATTTTTTTCTTTCTCAAGGCAACTTCGGTCTTGACTCCACCTTGCAGTTCTCTTTAACAAACCTAAATCGTCGAGTTCAAAAATCTATGATCGCCAATTGTACTCCAATTACGATGCTTAACATCTCTTAAAATATGTTGCATGATTCGATTAATGGCTTTAGTCTATTCATTTCTTAAACTTAACGCAATTTTATTTGGGATGTTCAAGGTTGTGGCCTAACTAGGCAACTGCAGCACCCACTCCCCGCGGTTATTGGGTGGGGCGAACGAGTGTTTCTTTATTAATTCAAATTTAAGATTACATAGCTCAGAATATGCTTAAAATACACCACCTTTTCATATTTGCAGAATGGTACATTTCTAGGAAATTTTTAAGAAAAGGCGGAGGTCTGATTTTTAGAAAAAGAAGAAATCGTTTTCAAATTATATTCAAAATTGTTGATGCTATAAGTGAAAGCTCTAAAACTAAAAGTTCTTGACATTTCTAGAAAATATATAAAAAATATTATATATATAATAATAAAATATTTTAACGAAAGACAAAATAGGCACAAAAATTAGGTACCGAGAAAGTATAAATAAATTAGCCAGCTTAAAAATAAAATACTCTAAATTAATCCGAAAATACCACTTTACTTTAAAATATGAAATTTAAAAATAAAATGCTTTAATTTGAAAAAGTCTTAAAAGTAAAAGCGCTTATTAATTTACATTGAGCACAAATATTCTAAATCCTACCCAAAATTCCGTCATCCCTTCTTATATCAAATTTCGAAGTAAAATGGTTTGTTTGAATAGCTTCGATAAGCTCTTGAAACTAAAGCTCTTAACATTTTTTTAAATACATAATTTATGATCATAAAACATTTTATTATCTCAAATTATTAAGAAAGGTCAAAAATATTAAGTTCAAACTCAGAAAGTATGAATTAATTGTCAAGCTTAAAGAATAAGATTATTGAAAACAAATATTCTAAATTTTTTCCAAAACTCCACCTTCATTTAAACTATCAAATTTCAGAATAAAAAGTAAATGATTTGGGTTAGAAAGCATCGATACGTGAAAGCTCCTAAAACTAAAAGATCGACATTTGTTCCAAATACAAAATAAAACAAATTAACAAAAACCTGAAATTATGAAAAAGCTCAAAAACGTTAAGTTCAAACCCAAAAGGTATAAATTAATTAGCAATCTTAAAGCTCATTTGAAACAAATATTCTAAATATACCCCAAAATTCCGTTAAAAAGGGTAACGGAATTTTGGGATAAATTGTTTAATAATTTTCGATCAGTGAAATCTCTTAAAATTAAAAGCTCTTGATACTTTTTGCAAATGCATATTTTTTGCCCATAAAACATTGTAACAAAAACCTGAACTTATTAAAAGGCTCAGAAATGTTAAGTTTAAACCCAAATACATAGTATTAATTTATATCTATCAGTATTAAAGCTCATTGTTAACAAATATTCTAAATTTATTTCAAAATTCCGTAGCCATTTTTAATACCAAATTTCGGAGTAAATGATTTGTTTCAATAAGCTTCGATAAATGAAAGTTTATATTATAATACGAAGTTTCCGAGTAAAGTGGTTTGTTTGACTAAAAGCTCTTAATAATTTACATTGCGAACAAACATTCTAAATTATCCATAAATTCCCATTCCCTCTGTAAAATCGAATTTCTGAGTAAAATGGGTTGGTTTAAAATGTTTTGATAACTGAAAGGTTATAAAATTAAAAGTTGTTGATTTTTTGCAAATACGTAAAACATGTTAGCCTAAAAGTATGAAAAAGGCTTCGCTCAATGTTAAAACGTAAGTTAAAACCCAAATTTGATTAAATTAATTGGCAAACTTAAAATTTTGACAATTTTTGCAATTACATATTTTATGCTTATGCTTTTGAGAACTTTTAAGAATATTCAAGATACTTTGAAAATTCGACATTTTTGAGATTATATAATTCGAAATTCTTGATATTTTTCAAATTATATTCGAAATTTGTGATGCTTTAACGATTCTCGAAATCAGATACTTTTAATTAATACGAGACTAGACAATAGAAAGAAATAAGTTTTTCACTTAAAGCTTTACGTGCTTATAGGTACAAGAAGCATTTATAGGGGCCCAAAAAAAACGTTGCGAGGGAACCGGAAATTTATAGTTACGCCACTGATTCAAGTATCATTTGAAGAGGTTACAAACAACAACCTTACATTCGAGGAGATGACAACGCTACTAATTCAAATTGAGTCACCCTGAGTTCAAAACTATTAAGGAAACTGGATGATGTTCCAGCTAATTTACAAGTTTAACGCATGCTCATTTTGTGCGGCTGGTGAATCTCTGATAGTCATTACTGAACCAATGTTAGACGATGTCCAACAACATTATAGAAGCGATGGCATCAAGACTAGCTTACATTATAATAAGATTCCGTCATTCTAATAAAAGCGGATATTTTAGGAGAAGAAGAATTGGCAGTTAATAAGGTAATAAAATTTCGTAAGGTGTGCGAGTATATTGATGAAAATTAAAACAAATAAGTTCAATCAATTTGCAGCGAGAGACAATCCTTATAAAACACCATATCAGCAATTAGTTGCTATAGAAACAAGAATTTTCAAGAGCACCGGAATTTTTCGAAGCGTGTACCACTCATTTGTAATCAAATTAGGGCTCGTCTTTGATGCTTCATGAAAAACTGCCACGGGACAGTGCCTTAATGATTAATGTGATGACAAATTGGCTCAAACTACAGAGTGTAACTACAATTGTTTTAAAATTAAAAAAATATAATGTAAACGATGACGATGAAAACTTCTAACTAATACTCTGGCCTTAAAATTCAATGGACATCAAATGGGTGAGATAGAGTCAAAATGTATTCTAGGGAAAACAGACATAAACTCGCTTCTCACATTTTGTGAAGAAAAACAATAGTAGCAATAAAATCGATAAAAAAAACAACCGAAAGTACTGCTTTATTATAACTCGTATAGAACCGATTTACTTCCCGAATGTAACAATTTTCAACAAGCGACACTACTTCAGGAACAAATAAGTAAATTAGGAAAAATTAGTTGAATGTTGTGATATTTAACGTCAATGAATTACCAGGCCGCAATCATATGCAGGTTGGTAATTCATTGCGTTAAATATCATAAGAAGCAAATATTGAATGAAAAACAGCCGCCACTGCTGTTACAAAGATGAGCAAAAATTGACCGGTTTCCAGCGTCACGCTGTTACCAAAGCCGATTCTTTCTAAACACAGGACTGTATTATAATGGCCATTTTATATCAAAGGAATTCATTATTAATATTTGAATTTGTCTAACCTTCCTTCAAACGTTTTGGGACCCGTAACTGTTTTACCAATTAGCATTTAATTCGCTCGATTATGTGTATCGGTTTCACACAAAATTTAATTTTATTAAAAATTCACTTAGCCCGTAAATTCTGAGCCAAAAATCTAAAAACTTGTTATTGTATCAATAACCCGTAGTTATTGTGCTGAAATAAGTGATTGTGCTGTGTGTAGAAAATACTTTTTAAAATTTTGACACTTTTCCGATTCATATAAACAAAGTTCGTTCCACAATTTGTTCAAACACTTCCAAGAATATTACACTGTATCTTCCTCGCCTGAGGATTCCTTAACTACTTACTGATAGTAAGCTTTTCATATTTATGGTAAATTCTAATATTTTATATAGATCATAATTTTTACAAGATGATTCAGCTAAAAATAAAACAAAGTGTTTTTGAATACTACTATACGGGTAGTAACGTATATAGTGCTATTTATATAGTATGTTTATAGAACCTCTATCCTCTATATCTACATACATAATAATCTTAAATTTGAAAATATTCTATTATTAGTTCCTGAGGGCAATTTTTATACATCAAGATGAAGAAATGTACACAAAGTACATGGATTTTCCCATTTTCTTCCAATATTCTTTTTTACAACAATAGAATCTATCGAATACTTAGATAGGTTAGATAGATACACGGGGGTGGTAAATATGAAGGTAAACTTAATATTTTCTTCTCTTTGGTTAATCTTTTTTGTTTCGTCTTCGTTTTCTTTTTGTTTTTTTTCAATGCTAGACAAATATTTGAGCAAAATATTCGAGATTTTATGTTTTTTTTTATATTAAAAACTGTGTATAAAGTAAATATATTTGAATATTAAGGTATTATATTGTACTATTTAACTATTATTAACCCAGTCGCGCGTAATTTTTATATAAAGTACTCTAGTAAAATATAAACGAAATACTTGACAGGTTTTAAGTCAATACACTTGTATCGTGTAGAAAGGTTGATGGAAAATTGAAAATAAATAAATTTGTTCCCTCTTTGATTGCAGATACTGAAATATCTCAAATTCTTTAAATATTGTTTAAGTATATGTACGTCTATTATATAATATATGTATATACGGATTAGATTTGATTGTGTGTTCTAAATTAAAAGAAATTAAAAATAAAATTTTGATTTTTAGGAGATTATGTACATAAGCAGATCAATTGATTGATGTTTACGGTGTTTTAGGTAAGGGGTGAATGAGGCGTTCTTTCAAAGTTGTATATTTCGAACTCATTATGAATTGAACAAATTTATATTTAAAAGCGCTCTGAATTTTTTATAATACTCACGTGACGAAATCTGGACAGAAGAAAACATAATTTCCCCATAACAGCTTTTTATGTAGGGTGTTCAAGACAATCTCAATAAATTTGGTCAAAACAATTACATTTAATGAATCTCAGTACGACAATTTAGATATCAAATTTCACCTTTCGTTCCCGCATCGCGTAATTTTTGAACGATTTTTTTTTTTTATTTTATTAATATTGTTATACATCATCACCACCGCATAACAACAATAATAATAATAATCAAATTAATAATTTTCCAATAAAATTTATCGCTTTAAATGTCAAAAAAGTAATAAAGCAATTAACTATTTAAAACCACCCGAAAAACAGTATAAAGGAAAATAAATTTTCCCGAATATGGCGGGTGATGGCGGTTTTTCTATTAATGCTATACATATATCAAGAGTGAGAGACTGAATAATGGTAATAAAACAATAATCGTTAAATTATTATTGTAACAACAACTATGGAGATGAAAAATAAAAGAAAATTGTAGTAATAATAATTAGAATGATTACTAACAAAAAAAAATTGACGATTAATAATAAAAGAAATTAATGAAAATGGCTCAAGGGGATACTGTGTTAAAAAATATATATATTTTCATTGCTCTGTGTGGTGATGTGACAACCGGGATGAAAAACTCGGTAGGTAGAAATGAAAAATAAAAATTTGAATTGAAACATTTTTTCCATTAGTTAATAATGTTGACAGATTTTTTAATGTTTTATCACCGCATACTGGAGATAGAGATGGAATACATTATTCGTATACAGATTAAACCCACAAAATAACTTAATACCGAATACAATATACATAGAATATAATAAAATTAAATTTTTTATTACTTGTCCAGTGTATTTATGTTTTCGTATATACAGCTGACCAAAGTATAAATCCCATTTAAAATGTGTACATAAAATTAAATATAATTTGACCACTAAAACTAAAAATTAGATTTTGGTTCCCAAACAATAGCCATAAAAAGGAATAAAAACTATTAAATATCCATATGGCATATCCATACATACAACACACAACATTATACGCATTCGATGAACTAAGTTTATACCAACCAGAAAACTATCTTATCAGTTTAGTTCAATCTCTTATATGTGCACAGCAATTTGAATCTAATGCCTTGTTTTTATATAAATAAAATTAGAAACAATATAAGTTGGAAAATTATTATCTTTGGAAAAATTACATTTTCTTTTCTATACATGAAACATACATACAAATACAAATTGAATTTTCATTGAATATGTTAATTGAAAGCACAAAAAAGTTCATATCACAAGATGCTATCTAAATGTTAAAATTATCTTGGAAAACTTATTTTCTCTCGAATTGTTTAATTTTTGGTTAATTAACATTAAATGATTTGATGGTTATCATTCTGGCAAACTTAGTGTGTTGGATCGATTCAAGCAACAATAAAAAGCTTTTTATAATTAATTACCAAACGTACTCATATAATACAATATTATATAGTATTTATTTTGAATAGTTTAGCTTTGTATCATACTACTATTCTAATGCCAACTTGCGTTTGAATCACGCGATTATTTCTACTCTAAAACCCACATAATTGTACTCCGACTGTGATAATTCATACCACATGTCACTCTGACCATAGGCCACAAATTCTAAGCCAAAAATCTAAAGTATGCAATAAAATATAGTCGATTATTTGTGCTCCGATTGCGTTCTCTTGATACATCTTACAAATTCGGGGCTTGTAATTCCAACTGAACCCAGAATATATTTTCCTATAAGGGTCCTAAAATGTTCGAATATTTTCAGAACTAAATATAACTGTAAATAATTTGTTTTCGTATACAAAGAATGAGATATTTACAGTCTCCTTGATTTATATCCTCTTGAGCAGGACTTACAAATATCATAAATAAAGAGCGAAAAATTAATTAAAGGATATTTTGTGTTTTATTACAACAAACAAAATATGAAATGGACCATTAAAAAATAATAAGCACAGAATACATAATGGACCGGTCCACACAATATATAAACTTATATCTTATGTATATCTAAATTGACCATTTTGATTGATAATTAATTTCTAATTAAAAATTATTGCTCTTATATATCGCTTTAAGCTAATATTAAAATTTATTTATCTATACCAATAAAAATAAAAACTTTGGCGAGTTTAGTGTTTCTTATATAAGATATTATTAACCGTTAAATTAAAATCATTATAAACATTAATTTTAGCGTGTTTTATTCGTTAATTAAAAAAAATTAAAACGAAAATATCTGGTGTTCTCGCGCGATATAAATACATAAGAACATACCATATACATAGACCGTACTACAATAAAAAATAAAAAATGTTGTAATGGATCATTACTTACATATCGCATTTTAACTGTCTCTTCTAATGAAAATCATTATCATTTTTATTGGTTTCAATGAACTTTTCCACTTCTTACTTTTTTTTGTAATAATAAACGTTAACGACTATCTACGATTATTATTATTACTATTACTATACTATTATTATACGACTACTGTCAACTTAATTGTTTTAATTTGTGTTTTTTTTTATTTGCGCTCTCTAGACGTAAGCAAAGTTATATGTTTACTAAATTAAAGCAATTTAATTGAATGATTAAATATCACATACAGTGCTGGTGCTCACGGCGGCTTGGAAGTTGGTATCGATATGTACGTGAAAAACCTCTGTTCTACAGAGTCGAGAACCTTATGAATGAGTTCTAAATGTTCCACACAAGTGTGCTTCACATATTCATTATTTTTACTTGTTAGCATCTTCGCTAACCCCAAAAATTTATTCTTGTGCCTACGAATAAGCAAAGCATATGCAGGGTATTAAGCAGAGTATTAACCTTGATAATTAGAAGGCGAGTCGAGAAAGACACTTCGGTTTAATTTAACATTGCTAACATTCAACATTCTGGTGTTTTTAAAAAATCAAAATCAAAATGAACTTTGTTAGAATAAATGAACTTTGTTAAATAATTTGAATAGATTTGAAAGTTATTAGGTATTTATTTTGCCAACCCTTTTCGAGAAATTTGCCGCCTTAGGCCCGGTTCTATAGGGCCTACAGGTAAATCCGATCCTCGTTCGATCCTCGTCTTGATCAAAATTATGTGTAATACAATTTTGTTTAAATATCCGGCTACCTTCGAATTATGTATACTTGTTATAACAAAAATATCCTAGATGAAATTTTCACATCAAAAATGTGTTTTAAATTCTGCTCGCCTATTAAAACCGAATTAAATTTTCTGTTTTAACAGGCAAACAGAGCTCAAATTATGAAAACAACTTTGTCACTCGATCTAAAGAATTTTATAGTTTCCATTTGATAGCATGTAGAAACTACATCAATAAGGTTCAAAACGATATGGTATTCATTACAAAGTCATTTTGGAAATTCGTTGATATATAGAGTATAAGTAGAATACAATGGGACTGTCTACCATATTAAATAACGATAGAAACGGTAAAAAGTCCTTATTGGCAATTTTGCTTATTCCTCACATCACTTCAGATGATATTATTAAATTTCTCCAGTCCCGATGGCATTCCTTCATATTTTCCAAAAGCATTTGTCATTAAGTTATCCTTGCCTTTGTCAATTTTATTTAACTCATCGATATTGAATGGTATTTTCCCAGTTATCTGGAAATCATCACAAAAGTATCCATTTTTAAAACAAGTAACAGAAATGATGTATCTATCTCCGTATTGTCAGCGATTCCGAAACTTTTTGAATTAATCGAAAATGAATTAAACTTTTTGAATTAATCGAAAATGAATTAAACTAAACTTCAGTTAAATTTTCATAAGTGTGTAGTAGGTAAACGCCGCCGTAACTAAACTGCATATTTTGCCAACGGGCTTGGAATAATTAACGAGTAAACTATATCGCCCCTCTGAAACCATATTACACGTAAAATTATCATTCGACATTACCGTAAGAAGTGTCCCTGGGTAAAGGACTTCTTGCATCTTAATATGGAAGTTGGGAGCATATATGGATGCTGCACTTGCTATGCAGACCTTTGGACGACCGTATACATCTCGGGTAATATTAAACGCTAATGGAAGTAGTTTATAAAAAAATGTTCTCGAGAATGGTACGGTTGAACAAGTCTGATGCTCTCGTAAACATATATTGATGGTACCTGAAAGATGTCCAATTGGTGGCATGATTACATAATTTATCACATTCATAACATAGCAAGTTTTACGCCCGCCTATATTCAAATCAAAATGTGTTCTTCATTGGTTATTATATCGGTTAAATCAGCATCGAATGGTTATTACAAATTTTAAAGTGTAAAATGGTGAATAGGATTTGATTGGGAAGTAACACGAAAAGGAAGAAATAAAGATAAGAACTGAGGTGGTAAACATGAAAGGACATGTTTTGACAAGGAATAAAAACATAACAATAATTGGCGAAGAGCATTTAAAAGGAAAAAAAATCGAAACCTCTTGGAAAAGTAAAGTTAACTAAAAAATAAGAGAATAAGATGGCAGCGTTGGTCACATGGAGATATTTATTCCAGGCGAAAATTATCTAGACAACGACAAATTTAAAGTGTTTTTTTGTGTAACCTAATAGAACCAGAGGCAAGTGCAAAACGGTAGAAAGCATGTAAGCCTAAACAAAGGTTTCAGCAGAAGGGTAAATCAATATGCGAAGCATTCCAATTCGGAGAATATATACATAGATAAAGCGATCCGAAATCAAATAATTTTGGGCGTTGCGTATATACCCCTCAAAGCCGAGAATATTATTAGAAGAAATGAACAAAATCGACGAAATATTGTAGAAAAACCAAATTGTAACATAGAAATGAACTTTGGAGTATCGTTAGGTGAACAATAGGTGAAAAAAGTATATCAAAATGACGAATAATGAATGAAATGGTGAAAATAAACCAGCTATTTATAATTCATTATGTTATGGTCGAAATAATTTTCAAAATGGTGGAAAGCATAATCGAAATAAGTCACGACAATGGAGTAAAATCAGAGCAGTGCAGTAAAATGAATACCAAATGTTATTGCCAAAGAATTGGTCATATGGCAAAATGGTACCTTTCACAATGAGCTACATCATCATTTAATGCTGGTTCTAAAAGGTAGCATAATTTTAATAGGAAATAGAGATAAGACAATTTTGCCTTTGGACATTGTCATTGCATGATAGTAGCATTAGCAACTAAAATTTAGAATCATAATGTTATAGGTGTGGTGATGTGAGGTTAGGCGAAATAGAATGGTGTAGAGAATTTAAAGAATTAAATAACTTTGGTATGAATCTAGTAAATACTGAAAACAATAAAAAATTGAGAAATGCGTTAGTTTGAATTCAGTTATTTCAAATTATGTAAATTTTGCACAAACAAACAGGAATGCCGCCCCGGTGGCCCAGTGGTTAGCATGCTTGCTTTAAGCTCCGGAGGTCCCGGGTTCGATTCCCAGCGGGTGATGAAAAAATCACGGCTGGTTAATGTTGGATCAATGAATTAATCACTCATTATCTGTTAAAAAAAAATGATTACGAAACTTCAAATGAAGCGGCCAAATCCCTCTATATGGGATGTAGCGCCAGCGAAAAAAAAAAAAAAAAAAAAAACAGGAATTAACCAAATTGGAAATTTTATAGAAACTAAATTAATTAAGATGGAGATCTTAAATTGAGTTATAAAGAATATTGATATTCCGCTAGCAGCTGTAACACGTGATGATACAGGCATTAGTGGTAGTTTTTCCTACGAAGAAATTTTATGGTCATAAAGTAACGATATAGTCTAGTGGTAGCTATAGATTGCAGTCTAGATTGCAGATGTTGAAGTATTGGAATTCCAAATGGCTATTAAAACGTCCCTATCCCGTTAAACTTCAAGTAAGGGCTTTAAAAGACGGACGTCTTAATTCACCGGCCTGTTCAATTGTTTGCCCTTCTTCCTCTTGTATGTCGGAATGACTGGGAGACTTTAAAAGTGTAATTTTGTTTTCCCTGCTCAGTTTATAGGCAAAGCCCTGTGCCGCCTTTGAAGGAGGGTCGTTTCCGTCTCCGGGAAAATCGATGTTGTGATATTTATAGTAATTCTGCCGTCTCCCGGTAAAATCGTCTATATTGAGACCGTTATATTATTTCTAGAGATAAATTGATTAACAGAGAAGACAAGCGAAAAAGAATTGCTGTCCCCTTCCCCTATATTTTCGTATTGTAAAATAACTTACTTGTTTTGTTTGGCAAACTTTTAAATTTTTTGTTGTTGACCAAGGCTCCTGTATACAAGCCCTGTGTCACAGAACTTATAATTGAAAAAAGGCGGCTTGTGTTGGAACTGCGGCGGCCTTTGATCAATTTAAGATGCTTTGCACTCTGATGCCTATATGACCTATTTGTTTTTATACGGTGTGTGTTCCATCCAAATTTGTTAAATAACAAAGGCAGCAACTTATAACAGGTAACCTCTTTTTATATCCGCACAACTGTACTGAATGCCGCAGAACGCTTAGTTAAAAACTGTTCTGCAAAGAAAAAAATTCAATGAATCAGATTAACTATTAAGTATTTCATATTAACTATTGTCAACAAAAACAACTAAAATTAAACTGTGATGATATGTACGTTGATGATATCATCATCGCGGCGCGCAAGCAAATTTATACATACATACATACGAGTACATATATGTAATACAAGACAATAATAATTTTATATAAACATAAATTAAATGCTACAGTTTATGTTTTTTATTTTTTTTAAACAATTTAATTTATAAAAGTGTTAAAAAAAATATTTTTAATTGACCACATGACAAACACTGTATATATTTGTTTAAATGGGTACAGTGCAACATATAAATTATTTTTCTTTATAAATTTTGCAGCATTATGTGGAATTTTATAGACGCACGTATTTGTAGCATAATTTTCACATATATCCCAGATTTATTTTAAATTACTCGAGTATATAAGATTATAAGGTGCAAGTAAATAACCAAGATTTTCCATATGCTTTCAATTATATCGTACATAATATATTTACGGTTCTCATGCATAACACCATAAAACTTAACAAAAAAAAACGATAAAAAATTGGATAATGTTTAATTTCAACTGAGTAATAAAAATCAGGCGACCCTTTATTTGTTTTAAGAACTGTATGGGATGCCGTTAGACAAGTCATCAATATGATCATCGTAAAATGTCGTTGATTAAATTTTGTGTTGTAAGCATATTTAACTCGTTCACAGTGTTCCCAAATTTCGAAGAGTTACTCAATATCAAATAGCAAAGTTCTCAGTAAAACATAAAATTGTATTCTGGTCCCAAAAAATCGTGGTTTTCAATTTTTAAATTCTGGGCTTCATGTAAAAAAACAAAGTTTAAAGTTATAGCCACCTCTGCAGCAAATTCACGTTTATCTGTTGTAGTACAAATTTTCACAAATTTCAATTATTGATTTCTGAATTAAATTTTTTAAAGATTTGGCAGTGTTTTTAGGATTAGTTAATTATTTGATAATCGGTTACTTTCAAACTCTTACCTCACTTTCTGCTGATCCATAAGACGGTAGATGATAAACCGGAAGTGTGATATAAATAAGCTGGTATTAAATCTACTCACCATTCTTATAGGCGCTCCAAATTTTGCAAAGCACTTTTCGAAAAATAAATTATCTTTGCAGACCCCGTATCTTTAGTTTGAAAAATGTATATTCACTTGGAATGAGTTTCTACCAAAGGATCAACATCTTTGTACCTTTAATTGCTGTCTATAAAGATTTAAGTTAACCCTATCAAAAAGTTCACGAAATCAGATCAACTTTTAGAGGGTGGCTTTGGTTTGATTTATAAACAAGGCATTCCCTAAATATTCTTTCAATACCTATACATCAATTCTTGGTGATCAAAAATTTGATAATATACACTCGAATTAAAATAATAACACCAAACTGAACATTAAACTGAATTACCCATTTCAATGTTGGATCAAGCTCAAGCAGTAAAAAATAGGCCTCAAGAAAATTTATGAAAAATTCCGTACAAAATGTAATTTTCACACAAACACGGTCTAAAAAAAAAAAATTCTTCTCTTTTTTATTTAGTAGTTTTCGTTTTTTTTATAAAAAAGGGATTGCAAAATAAAAAGTAGGCGTCGACTTTTTGAAAAATAAAATAGAGGGGAGATTCACTAGTCACGTAGACACAAAATTTAAGTATGTAGTTTATTAATAGGTATAAGTTTAATTAAAGCAGTTTTTTTCATTTTAACTTGTTCTGTCATACGAATAGGAAGTACCTGAGTTTGTGCCATTGCTCGATGACCGCAGCAGCAATATGGCCATTCTGGCCGTATTAATATTTTGTTGATATTTTTGTATCAAATTTCATTAGATTCAGTGATTCGACCATAGATAACGCTTTACTTTTTTAAATTCAACTTTTTTACTATTATTTTTTAAATTTGCAACAAAGTCATGGTTGTCATTCAAATGTATGTATAATAAATTTAAGGTAAATAATTGACACTAGGTAAAGTGATTTCAGTGCCATCTGTCATCAAATTTTCGGAACCTTATTTTAAGACAAAATTTCTGACTTCTAAAGGCTGATTTACACTCAAAGATTTTTGCTGATGCAGAAAAGGTTTACTAAATTATTCAAAAAATAAGCGTTACATATTTTACGAACCGAAACCGAACTATTTACGCTAATTCATTGACCCATTAATGTAAAGCTATTAAATGTTGTGAAATTGAAAGAACAATTGAAAATAGGGGCTGATTGTGAGGCTGATTTCGCCCTAGTATATTTGTGATCAATAAATTAACCTATAAAATGGGATTGATACTATCTCTAACCCTACCAAAACATTAACAAATCTTACATGAATCCTTTCTAAGGTAATAGTATATCCTTGAAAAAATTTCAATTTCCACTAAAACGATTTCGAATATTTTTTATAGTATTTTCATACATAACCAATAAAACGTAATGATGTAGAATTAATTTTCCAAAAAAGAAAATTTTTATGAATTTCAATTGTTTTATATAAAATTTTATTATTTTCATTTTGATTTTTGACGATAGTATTATCATACTATTATTGTTATCATTATTATACAAGTGTTTTGTTGCTTCTCAACAATGTTCTTGTAATACATTAGTATAAATATAAAATATTGTATTGTAAACGTAAACGATCGAGATATATTTTCCAAACAATTAAGTGGTAGAAAGACGCATAATAAAAAAATGAAAGAAAAACGTTTTTTTCCTTATCCCACATATTATATTGTATTGTAATAGAAACGTATATGGCGCGTATCTCTGGCATGCGACATTCAAGAACCCTCTTTATCCAAATAATTAAATTCGATATAATATGTGCCAAAAACAGCAGCAGCACAATAGAACGATTATCAATCATTCTGAAATCAATAAAAAGGTAACACACAATTTCACAATTTTTAAAACACAAGACTCAAAAAAAATATCATTTTTCATGTCACATGTATTAAAATAATTTTCCATAATTTTCCCGCATAATTTGAATACTTAAATGTATAAGGATAGGAAAATTATTCCTCTGTATTATACATCCAAAAACAGATACACCTTTTCCGTGTTCAACAGTCACGAACAAAATTTATGTTTTTTGTTATTGTATTTGGTAAAATTTTGTCGAGAGGGAAATATCCATTGTTTCAACAAAAATATTCCCCTACATCATTTGAATTCAATCAATCAGCAACATACCGATTATAAAACTATAAAATTGGAAAGAAACGAAAAAATCAAACAAAATTGAGTTTTTTTTTGTGGTTGATGTTGTTGTTAAACAAACAACTTTTCTTAAACGGTATGATATACAAAGACATTGTTATATTTACCTTTCGATTTCCTTTGGAAGTTGAGAAAAATCAAACGAAAATTTTTATTAATCTGTTTGTTGTTCGTGCGTGTGTGTGTGTGCTTATGTTTACCGAAAATATTTTCATAAATTTATGATTTTTAATGCTACCTTATGTACTTATTTATAACAAACATTGTTTGATTTGGTTTTGTATCATCTTTAATAGAAACTATGAGCGTTCATTATGGAAATTAGATATAGTACGGGAACTAATTATGTGCATATACATAGCAGAGTTATTTTTCAATAAAATTAAAATGTGTAGAAATGCCCAAACCGTAAATGAAATAAGTATAATTATAAAATGCAAGTACTCCTCAAATTTTTATTTTTATTTCATATACTCTAAAAATGTATATTCTGGAAAATGGAGCTTTCAATTCTAATTTTAAAGTTAAATCTCTATTTTACAGAGAAAAGAACAGTCAAATAAGTCTTCAAAATAGTTTTTATGGCGTTATTTTATGTCCGATATTTGGGAAATACTTTCATAATGAAATACTATATCCTCAACTCAGCATATGAACCATCAAATGTAACGAAATGTATCTCCAAATGTTGGGTATTCAATTCATTTTAATATTCCAATTTCGATTGTAATAAATTTTGGGGCTTATTTCATGTATGGTTTTGGGAATTATTTCATTGGGAAGTTATTTTCTGCAGCCGTAGAAATAATCAAGCAATTTTTGCATAACAATAACGTGTTCCCGAAATCCATATCTGAAAATCTACAATTTAAGTTTTATAAATAACCGATGCAAGACTGAAGGCCGAATAGGTTTAGTCGAATACCGTGGATAACCGTAATTTGTAAGACTTTGTAGCGGTTTTTTGGCATGTCAAATAATAGTACAATAATACTGGTAGAAATCGTCTTTGTAAACGGCATATTTGTGAACCTAAAAAAGCATAGAAGAACTACGTTTTTTAAAGCAATAGACAGTATTTTTTGATTAAGTATTTAGTATTACAATACACTACATTGATAAAATCCGATTTTTTTTGCCTATAATCGGTACAGAATATCCATGATTATGCTTATTGACCGAATAAAGTCCGACGGGTTATTTATCGGGCTTATTGTGATACTGAAACAGACGTATTAATGGTATTTTTTTGCTTCCAAAAACGGTAAAATGTCTGAACATAATTCCTTGATAAATGTCTGACACCCATTACCTCATGTATCATGATAACCACGCTTTGTAAAGCTTTGGGCGGTGCTCATTGAACTGAATTTTCGTAAAATTTCAAAAGTTCAAAAATTCACAAAAAATTGGAAAGTATTCCAAAAATTTGGAGAATTCAAATAATTTTAAAATATTCCAAAAACTCGAAAAAATGGGAATAATCAAAATATTTAGAGTATTAGAAATTTAAAATAAAATTTTAAAGCTTACAAAATATCAAAAAATTAAAATAATCCGAAATTTCCAGTCACCATAAAAATTTAATAGAAAAACCGCCATCTAGAGTTATCCAGATGTAGATCAATTTTCCGATGCAGTTCGTATATTCTAAGGCTGAAAACTCGTTCACTTTAATACTTGCGCTAAAACCATTCGGATTAAAAAATAAATTAAAAATGGTTCCGATATTAAAAATTTCAAAATTATTTATTTTTTTGTCATACTATGATGCTTAAGTAAACTTCAAGTAAATTTTGGATAACGAATGGGTAAAAAATGGGGTTTCGCCGATTTAGGCGGTTGAGGTTACATTTTCGCAAATAACTCGGTTATTTTGTATTTTAAAAATTAAAAAACATCAAATCGGACGGGAAATTTCCTATCGATATATATGTACAGTCAACTATCTTGCTGTATAGAAAAGAGTGCTGCAGTTACGCAGAACGGATCGACAAAATTAAATTGTCTTATTAAACATTTGGTTACGTTCAAATAACTTGTTATCGGTCGTCTGCGAATTCAATTATGCAGTCACACACGGCGATATTGAATAGCGACCAAAATAGTAATGCTATTTTGTCATACTCCTCCTAAAAGTGTAAAAGGTAACCGGATAAATTTGAATAAAAATTCTATATTTCAGTATTACTATTCTGAATTACCTCTAAATTCTACAGTCAATATTGCTTACCAGATAAATTTAAAAGCTAATCATAAAGAATTCCAAAGCCACAAATTGTTAACCCAAAACATTATGTCCATGCATAAACAAAATCTTTAAATAAATCCGGATCAAATAAAGAAAAATAAGAACCATTCAAACACACTTCATCCAAGATTGACGTAATCAATACACAAAATATATACTATGGGGATAAATTAGGGTGATTTCTATTTGTATTACACAACAAACATAAATACCTAATTTTCCAATTTAAGAAAACCCGAAAAAAAATTGTTTTCAATGAAGAACCAAAATACAAGAAAATTTGTTTTTGATTGAATTTTAATTTTCAATACAAGAAAATTAAAAAAAAAAGTTTTACCAATCCCGAAAATCACGATAAAAAAATATGGACGGTAAATAAATTGACTTTTCACAATTTAATTTTAATTAAAAAAAAAAAATAAAAAATTGTATATACATAGATAGATTCGAACACGACCCAAATAACACGCGCGCAACACAGTGGTTGATTACTTATGTACGGTGCGGAATATTCATGCCTTAAAGGTATTTACGTCATTTAGAAACATTTTTTTTGTATTTTGTATTTGCTAAATATTCAACTGCAAAACAACAAATTGAAAATATAAAAATACCTTAACAGTAGTCATCGCAGACACTTCTCCTTCCCTGTGTGCGACACAATAATAAAATCCCACAATGGAAAGTGAAAATTTTGTTTTTCCTGTTTGTTAGAGAACTTTCATTAAAAAAAAAAAATTGAAAATGAAAATTAACCGCGGGCTAAAATATTTTATTATTTATCAGTCACAGATAACAAAAAAAAAAAATACTCCAGACGAAGAATGAAAATTATTTTCTCGATGTATCTCAAGTATTTTCCTTTCTTATGTACACATTGGATGCGGTTTATTGTGTATTTGTTTGTTTTTCCTGGAAAAATAGAAAAACAACGCGTGGCGAATGACACCTTAGAGTGACATGTAATTTCCTTTGCCACATTTTATTATTGGTTTGGTATGTTTTAAATTGTATACGGGTACATTTGATACAGACCAAAATTAACTCAAAAAATTTCATCCACTCACAAGTCGAAAATAGTTCGAATTGAGCTTGAATTTTAATTTTTCAAAATTTCACTCGTATATAAAATCTCTGTTATGTAAATTATTTGTGAGCGTGTCCGTTTGAAAAAAAAATTACTAATCATGATAAAACTACTATAAAACTATTGTATATACTCGTAATAAAAATAAAAACGAAATCTAATTTTTTCCACAATCAAAGTGAAAGCAGCAAGTAATTTGAGTTTATTTTTTATTTTTTTATGATCCTTGTGTCTTATTACGACGATTCCTTATATATACATACATATCTCATCTAATGTATAAAAGCACAGAACTATACATCTCTATGCTTATCCTTATATTTTATTCATAGAAGTGTTCAATTTCTTCATTACGTAAACAGCAGCAAATTTTTGTTTTTATTAGAATAGAAAATTTAATAATAAAAATTGAGGTCAAAATCATTTTCCTAATAAAAAGTCGTCGAAAGAAAATCTAATTTTCCATTCTTGTTTCAATTTATTCAACAATCAACCAACCCATCCCGAACTATTATCATATCTGTTTTGTGTATATCGCGTGTATTCGCGATTTAGTTTTTTTTTTCTTTTGCCATGTTTTGATTTAGAATCATTTCATTTGGTGAAATGGAAATTTTTTTTGTATACGGTGGGATATACGATTAACCCCATATATAGTAAAGATGTAAATCATATCACGATGCGTGCGGTTGCGGGAAAAATTTTATAGCAAATTTTTTTTATGGCTATTCTGAGTGCATATTTTTATTATGGTGATCTCATTAAGCCGCGGTATGATTTGTGTTTATTATTTAAATGTACAACTAGCCACAAGCTATATAGTCATAAATTTTAAAGATGAGTTATTTATTGGCTTGGTACATGTATGTACATATGTAAATATGTTAGAGCGCGTGGTTGTCTTGCCTAATGTAGATTAAATGTGTTTGTTTGTTTGTGTTTATCTTTGCAACGTACAGCTATAGACCCGTTGTTGAATAGACCATTTGCACATTGCATTACTTCATGCCAGCCTATAGTAATGTAATGAAAAGTTGACCGGCCAGATTTTATACCATGTATTTCCGTTAAACTTTGCAACTTGTTTACGAGATTTCATCACAATTTCGAATAATACTAAAATATGCCAGATTTCGAGATTACATTATATGTGGTAATTTTGTTCGGTAATATGGAAATGCTGTCTCATTTACAATTTACACACAGATGGAACAAATGAATATGACTTGTAGCCAAATAAAATATAAAACAACTCAAATAAAAGTTAGTAAAAAAGTCGGACGTAAATTCTAACACGCCTCTGCCTAGTTAACCACTATGAAATGTAATTCCATAGAAGGATTCTGTGGCCTCAGTACAATTGAAGTATTGTCTCATTAATTAAACATTGGAACCAAGTTCGCTGCGTGAAACGAATCTCAGAAAGGTCGCTAAGATAGATCAGTGATTAAACATACCTGGAAACTCTTCCATGAGGAGTTTTGCCACGGTGGAAAATTCGGTTTATGTATCTTTGGTAAGTTGCAAAAGCATCCCTTATTGCTTGGTTTCCACTGAATCACACCACCATATCCTTTGAAGATCGTCGTGATCGGGATTTAAAAACACCGGTCGGTAGATTTTGGCTACATCGCCATTTATCACAACTTAGTGTTTTCGAAATTTTACTACCTGACAATTGTTGAGTGAGAACCTTTAATAAATTGTTGACCAAACATTGAAATGACCAAATTGTTGACCAAACATTGTTTTTAATTTGCGCTCTGGGTGTTTTATTTGAATAAAACGCTTAGTAGGTGCACTATTCGTTTAAAACATCTATATGCGTTATTTACTGGGCGAACAATAGTCGAAATAGAAAATCAAGCCATTTATTTATTTATCATTCCCATTTACCATCGAATCGGAATTCAGATGCTGATCTAAGGCCGAGTTTACACATATCCGACAAAACAGAAACTAAACATAATTAGCCTTGTACGACACACTGTTTCTTGTTTTTTTTTCTGTGGGGCAAGTAAAATGTTTCTTTCTTGTTCCCATATTTCGCAACGTTGAGTATGTTGTTGTAGTGCTTTGGTGATAACCAGATTTAATAAATTCAATTTTTTCGTATTTCTATTACTATTAAACTAGCGTTTTATGATACTTAGAACATTTCTAAAATTTATAGTTTCTTTGCAAATTGAAGGCGAACCGAGCATATATAAAAAAAATTGAAACTAGAACGCAATAAGCAACTCTCCACTCAGCCCAACATCACAATTTAAAATTACTATAAAATTGATATTTTATTTTATTATTTAAGAGCTGTCAAGCAGCATGGGTA
Source organism: Tipula helvola (assembly GCA_963556165.1). NCBI lineage: Eukaryota > Metazoa > Arthropoda > Insecta > Diptera > Tipulidae > Tipula > Tipula helvola. The sequence continues at coordinate 343,875,044 of OY744483.1, read as the reverse complement.
CTTTTCTGGATATTGCGGGAGCTTTTGATAGTACTTCGTTTGCTACGATTACTAAAGCCTGCACCAATTTTGGTATTGGTCGCTCTATTGTTTTGTGGATCGAATCTATGCTTAAGTCTCGAATTATTGGGGCTGAGCTGGATGGCTTATCCGTTTCTGTCAAGGTTGCTAAAGGCTGTCCACAGGGTGTAGTGCTTTCCCCTCTGATGTGGCTTTTGGTCAATGACGAGCTACTAGTTAAACTACAGAATTCTGGCTCCATTGGCCAAAGTTATGCTGATGATATTGTTGTTACAGTTTCTGGCAAATATCTGATTGTATTGGCCGACTTAATGCAACAGGCCTTAGTTATAGTGGAGGTATGGTATATTGAGAAGGGCTTACGCAGTAATCCGTCTAAGACTGATTTAATTTTCGTTACTAGGCGTAGAAATATTGAAGTTTTCTCTAGTCCTTCTCTTGTTGGCAGTGCGATTACTAGATCTGACCATGTAAAACATCTTGGTTTCCTCTTGGATTGTAAACTCTCATGGAATTATCACCTTGATTACAAAATTAAGAAAGCTACAGATATTTTTTTGGCAATATAGAAGAGCTTTTGGGAAATCGTGAGGACATAGCCCCAAAATGATATTATTTGTTTACAAATCGTTGGTTTTACCAATCCTCTTATACGCTTCCATTGTTTGGTGACCAGTGGTTAAATTAAAGGCTTCTTCTATATAAGTCTATAAAAGTTACCACAACTTTTCCTTTTTCAGAACTTTAACATTGGTGCTTCGAGCAACTAAAACTGGAATGTTATCCTATCCCAGCAGTGATAAAATAAGACAGAAGCAAAACTTTTAGTTTATAGACAGACTGATTTACAATTTACTTAGATGAAACTATTGATTTAACTAAATCAATGTCAAGTAGAACGATACGATTTCTTAATTAAATGTTCAGTCGATACTACATCAACATCATTATACGTATTACGGATCATTCCAAGAAGTACGAATAAGTGATGTTGCTATCCCAAAAATACAATCCTTCCGTTATTTATACGCTGAATTCCATTTTAAATTTTATGAATTACGGAAGTAAGATATCGTTAATCTTTTTTTTTTTTCTTTTTCGACCGGTTGCCGTTAAAAAGCACAAACAAATAAGAAATCTACAATAAAAAGATATATGTAAAGCCGTCTTTCCTAGGCAGGATAACCCTTGAATATATTATCATCCACGTTAAGAACTTTATGAAAAGAAAATGAATTTCCAAAAAAAAAGGAAAATGTTAAATGACCCATGCTTGTTCCTACCAAGAAAATGTATACACATAATATGAAAACAACTTAATCATGTGCATTTTTGTACAACATCGAAACGAAAATGATTATTATGTTTATATGTTGAATATGGAATCAACATGCATGTTTTTCAGGTTCAAACAGGGGTACGTAAAATCCTATTTCCAGACATAACAATAAAAATACAACAAAAAAAAAAATCTTTTAAATATTTACAATATATTTTATGCGATTCATATACATAAGATGAATAAATAAAGGATATTTTATACATCCGTCTTAAATGCTGATGCTGTGGAAATTTAAAACGGAATAAATGCATGAAGGCGCGTGGCATTTTTTTACTTAAAATTTAAACCAACAATGTCTTGATCCCTTAATGGTTGCAAAATCAAGTTTTCTGATGGAAATCTAATTTATTGATAATATCGATACAAATCGGATGCGTTTTATTGAATTTACAAGCATAATAAAATTGACAGTATATTTAATTATGTGCCCATAAATCAGTCATTTTTTTGACGATTCTGAAAACTGTTCTCAATCATATATACCTTTGAATTGGAAATTTGATAAGGTAAAATAAACTGTGACTAAGATTTGGTTTCTATATTTGGTTAAAATTTAAATAATAGTTAAGTGTAAATTTCGAGGAAACTGAGCTGCACTTTTCAACCAAAAAAGCATACACATACACACTAACTACCCAATGTTATTCTAACCCTTATTTAGGCTGAAGCAAAAACACAAACGAGGAGGAAAAGTGACAGACAATAAACTAGAATACTTTACTCCACCCCTCCATCAGGAGAAAAATTATAATTTTTTGATCAACGTCAATCCGAATCACCTTTTCAATAACTTTCAAAAATCAACCAATTCCGACCTTTCCTATCACCATATTTAATATAAAAAAATAAAAAACAATGACAAATTCATTAGCGTTCAGCCTATAATAATTGTTTCGTATTTTTCTTATTTTGAAGCCATATTTACCATCAAAACTTATCTTGACCTAAATTTTTCTCAATCATACCACCAATATCATATAGGGTGGGCCAATAAAAATTACACCCATTTTTTTAACGCCATTTTCTCATAAACTATTATCCTACTTTGCCGATTTCTGCGGCATTCAATCCAAGTAATGCAAATTCACTTTTCTTGGTTTACCTTTTTTTGCAAAGCTCGTAGTAAGCTCGCAATGTAGTAACAAAAATTAAAAATTTGTAGACTTAATTTTAAGACCATTAAGTTCATTGGCATTTTTTTTTAAGATACCTACAAAATGTAACTCGAACAAACATTTAATCAGTTTTGCATTTGACACACAGCGCTACTAACAAAGAAACCAATTCTTTAATTATCCAACTATATGGAAGTAGCTAACTTCGTGGTGTACATTTTTTCACCAGATATGTATACCAAGAACGCACCTTCAAGTCGCTAGAATTAACAAAAACCTGGCTCACTACAGAGCCAGCTCTTTAAACTGAATGCTACTTGCCACTCAAAAATTAGGATAAAAAATACTTTGGCCGAGTAACAGTCACCGCAATTAAATAAAATCAAGGATTTTACAATATGATTTTACAACTAATTAGAAATGAGAAAATTTCGACCCCGACGAAAGCCACTCAGGAAGAGTTTGAACCAATGGGAGTACAAATGATAAGCATTAGAATTAAAAGCTCTCCCAATAATTAATCTTATTTTGTTAATTAAACGTAGTTTGTATTTTGTTGAAGTTTATTGTTTTCTTTTACAATGTTTCAATATATTATCTGTATTTTAATGTAACCAAGATTTATATACATTTTATTTATATTTTGATTCAAATTGCTCCACTACAGACATAATGTCTATAGGAGCTGTACTTTATTTCATATTCATATTGTATTGTTTTAATTAGCTATTGATTTTGTATTTATGTTTTTTTTTTTGAAATAAAGATAATAATAATAATAATGATAATAATTTTAAGGGTTTAATGTATTTACAATACTCAAAACCCAAAATATCGATGAATAGAGCTTTCAAAAATTTAAATTCCAGAATCATAATTTAAAATTTGTATATTCGCTAAACTACTAAGCTTTCAGTAAAAATTTTCATAAAGTTATGGTTTTCTATATGCCATATTATACACGTTGCAATCTCAAAAATGCATTCAACAGTGTGTTGTATATTTTTCAGGTCCATTTAAGCTTCCATTTTATTTTGTTCATATTTGAAAGTATCTTGAAACTTTAAACAAAAAAAAAATAAGTTAAGGTATTTTATGTCGAATGATTTATACTGCAAAAAAAAATACTTTACTACAAAATCTTACCAATATTTTCTTCGTATACAATTTAACGGAAAAATTCTTATTTATTTTATGTTTAGGTTTTTTTTTGTTTTGTTTTTCAAGGAGTTGGAAGAATATCGAGAGATTCCTTTTCATATGTGAAAAACGAAAAAACATATTTTACCATTTTCTTGTTCGGATTTTTTTTTGTCTTCTTGTTAGCTTTTCGTTTTCTATGAAAAGCTTAAGTCTTTTTTACGGATAATTTATTGGTAGTTGATGCATTTGTATTTTTCGTATATGGTGTATGGAGTATGTTGTGGCTTTTAAGTTATACTTTATAAAATTTTGCAACATATATACATATGTACATACAGACGAAAGTTGAAGTGTAATAAATTTAAAGAATGTAATTTAATATTTAATGGACTTTTATTTATTTTTATTATTTTTATGGGTATTTTAACATTTTACAAAGATATATATAAGTTTGTATGTATAAGGTAATTGATGTGGAATTGAATGTGAGAAAACTATTTGAATCAAATACCAATTTAAATTCCAAATTTTTTTATAGCCTATGTATAAAATCGCGGAATTTTATATACCCATGGCTCCGCACAATGTGTATATAACATGTTGTAAGACAAACGGGATAAATTAAATCTTTTGTAAGCAAAAAAAAATGCTCTTAATAGAGTAATTTCTTGTTTCAACATTGTGAGCGCTCCTTCAAGAAATAAATGCAAATATAGAAAAAAAAATTTTATTTCTTAGAGGCAAATAAAATAAACTTGTTATATGTTAAAATTGGTATGTATATAAGGATAATAAAAACAGTTAAATTTGTCATATTTCCAGAGCCGTTTATACTTACGAGTAGATAGATATCTATACAAATGTATATGTTTAAGCATATATTTGAAAATTAAATAAAAATATTAAAAAGTGCTGAGCTTTTATATTTTACATACGAGTATAATATACAGATATTTGAAGGAGTCACATATTCTTATTGACTTTATGCCATTTTAACATTGCCTTCGGATATAAATTTAAATTACGTTAAGTGGATCTCTCCCCCCAGTTCAGTTTGATAAATACGGCAAAAATACCAAATATAATTTCTTGTGTGCCTCTGAGTTTGGATAAAGCAAATTGGGTTTATTCAGCCATCAAAATTGATGAATATTGCTCCTTTTTCATTAAGTTGTTAATTAAACATCTAAGAACCAACCAAATACGAAATAAAATGTTGGAAATATCTTTCTATGCCAATACTAGAGCCAACTTTTCAACTTTAGACACTGCCTGCAAAAGTTTAATTCGAAAATTTAGAATTATCAAATCATGAAAATTTTGGATTGAAATATTTTCCCTAATATTCACTTAGAAAGAAACTTTAAACTGTTCTGCATACATATACTATTACTTTAACTTGAAGTTTAACTTTAATTAGAACTTGTGTTTTAAATATTTAAAGAAGCTTTTATTTGTGTTATTACTCGTTTGATGATTTTCGTAAACCTCTTGCTTTTTTCAGTATTATTGTCATATTTTTACAGTAGACAGCTTTTCCACGTGACACCTGGTGGTAATTTGTGCCTATAGCTAAGACAGCCAAAATGAAAAATTACTGAATAAAATTATGATATGTGGCCAAATTAGAGGCCTGTTAGAGAGACAGGGTTCCGAGTGAAATTTGCGAAAAAATGTTTAAAATTTGTTGCCAGTTTAGTTTCCAGTCTCAATGCGTTCTCATTGTTGGAACTGAAAAATTCTCTTTGTTCGGTGGAATGCAAGGCTTTAAAATTTAAATTTAAATTTAAATTTAAAACAGAGACCACAAAGCGGAAATCAGTTTTTTGCGTATTGTTTTCCTTCAAAGGAATCATTAAACATTTATATTCCACCAACATATCTGTTTCGGGATATTGCTAATTAAACTTATAGTCGATGCTTAGCTGGTATCTTTCACCAATTCATTTTTATCTTTCTTAGCATTGATTGTGTTCGTCTTCGACAGAATAAATAAAAAATTTAAAATTTGACAAAAGAAGAGCCAATTAAATGTTGAATTACTCAAAATAAATCATTGTGTTCGTAGTTATTTTAGCATATAAGTGAAGAGCAACAAAAAGAGAAATTGATACACAACTTTGAGTTAATTTTACATCTCTTCTAGAAAAGTTTCAAATCCGCCTCCTTAATTCATTATTTGAATGTGCTGCAATCTTCAAATATGTTGGTTAGGTCAGATATCAAATTTTTAACGGTATTGGTGCATTATCGTAAAAGTTACATTTGGGGCTGGAATGAAATTTATTCACCAAAACATGGCATAAGTTCAACAAATATTACGGAAGAGCACTAATGATGTTGTAGTCAATATGTTAAATCAAAAATTATGTCTGCCAAATTTATTTTTACATACATGGCCAAACCAGACTATCTTCTCAGTCTCCAGCACCAAACGTTACTCACCAATTTATTGACGGATTTTATTGAAATTATATATCTGAAATATTTTGTAGATCCTATAAATGTTCCTAAAAAACACCTATTAATTGTTGGCCTGAAGAATCTTTCGGCCATAGGTGGAATTGGGCTCGAATCGGATTTAATAAACATCTCAACGGAAACAAATATTTTGGAATACTATTCATGTTAATTATATTATGCTTATGTCGGAAAAGACAAAAAAAACGAATTGGCAAATTTTTGAAAGTTCACAACAAAATTCAACATTTTGCTTACACTAAATTATCCCATTTCGTCTTCTAGTGGTGATATTTATGTAATTTTGAATCTTTTAAATGTACGTACATATTCCTTACAAGCTAGGAGCCCAACTGATTTAAGAACTGTTTTTGTTACACATGCACTGTAAAAGATACGAGTAGGACTCTTGAGCCATTTAGCGTCATTTTCACAAAGGGAAGACGAGCTTGGTAATCGCTCCTTCAGAAGGGATATTTATAATACTCGTTCTACGAGTATGTATTTCATTCAATAAAATGTTGGCCACTGAAATTTGGACTTCTTCAGTAACCTCAAATTGATTAAGTTCTGGATTAGGGTCAATTCGAATACGTTTGAAAACTTGTTGGACACTTTGAATGATTTTTTCTAAATATTATTTTAAGCTAATTTTTTAGAGTTGATCAAAACTAAAGTTGTCTATTATAGGAAGCTTTAAGTTTTTTAAATAGTTCATAACCCACGAATAAATACTTCACATACTTTGCCATAAACTAATTTTACTATAAAGCCATAACCAATAATTCTTCATCATCATCATACGGATATAACTAGCCTTGTTATATAAAAAATATAAAAAATAAAAATCCTTCTTTCAGACATCACGTTCTACTTGTCATGAAGAAGCAATAAATAATTCGCGGTAACCACCATATTCATACAATCTCTTAAACTGTGTGTTTCAGAGTTTGGATATTTTTTTGTAATTCTGTCCATGCTATAATCTACTTTGAATGTTCTCCTTGTAAATTTTTTATTTTTACTTTTTTTTTGCTATTCTTCTGCGCTGGCTGAGGATTGTCCTTTTTTAGTGTAACACAAGAAGAATTTATTTTATCGCGGATATAAATAATATATTTTTATAATTTTATTATTTATTTATTTTGCATAACAACAGTAGAAAAAAGGGATCAAATCCAACATGATATTATGTTATATGTATGTTTATATAGAGAGAGAGACAAAGAGGATAAAAATCATGAATTTATATTTCAAATTCAGCACCACATGGAAATTATTTGTGTGTATCCGGACTATAAAGGGTAGCACGAAATGTACACATCCTTAACCAAACACATATTGTATTTATATCACCCGTTATTTATATTATTCCGTAAAATATAAAGAAAAGTTTTAAAAAGATTTTCATGGAGATGTAACATAAAAAAATTGTACAACAAAATATTGTGTTGTTGTTGGGAAAAGTTTGATTTTTAACAAATATAATCAGTTTAATATACAACAATAACCAAACTGGCATAAAGCTGTTATTATAAAATTGGAATTAATTTTTTGGCAGGAATTTTCTTTTTTTTTTTGGATGTAATTTATGATGGTACGTTTTTTTTGTGCGCGCGATACTTTAGGATTCCAGAATATAATCTGATGTTTTTTTTTTGTGTGAGTACTTATCGTGAATAAATTTTTATTGGATTTACACTTAAATATAATGGGCGAGCAACAAATGAATGGATGAATAATTGGCTCGAGTGAATTATGATGTGCACAGCATAAAAGGTATGGCAATTTTTTTTTTGTTTTGCCCACCATATACATATGTATACGTAAATAAATTTATCAAAATTGACAAGTGATAAAAATCGTGTTATTCAATTTTCAACAAAAATTTTCACACACATATCTTTTTCATGATCATAAACCATTTACTCCCATACATATGTATTTGTAAAAGTACGATGGGTGGTTTGATTTTCGTAGTAAATTACAAAAAAATAAAAAATATTTAAAAATAAAGTTTGAGGTATGGCTGGTGTTTAGTCGGAAAACCACATCATCGAGGAATTTTATTCAGAAACTGTTGTTGCTGTTATTGGCAATCGTGTTTAACTTAACAAACGCGAGCCAAAACGTTGATTTAAACTATCAAAGCTTTTAACTTTACCATGTAAAATTTGATTTGGTATAAGTTGATCTTAATCGAACTAAATTGTATAAACTACATATACCCTAAATTGCTTGCTAAATTGTAATGTTATTCTTATAATATCATTATATTTAGAATAGAAAGTTCCAAGGCTAATTTTATAAGAGTTAAGTTAATCTTAACATACAATCTTAAGCTTACAACTAAAACAGCTTTATAGCTGTTCTACCACAATTTAATAGTTTCAAATTCTTTAAAAGTTTTAGACTTTTAAGCTTCCAACAATCGTATACGTTGTTGTTTCTTTAAATATTATTCCTTTCGTTGTTGTTACTGTTGGTTATACGCAAATCTAAAGTTAAATACACATTATTTTGTGTAACTACCAGTTATATCAATTCTTTAAGAAATACTAATTCTACAAATAATTTTGACATTTGTTGACATTTTGCTGATATAAAATTTAGTACAATTTGGTTCCGCAAAAAAGAATGAGCTTTAATTGTAAAAAAATTATATTTGTAAAATTAAAACATTTAGTTTGCATCAATTGGAGCGCAATTAAAATTCTAATCTAAAATTTGCAGCTCAAATTAAATAAATTCTAAATTCAAATTATTGCTCATTTTAACAGATGTAAAATTTTGAGGAGCTTTTTTATAAATGAGCTTTACACAAATTTATGTTTTTAAAGCTTAGATAATTATATAATTTTTTATTATTTGTTTTACGAGCTTTCATCTTTTAATGATTTATAAGCAAAACTAAACAATTTTTATAAAAGGGCTTTCTCAATAGAATTATACAAATTTGTTCAAAATAAATTATTTTTAACATTTTTACCATGAACTGAATGATACATATTTAAAAGCTTTAACACGCTCAAATAAAAAAAATAATGTAGAATTTAATTTGTTAAAGCTGTTTCAAAAAAATATATTTTTTTTTAGATCTAAATTAGTTGTTAATATTAACAAGTTTTAAAAGCTGAAATTTATTGAAGCAAATAGTTTATTGAAATTAAAATTTTAAATAATTTATCTTGGCTTATTTACTACTAAATTTAACAAATTTTACAGCTTCGAAAACCAATTATTATCAGGGTGTTTTTAAGAGTTTCACGTTGATTTACCACAAATAAAATTGTATTATTTGATGCTGTCCGAGCTTTTCCGTTGTCAAATTAAAATGTTTTTTTTTGGACCAAAACACAACCAAAGTGTAAACAGGTCTGCTTTATGATGTAGTAAAATCCATTATTTCAAAATACCGAGAGATACGAGAACATACGTATGTGTTCTGGTTGGATTTTTATTTTATGCTGCTACCAAGTAAAAGTTAGATGATGTTAGTTGTGTGTTATCTATAATGTAATATTTTATATTTTGTATATAGCACCGACGACTATATACTAAACTACACATATCTATTTCCTTTTTGTAACTATTTATTAAACTGGGATTTTTTTCATCTTCTCGAGTCCGACTACCCATAAATATTCTATATATAATAAAAATGAACAATTGGCACCTCACACACAATACACATATAGGCATCTCTATGAGAAAAAGAAAATTAAATAAATAAAAAATCCTGTGGAAATGGTAGATGACATGTCATTAATATTCATTTTATGTATCAACGAGTTTTCTCTCAGTGCGTATGTTGGTGTGTGTTAAAAAACACTTTGGGTCTATATATAATATGGATAGGATAATTGAATTACCTTTAAAACATTTGTAAATTATAATCTAATGAAAACGTGCTTGAGCACGTGGCTGAAGGAAAATGAATGTAAATCATATGGAATAAAGGATATACATAAATTTGCTAGGTTATTATGTATTTAGATTTGATGTAATTTTTTTTTTTTTTTATAAATAGAAAAGGATTTAGGATTATGTACATATGATGTGCGATGTGCGTTTTAAGAAAAATGTCGCGATTGTGACAAAAACATGGTGTGATCCTAACTGACAATAAATGTACCTAGAAGAGAAAATCCTCTGAATATTACTTTGGGTTATAATGTGGCAGTAGAGCCTGGTGTCTTAAATCAAAATTAACTTCAGTTCGCAAGGACCAAATGTAATCCTTTGAAAAAACATCAAAAATGGTTTTTGGTCAAAATCACTGTTTGAACGTTTTGAAGGTCCACTGAGTTCCAAAAAGCAAGAAAGTAATATCCGTCCATCTGTATGGATGTCTCTAACCACTTTATCTCGAGAACAGCTAATTCTTTGTTAGCTGTTGAGCTCTTGAGTTGAGCGTTATATTGGGTGTTGAGTTAAGCGGTTCAGTTGAGTATTTATTTGGAGTTGTGTGGGGTTCATTTGAGATGTGTGAGATGACTGTCTTTAAACTTTCATGTTGTTGTAATAACATTTTAATTAAAGAAAATTGTTCAGAGATTTATGAGCTTTTGAGTTACCATTATGATATGAGAATAGCCTCAAATAGGAAGTTTTAACCAGTCGATTTATTTAATTAAAATTCTATTTTGAACTTATTAAATATTTTTCTAGATAGCCGCAATTTTTGAAAATATTGCAGAATCGAAAGTTAAATTCCTATTCAAAAATTTGAAATTTTGTATCTTCTCAGGAGATACGATTAACACAGAGCATAAGTTTTTTTTCTAATTTTTTTTGTTGGTATTTTTTAAAACGTGTTCAGATAGGACTAATTTATTCCAATATTGAAATTACCAATAACTCTTGCTTGTGAATTATTCTGTGTCAAACTCTGAGTCCAAGAGAATTTTTACAAAAATGATGGCGTTTATTTTAAAGATTGAGCTAAATATTTTCAACGGTTTATCAAAGATTGTCAAAATATATTGAGCGATACTGGAGACAAATATTGATTGTTATGGAAATATTAAATGTGAATGTTGAAATGAATTAGGGATATTACAGGTTTTGTAAATTAAAACCAGATTGCGATAAGTGAAGATTAGCTGGAACCAAAGAAAGCAGTTATGCATTACTTGGAAAATTTACTAAGTAACATTATTATTCTAGAATAAAAAATATAATTGAAGGTAAGTTTCTTAAAAAAAGAAAATTGCCACATAAAACAAAGGAAACTGAATAAAATTTTATTCCTCCCAGAAAATAGATAAAACACAAAGAACTTTTTCTTAATATTCAAAAGTTTTTTCCTAGTTTAAAAATTATATAAAACTTAGTTATATCAACTGTAACAATCACAATGATCATCATCATCATCATCATCAACATGAAGAACATCATCATTTTTAATGAAAAGTGTTTATGTATTTTAAGAAAATTTACTTTTTAATCATAAACTTTAATCTATTTAGATTAGAAAATTTCCAAAAGTGTTTTTCCTACTTTTACTTTTTTATATACGTACTTAACAAAAACAAAAAAAAAAAAGTTTTCCACACACAAGGAAAACTAAATTTTTCAGTTGAAGTTGAGATAAAGACATCAATTCTATATTATAAAAGTAAATTTTCTTTTGTTGTTTTTAATGAATTTCTTTCTTGTTACATATTTTGACTTTATTTACCCTCCTATTGTTGTAAATTTATATTATATATTTGTGGTGTATAATGGGGTGTTTTGGTTGTTAACACATGTTTAAATGTTCCCGCAGAAATCATTAAAAAATATCGTTGAGGTGTTTGTTTTGTTTATATTATACGAAGAATAGTGTTTAGATAAGACGAACATGACGAATATTCAGTCAAATATGCTGACACGACACACACACACACACACACACACACACACACAATACATGCCTAACGTTATTTCTACTCCTTTGTTACTCATTATTATTATTTATTTTAATATCAATATCTTACTTAGTATTATAAACTAACGTACGTGGCAATTCACCTCTATTATATAGAACCAATATTTATATTTAATATCAAATTACAATCGTAAACTTCCGACACATACACAAAACAACAATCTATTATTAAAAAACGAAAAAAAAAAATTATTTTGTTTATAAGAAACGTAAAGTAATTTTTCTTAGAAATATGAATCGCCTTATGCACGCGAAGAAGAAGTATAGAAGAAACATAATATAAAATGCATTATGCATTGTTATGGTACATTATAGAAGAAAAGGTAATTTATATTTTTTTAAAAAGCAATCAAATGTAAACAAATTTAATTTTTAGTTTTAATTATAAACAATCGTTAAATTGACTCTGGGCATGTAAACTGTAAATATAAAGTATGTGTATGTATGGTGCTCTCTCGGACCAGACGTATACTATTTGGTTTGGTGAGTTGCGGCGTTACGTCCGAATTGTCTAAACGGTACGAGTATAAGTAAATTGTGAAACTAGAAATTTGGCTTAAATCGAGACATTATTAGATTCTGCGAGATTATACTTTAAGTTATAAATTTGATTGTTCCCCATTTTTACCTTGCTTAGCAAAAGTTTGGCTAATTCATAATGCCACAATTAATCTAATTGTATTACTTGAAATACGTCGTTAAGATAGTTTCATCTACCTTTAAAAAAATCGAGTCTAAATATTTTATTGAAATTAAAAATGTTTTAGAACTAAAAAAAATGTTTGAATACGTAGGGCGCGGAATTAGACAGAAAGTGGTAGAATTTAAATTTATTCTCCTCGAATATCAATAAATTTATTACATCTTTGAATTAACTTTTCTATAACTTCGTAAAAATTATTTTTATTTGTGTCTGCAAAATTCTTTATTTACCGCTACTACTAGAACTGACTCATCGCTATCAAAATAATTTCCGCGAAGCTCTTTTTCAAAATTGGGAACAGGAAGTAATCATTGGGTACTGGTGGATGATTAATTTCTTCAAACACGCATTACCTGATGGAATTCATGCCAATACTGGCCTTGTGAACCAATCCGTTGTCATGAAGTAAAAGCACACCTTTCATCAATTTGTATCAATTTGAACGTTTTTTGAAAAGCTCAGCGTGTTTTATACAGAAAACTTGGCAGTTCCATAAATTTCGTATTTTGCCTCGTTTTAATATGCCATACTTAAATAAATATCTAGGCATACGGCTAACAACAGCTAGGAGCTTATGTAAACACAACATCCTGTTATTATTTAATGCGGTTAGGATTTAATATTATTTAATATTCACCATCGAGCACAATTAAAACTTTTCAGATTTTTGGAGGAGAATTTGTGCGCCATAGCTCTGTGATTTTTTTTTTGATAAAATTGAATTTGTTGGCACAGCAATTACAGGTCCGATACCTATTTTTAGGGCTTTAAGATTTTTGAACCAGTAGGAAGTAGGTGTGCGTATAATATAGGTTAATAGAAATTCAAACATTTTTTTTTTGGGTTATATAACATAAATCGGTCTACTTTAAACTGTATTTAAGGCAGAATATACTTGTTTCCTTCTTTTGCTCGCTTACCTTCAATTAAGTGATCACAGTTCATTTCAATGTTGAATTAATAAGCCGTAAATTTTCGTTTCTTGGTATAAAAACAGAATATGCACACATATACACGAAACCATATATTATAATTCATTTAATTTTCGTTTTTAATTAATTTAAATTAATACTAAATGCGGGCTTAATCCTTTCGTGTATATGAATTTTGAATTTATAAATATTTATCACAATTTTTTAATCTTTTTGTAACAATAAAAAAAATTTATTTTAATTTAAATTAATTTTTATAAATGTGTATGGACGAATATCAAATAGATTTAAAATTAAGATAACTACATATCATATGTGTTGTGTATGATGATATATTAAGAAAAGATCTTTGACCAGCATAAAACATTGACTCGTTTACATTAAAGTTAAAGAAATGTTTTTGCGATACCCTTAATTGGGTCATAAATGTATATACATACATAAATAAAGGTTTTGAAAAGGGTGCTCGTTTGATCTCGTATGTATGTATATAAGAAGGGCTAAAAAAAAAATCTGAAACATTTCTAAACAATAGATATTTACTGTATTCACTGTATTGTAAATACACACACTGTATACCTCCTAATCGACCAGCCAGGCATACACACAATTTGGATCCATCTGTTGTATTATTTTTAAATGGTATTTAATTTAAACATTAAAACCTTTATAGTATTAGTTTATATTTAAAACATTTAAAAATAAAAATTATCTTCACCTTTTGTTTATATAAACAATAAACAATAAAAAATTTATATTTATAGTTTTTTATATATTGTAATGTAAACAAATTTTAATGCAATTTTGCATTTGCTGTGTGTGTTTGCATGCATACGAATTGCACGTTTTTATATTTCTTGTCTGGTGGTACATTTAACCGCCGACCATTAAATTGTGATTGCATTGTAAAATGTTTCATATTTCCTTCCGATAAATTGAAGGTCAAACTAATTAGAGATTAGATTAAAAATATTTTTCAGAATTTTAATTATTTATATGAAGTTAAAGGAATTAATCCAGTTTCATGCTAAACATATAGAAAATTCCAATTCAATATAGAAAATTCCGATGGCGCGCGATTTATCTACACAGCGATTTTGTGAATTGCGAATTCTCGAAACGAGAGGTGCATATAATCGACATCCAGAGGCTCCCCTAGTATGTTAAATTGGAATTTATTTGGATTACAAAAACTGCAACTTGTAATATAGCTGTGAATTGAAGTGCTGTATGGGAAACACGCCCGTCTGACATTTTCATTTTTTAACAACATTTTTATTCCTGTAATGCCAAAATTATTAAAAATTAGTTAACATCTTTGGAAGCTAGCATAATATTAAGAAAATTTGATAAAGTTATCAAATTTTCATTACAAAAGACACAATTTTTTTTATTTTGTGGGACGAATTTCAGCATGTCCTGGATAAATTATAAAAATTAATTGCCTTTATTGAAAGTTTGGTAATTTTTATAAATTTTCTTAATAAAATGATTGCTTTCATAGATTCAAACTATTTTTTAATAATTTGCTATTTTAGGAATTATGATTTTGTGAAAAATTGGTGTTTGAATTTGGTCTCCCTCCCTCTTACCTCTCCTACATTTCAAAAATGGTGCCCCTCTAAATTTTGAAAATGGCCCCTTTTATAGAAATAGTTGGATCCGCCACCGAAGTTTCTAATAAGGGCTATTTTCCTAGGAGAATAAGGGTCACAAATTCCTTCTTTTTTTTCTTGTATAAGGTCTCAATGAAATATAGCAATAAAGCTGATTGATTTTTTGGAGAAACCGGACGGTCGAGGTTTGGATCCAATAAATTGTTTCTTAAAAAAATTTAATGGTCCCGTTTTTCAAATTTCCAAAGGTGGTAAGCTACATATTTTACTGCGCGCCGTTGCCTTGGTGGCAAATTATTTTAATCTGATAACTCGTCAAAACAAATTTAAACGAGGTCTGTTATGATTAGGCAACCGCTCACTTCGAGAAAAGATGGCAAGTTTCAATTTTTTTTCATCCCCTCAACTAATTTTACTAAAACACTTCAAACCAA
Organism: Tipula helvola; assembly: GCA_963556165.1. Taxonomy (NCBI): domain Eukaryota; kingdom Metazoa; phylum Arthropoda; class Insecta; order Diptera; family Tipulidae; genus Tipula; species Tipula helvola. The sequence goes on along the minus strand of OY744483.1, from coordinate 343,859,346 downwards.
TATAATTATCCGAATTTACAAAGCTCTTCATGGTTTCTAACCATAGAGAGAAAAGCTTATTTACACAATAAATAAATTATCTTTTTCCCAAAAACAAATTCTGAAAACAGACATAATCAACTCATTCATTAAATATTTATTTAAAATAATTAACTCGGAAAAAAGAAGTCAACACTAATCTCTCCACTAAATTACAAAAACAAATAAAATTGTCATAATACGTACAACTAAATATTCTAAATAAAATACTAAACCTACAAATCCGAAAAAAACTAAACTCTCCCCATCACACTCCAGGAAAATTAAAAACAATTTTTTTTTTGTTTTTTGGGAAAATTCTAGAAGGGAAAATATTATATATACTTCTTATATGAGGTTAAAACTTTGTCATCACATATATAGAGATTTTTGTGCACTGTACAAAACTAAACTAAATAATAGTTTTTTGTGTTTATGAAACTATAAGTACATGGTCGAGCTATAAATCTTACTATCTTCAATCCATCCAAAAAAAAAAAAAACTGTTAATGTAATTCCATCCATTTTGTTATGTTGTATAAATGTTTCTATGTTTCACTTAGATAACTAGACTACCAAATAAAAAATAGTTTTAAATCATAAAAAACTACATGGTTAATTCCTTGTTTGATATAAGCTTTTTGATAAGATTCTATTTATATGACCAATTCACCTCAAATACCCATTTTTATATATTTTCCGATGAGAGTTCAAACTTTTTTTCTCTCGTACTGGTTTCTTCTAGTTTTTCGAATTGTGCAACAAAGATTTTTGGTCGACCACATAAACTTATATAGAAAATCCAATATATGTACATATGTAACTATAAAATTTAATAAAACTTAAAATTGTATTTAATTTTTGTATTTTACGATAGATAAAAATAAAAAATTGGTTTTGGGGTATTTAGTGCGGTCCATCATTATTATTATGTTGTATGGAGGAGTGAATCATGCAGCTGACTCGTAAACTTTATCTCAAGTATGTTTATACAGAAGTTACAAATCACACTTTTTATATCTACTCGTAAAACTCTTTTCTACCCTTAAATCAACTTCCTTAATATATTTATAAATTTAATACTTTTTCCATTACTAATTTCACCGATTTTCCCCTTTTCTCTCATAATGTGTGTTTGTGTACGCAATATGAAATTGCATTAAAATTTAAAGCGAGTAACGTTTTTTTTTTTTTCGTTTTGTTTGAAATCACAAGTGGTTTTTCTTCATTCACTGTGAAAAGGTTGAAAACAAAAATATTAAAATGCGTGGGAAAATTTTCTGTTTATATTGCATGTGCGACAATTAAAATATTATTGTTAAATGAATTAAATGTAGAGAATAACAACAAAGAGTATTAAACAGAAAAAAAAAAAAAAAAATTCAGTGACAAAGAGTGGTTGTAATATATGGGAATGGAGGATGCTTTATGATGACTAAAAGATCTGTAATTTTAATTTTTTTTATGTTTTCCTGTAATTGGTGTTGTTGTTGTCAAATTTATGTTGAGTAATTAGTTAAACATTTATAAATATAATTAAAATCTAATTGATAAAACAAACGCGGCAATTGTAAGTATTCTTACAAAAAGTGATCGTAATAAAAGTCGTACTGTGAGGCTTTCTCACTTTGATAGAGACATTATTTAGTTCACAAAAATTTCAGATATTGGCAGGAATTACGTGGTTTTTGTATGGGTGGTTTTATTAATACCTATTTTACTTATAATAATTTCAATATTCTCCAAAAAATTGAAACCATCTCGGAATTCTCGAAAGAACTTTAGCAAAAAAACTAAACTCGAATAATCTCCAAAAATTTGAGAGTCGGAGAAAAAACGGAACCTTGGGGAACACCAGAATTAATTAAATTGGAGCAAAAAATTAGCCATTCACAATGATTTGGAAATTAAGGTTAGTTAAGAAATACTTAATAAAACGGAATATAAAATGTAAGGCCCTCAATGTAACCAATACATAGGTCTAAGATTAGACTATTCTTCTCAAGATAATTTGTTAAATTGAAATTTATTATTGTTTTGAAAACTTTTGACAGAAATGATACAAAAGCTATTGGTAATTGGGAGGGTCCGATTGTATTCACTTTTGTAAGTACATTAGCAGATTTCCGTGCAGATGGTAAAATATCTGCTGACGTCGACAAATGAAACAGCTTGCTAAAGCATTACGTCATTTTTTGATAGCGTTATGGAGAATACCATAGGGACCTTGATTGTTTTTGTTCATCTAGTTCTAATTGCGAATCACTTATATAGTCACTTATACATCCTTTAGCTTAGCGTATCGAGCTAATATCTATATTCTAATTAAGTAAACAGTAGGTGGAAGCAGGTAGTTTCGAACACACTTGAAATTAGTTTGAAATCAGCTTAGGGATATAAGCAAAAGATACCGAAATGAAAGACTCCAGAAGAAAATAAGAGCCTTACCAATCGATACTATACATCTCAAAGCACTACGAACGTTGTTGTGAGCTGCTCTACACGAAGACCTTCGATTTATTCAAGTCACAAATCAAAACATTTAACGAAAAGGAGTTTATCCGAGAAAATAATCTTTTCTGTGGGCTTACCCTATAGGAGGCCTAATATACTGATGAACACTTTTAATGTTGTAAAGCGCCATTTTACTCGTAGAATATAAGCTATAAATTAGAATGAGTTAGGTATTTCACTGGAACCATCACGGAAGGGAGTCTCCCGTAATTTATAATCGTATTATATCGACGGGGCAGTTTGTCTGAAGTCGCGGGTGGCGCTGGATTGCCGATCATCTCTTAACGAGATGAGCGAGTATTTCAGCATCCAGATAATCTGGGTCCCGGGTCACTCGGACGTCACGGGGAACTGCAGGGCGGACGAACTAGCTAGGTACGGTACGACTCTCCAGATGCAGCCGGAAATGGTAGGTCTGGGGAGGCCTATGACAGTGCTAAAATGGGCGCTCAGTAAAAGGGCAATCGCCTTGACAAATGAGAGGTGGATCAACACTCTCACGTGCAGGGTAGCAAAGCAAGTTTGGCCAAAACTGGACTTGCGGCGCTCCAAGGTACTAATATCCCTGGGAAGACAAGAAATAAGATTGGTCGTAGGGATAATGACAGGTCACTGCCTTTTTGGGGAGCATGCGAGAAGGCTGGGGATACAGACGAATGACTTTTGTAGAAGTTGCATGGACGAAGAGGAGGAGGAGACTTTGGAACACTTCCTATGCTCATGTCCGGCGCTATCATACAGAAGGCATAAGTATTTGGGTGTGTACGGTATGGACAGCCTTTCGGAACTCGCGGACTGTGGAGTGCGAGATTTATTACGCTATATAAATAGCTCTGGTTGGTTTCAACGGGAGTAATGGGGAGATGGGATCCTGTGGTATCACAACGGGCCATTGCTGGCCTAAGTGTGCGATAGCAGCCACTTCAACCTAACCTAACCTAACCTATATCGACTAGTCCGAAATTTGGTATTCAGCACTAAACGATTTTGTGGAAATAACGTTTTGATGATAAGATTAATCTAATTCTAACGCAAAATAATTCGAGATTCGAATTTCAGTGACAAAGCCAAAATACGACTCAAAAAATATATCAATGCAGTACGGAGTACTCTTGACAACCATCGGTGATATCCTTAAATATTGCTATAAAAACGGTAAAACCATTAGATAGATTGAAATCGCATTGGATCAATGCTTAAGAGTGACCTACCACTTGATGAGAATTTCTGATAACGCTAAAAACCTATTTCACTCATTCGCCATACAATGAAATACTAATTTTATACTTTGTTTTGCCCTTGTCAGCGTTTTGTAAATCGGCCTTTTGTCCAGATACTCCCCTGGATTATTGAAAAGATATTACGACAAGATTTGTTAAATTTTCTCAACACATCAAGTATTTTTTTTTTTTAGAAATCCATAAGAATTAAGGGTACCACGAACAGTTGTTTAGCTATTTCTGAATACGACACGAATACAAAATTCGTTTTTGATTTAAATAAGAAACGAGCAAATTTGTTCAAATGAAAATCTTACGAATTCATATCGTATGTAGAGAAATAGCATCCCTCAGTATAAAATTTGTAATGATAAAATATTTTTGAAAATTGGCTAGTATCACGATTCTGTTTGTTCGACAGCATCCACTTTTAATTTTACTCAATTGGTTTTTAAGGCCAAACTTTCACATCCAAATTTTTTTGTTGAGTACAGACAGCCATTTACTTAGATTGCAGGTGTACAATATAAGTTTTTACCCAATTGCTAAAAAATTCCGCCGATGACAACGTTTCTGCTGCAAGTATAACCGGAAGTTACTCTCTGCCCGCCTTTTGGCATAATACATCACGCGCACCAGTAAAGCTTGCATCACAGCAGAAAAATGTTACTTAGCAAAAATTGCAGAATTACTAGTCACAACTTTTAAAATAAGAAATTATATTCCCGATACGTCTGGCAAATTCGTCGTATTATTTTTGTTAGGCATGATATGATGCTGTATTAAATTTAGGCATTACAAATTTGACAACGACTTACATATGGACAGTTAGACATACCGTCAAATAAGGCGGTACTGCTTTGCATCGTGAAGTTGCTTGTGTCAGGTTTGTTTTCAAATGAAGTTCAACAAAAAATTTGGCAGCATCTTTGAGAATCTATATCATTTAAAAAATATCGTCTCCCCATTCAAATTTTTGTACTTTCGTACTACATTCATTTATAAATAAATTTAAAAAAATAAAAATGTTCTTCTTACATAGGTATGTAATTCAAAATTAAAATTGTATTTTCATATACGTCCTTCTTTTTGAGAGCGCCAGTTTTTGATTATCCTAGGGCGCTCAAATTAGTTAATACTCGAAACTCATAAACCAACATTGTTCGGCGAAGTGATCATTATCGGGACTAAATCTCGAATCATTGCGATAGTCCGAAAAAAAATTCTGCTACTTACAGATCATCGATTAAATATAAACAATAATGACAGATGCAACAATAAAAAACTCAATTAAACAAATATTTGACAAATGAATCGATTCTACCTGAAAAATCAAAATATATGTGTAGAGGTGACCAGTACGACGATCAAATCGAAATGAAACATACACACGCATATTTATACAATTATTAGTCATCCCCAAAAAAAAAATTAAAAAATCTGTGAGAAAAACGGTTACGAAGATGTCACCCATAATTAAGATAGTAAATCAATCGTAAGTCTATATAAAATTTCATAAAAATTTTTCTTTTTAATGTTCCTTCGTACAAAATTCACAACCAGTCAAGTCAACATAAAAACCATGTGGCAACATATTAACAAAAACATTAAAAAATACAAATTCACTAGTAAATTTAAGAGAACTTCAAAGTAAAACACAAAAATTATGTGTGTTAACCCCAAAAATAGAAATGACTGCAAAAAAAAAAAAATTTAAGTAATTTAAATTTATAATTTACAACAAAAATATGCATTGAATAGTTATATATAGAATCTAAATCAATTGACCCTTTTGTATATACGTATGTACACAACACGAGTATAAGGAAGTTGTTGGAGGGTTTGTTTATATGCCGCTGCTGCGCTTGCTTTCGTATTACATACCAATCAACAACAACGTAAATGAATATTTATCGATAAAAATTCTATACAAAGAGTATGTAGAAGCTTACTCGTACTAATAATTTAAGGGTCCCGCATCTGATCACATTCTGTTGTTGCTCCTCATCAAATTCAATTTAATCTTGTGAATTTTTTATTTTTTTATTGACGGTGAGTTAAATTAAACTCAATAAACGTATCCATCTATGTATATATGTACATACATACATTGTCTTACAATTTATTGTGGCTGTGTGTGGTATTTTGGTCGTCTAATCTGTACGTACACATATTGATGTATTGTATACGTAAAAAATTTCAGCCATGAATATTCAACAAATTGTCTGCGTACCAATAGCTTTAATAATTTAGGTAATAATTTTAGCATAGGTGTTTAAACCTACTGTTAAAAATGTCAATCATTGCAATTGGAGTCCTATTACAGATATCTGATTTGTGGCCCTGAAATTGTCGACTATAGGGAAATTTACTGAACATTCTCAAAATTTTATAATTTGGGGCATTCCGATATTTGCAATGTGGCAGATTCTTCAAATTATTAAATCGTTTAACAGATTTATCGAATTTTTAAAGTATGGAGGAGTCAAACCTACACTCAAATTCCAATTAAATTTGAATGTCATTTGTCTTGAAACCGGAATTCAGGTGCCGGTGATGGGTAAACTTCAAGAGCATGTAGAAAAGCACTTAGAGAACGATGCCATTTCATCATTTTGAATAGTGCTTTCCAGGCTGTTAAACGTCTATGTGTTGGCCAATTTTACTTCAAGTAAAATAGATTTCGAAGGTATACGTTGCAGAATATAGAAACAAGGATTCCTCTGGGTCCCTTACAAACAGTTTGAAGCATGAAAGTGAGTCACATGTAAAAATGCAAATTGGCACAGCAATTATACGTCCCTGACTGAGTTTTGAGCACAACAGCAGATTTTAGAATTTTAGCCCGCTAGACACGTTTTCCGCTTGTGCACAGATTGCGGTGTGCGTGCAACAAACAACATATCACTGTATATTGCATTCATTCCAAATATCAAGTGCGCAGACGAAGAATTATTAAAGTGTTATTGTAATCCATCCCCGTTTTATAGGTTACGATTATTCGAAATTTTTGGGAATATTCGTCAGAATATCGAAATTATCCGAAATTCGGGATTTTTTTTAATTTTTGGGACTTTATCGAAATTACACAAGATCAACTGCATAGCATTGAGGTAACTTAACGATTTTTCGAAATTTTACATTTCGATATTATTCGAGATCATGTAAGAATTCTAACATTATTCGAGATTATTTAAGTGGCATTCATATTATTTAAGAATTTATTGATTTCTACGAGATATTTCGAAATTATGTGAAATTGTTTCAGAATATTGAGATTATACGAGATTTTCCAACTTATTCAAATTTGGCTTAATTTCTTAATACATTCGTTAATTTTGAGTTATATGATTTGATTTTAAAGGATATTTTATTTCGTTTTAGTGTCCGGAGACTACCCCCAAATCCCCGCTTTTCTAAGGTTTATAGAAATCTTTCTCATTCAAATCAATTTTGTATCTGTATTATTCGATTATACTAGACTAAAATTATTCCAGATTGTCGAGATTATTCGTTGATTTCCACCAGGAAACTTGCCGACAGTGTTTTAAATTTAGCTCTGACACGTTACTTTTACATAACCGTTTTTATAACATTTATTTGTTCAGTTATATTTTATATATATGTAGATAAAAACTAATGTTTTTACTTTTATATATACATTTTTAAATATTTAAACAGTTAAAATCTTCTTTTAGTGATAATTTGGTTTTTTATTAATTTATATTTCGAAAAAAATAGTTTTCGGAAATAGTTTGATTTAGTGTCATAACTGGAGTTTATTATATTCTTAGTATTTTCAATTGTTTGGTACTCAAATACAAAATTATGTAATTACCCAATGATTTTTATAAACGCGGTTTATTATAATATAGGAATTTCACTGTAGCTATAATATTTATAATATTCCAGTAATAATTCGCAGAAATGATTGCATAAGTAATTGAAATAGAACAAGAGCTTGACCGTTAATACTTAATGAAATTTACAGAATTTTTTAGGTCACAAATTCAAAAATGTTGCCCATCCCTGTCTTATAGAAAATTCTGAATTCAATTAATATAAATTACATAAGTTGATTGAAAATAAAAAAAAATGTTTGGTACTGTTACAAGAGAAGGTTATTACTTTTAATTTCGTTTCATTAAAATTTATTGTTATTTGATATCTTGGATACACCATTAGAATGAATAATATGGGGATGGATAGTGGAGGAACGCGATCACCTCTGTAAGTATTATAATACAATCCAACATCTTATAAAATGCATCAAATTTTAATCGATCTTTCTAAAAAAAAAACCAAAACAGAAAAACAAAAAATGTATTTTCAACCCTTATCTACCTTACAATTTAATATTAACCCTTATTTTTATATTAAATATCATTATTATACATAATTTTCATTTTATAATCAACGACGATTATTTTATCCAGAAATTTATTATTGTTGCACGCGACACACACCGACTTTTTTTTTATGTATATCCAGTTGGTCTATTGTTGCGGATTAGCAAGGTATTATTTATAAGGGTAGGTAAAGTATTGTAATTCAACATATACATAAAATACACTGAGGGAACAATATAGTTTATAACACGTATTTTTACGGGAATAATTTTTTTTTTTACTGTAGTCTCTGATTTTCATTCCTGTTGGTTTCGGTGTGTGCCTGTGTGTGTGTGGCTTTATGTTATCTTTAGAAATAAAAATATGAAATAAATTGAGATAGGTAAAACTTGTGCGTACATTTGAGGGCGAATAAATTTTCATGAAAATTTTTGAGTGAATTTTGCATTTAGAAGAGAGGGATGCTGGTTTTCTGTTATGTGTAGTGCGATTAAAGGTGCATTCATCAGTGGTAGATTTAGGCTTTGTTAGGCTAATTTAATAAATACAATGTTTCTTCCGAAAATGTAACGTAAATTTTAAAATTCTTCATATAATAACCGACCGATACTTGGTAGTATTGTCTTACGCAATTTTTCGATTTAATATTCTTTCTAAGTCACGCAAGAACATTCACATTACTAAAAAAAGAGTCACTCACAACAGAAAATAGCCACATCACCATTTTAACCATCAATTTTTGTATCGAAAACTCAGTGAACGTTTTACAAAATAATAATTATAATGGCGTCACTAATCCGTTCCGACCAAATGATTCGAAGCACGCTGCTACTGTACAACACAAAAGCTGTAATCAATCATAAAAAATCCATTTAATATCACAATCGTTAAATCAAACACCGAATATTTAAAACTATTATCTTGCGTACCATAGTATACTCCTGCTTTATATCCTTCATATACACAGGATGAAGGTATAATTATAGAAATATTTACCCTAACAATTTTCATCCTTTTTTTTCTTACCTCGATTCCAGATTATTATTTATCCTTAAATAGAAAAAATGTACACATATGTGACAATAAAGAACGCCGAGTAAATTTCTACTTTGGACCACAAAGTCTGACTTTTGTCACCCTGATTTTTTATTCCATCAGAATATTTAATTGTATATATATATCTACTATACATACATAAATACACAGATATACCAGAAGATGAGTTTAGTAAGGGGGTGCGACATTGCTACGTTGGCTAAAAAATATTATTTATATGAGGGTTGTGTCGAATGTCTATTTATCTGGCAGGAGAACATTTCAAATATTTGAAATATTGAAAAAAATTCGGTTACCTGATGTGCGGTACTCTCTCTCTCTCTCTCTATCCTTGATTTCTTTACTTTTCGGAATAATATCAAGGGAGATTGACATTGTAAAAGATGTAACAAATGGTTTGCGCTTTATTTAATTAAAAGAAAAAATTAAGAATTAATTGTTTGTTAGTCAAAAATGATGATGACACTGTACAACACATCTATAGAGGTAAACATAAGGTTACATGTTGTGAATAAGTCAATTTAAATATTTATGAATATTTATTTACGCATCCCTTATATGGAGCGGCATGGTGTGTCCAAAAAATGCATCATCAACCCCTTTTAAAATTATTTTTTAATTTATTTATTTAATTTTTAAACAAATAGTTTAGATAAACGTAGATATCATATGGTTCAATGTAATGTTTTCATTGGAATCATCAGCATTGTGCCAAATGACAAAAATATCGGAATAAACAACAATTCTTGAAAATAAATCATCAGACCAAATATGTATACAGAGAAAGAGATTTTGTAATAGGTTTTTATATTTGTACAGAGGTTTACTGTTTAGACAGCTGATGGGATGGAGAGTGAAATTAGAAACGGATATCGGTGATATGTTCTTTAAACGGTATAAAAAAATTTATTATTGGGTTAGTATAAGGGTGACTGACACCTTTGCCTTGTAGAATCAATAATTCAGTTGTTCGGAGTGTTGTCTTTTAAGTCAACGTTTTGTTTGTCACATTAACGGCGAATTTTAAATGTTGATGCTATTTGACGTTTAAAAATGATATAGTCATTGCATAAAGTATTTATATTCGTCGCCAGAAAAAGTTTAATTGTATAATCTGCAACTCAAGCAAAAGCGCATTTAATTCTTGCGTTGTTGCAACCATTCTGTGAAATTCAAGTGAATTGGCAGACGTAGTTGATTGAAAAGCCTTTCTACACTTTTTATGTATAAATTCTTTTTTGAATTTGTACAGCAATAATTTTTGAAAGCTTTGGCAGACTTAAACACATTATTACAATGTTTACCTTTAATACCCAATACAAAACACTTCTCACTTCTGCTAATAACGACAAATGCACTTTTATAAGACGGCTGAAGCGATCTATTTACGGAATGTAATGTTTTTCACACAATTGTAGCCATAAACTTGTTATGAAATTACCTTATCATAACGTACGTTATCTTTGATAAATTTTGTAAGTTAGTCCACAAGTTGTGATTGGGCACCATAGCCCCTTACATGAATGGTCTAAACTCTAAACTAGTCGACATGGAGCATTGTTTTTAGGATGGAAGTGAAATTAATGTCAAAAGTAATACCAAAAAGCTACACTATCAAAATTGGAATTTAGATTATAAAAAATTTAATTGTTTTGCCATTTTGAATCTATTGTACCACCGAACTATAAGCAAACAACGAGTTGTTGCCAAATTTTCAGATATACATATGAACTATCTAATGATCTGTTTGGCCGCAAAGACGTCCAATTGTGTTAAACCTTATTATTCTATATTTCTAGATAGGCCGTTTATCTGTTATGTGGCCAAGCTCGTTAAATTGTGATTAGCTTTACTACATTTGACAGAATTAAGCCATTTTGGTAATCTTGCTTGAGCAAATGCTACTTTCTTTAGCCAAACTGATGCAATTTTTATGAACTTTACTAGATTTCACCGCGAGTTTATAAATTTCAATGATTCAAAACATTTCACTCCCCCCACCCAATTAGAATGATTTAGAAAGTTTTACATCGCCAATTCTCTTTTTGGATAGCTCTAGTGAAATTTAGTTACAGAATTTAAAAATTTAGATAATTTTTAACAAATGTTGCACCATGTCGTTCCTTAAAAAGTTACAGGGTCTTGCCATATTAACTGGTAGCTTGGCTAAATACCTGACCCTGAAATTTTAATGATTTAACAAATTTTACACTGTTGATCAAAGAGAATGAACATGGTATTGCTCCCAGCTTATTCAAGTCCCATCCCAGTGGCAAATCTGATCAAATTAGGATTAACATTACTAATTTTCACAGAATCAAGAAATTTGGATAATTTAACAAATTTTTTATCGTCGACCCTATATAGAGATGTCAACAGGGTCTTGTCCTCATCTTCGAAAAACTTGGCCTAATGCCAACCTCTATGGCCACCCTGTTCTAATTTTAATGAACTGAACGGTTCCAGTTAAGTCAACGGGGTCTTGTTCACATTTTCGGATAGTTGGGCCAAATGTGAATTGCTTCTGCAAGTGCTTTTGGTCAAGAACTCTAGACAAATATTATGGGTAAAATGGGATTTCTTGGATACCAAAGTCTCGACCTCCTCATTTTAAATAAAATGGCATGATTTTATTTTAAATTATGAAAAATTTATTTAAACCAAATTATGTAGGTAATTTAGAAAGCTAAATGGTAAAACTTTGTTTCAGTTTATAAAAACAAGCTATCTCAACGATTTATTTGACAGTAACTCCAACGCTTCGCGAATGAGCGCTAATTCACCTTCATGTGAGGCAATTCCACCAATAATTTGGTTTAGTTCTGCATCCTGGGTAAGTGTCTCCATATATCTTATTTCATATACTCGTAACCTGTCTAGTTGCTCTATCATAATTTGCGTCGTCTTAGCTAAGGAATCATCTAGTTCATCATCTTGCGTTTGGCATTGGCATATCGGTTTTCTCGATAGGTACTTTGTGAATTCAGGGGCCCGATAAAATAGGGCTTTTAATGAAATTGGTAGGTCAATTTCACACTTTTCTTGTGGCCGTTTACATGACATGGCACATAATTGTGAACAGGGAGATAATTTACATTCTTCGACTTCGGCATAATTGATCAAAAGTAATTCTTCTAAATGGCATCTAATAGTTTCAACATCCACAAATGTGTCATGGGTGCCTTGGTTGAAAATGCCTGCTAGAAATTTTATGGCCCATTCAAGTTGTGGTATATCAAAATTTTCCCAATTTTGCCAATCACGGTAGAAATTCCAGATAACAGCGATGACATGGTCCAATAGTACAGCGTATTGTGGACACCTGATCACAACGTTATCTTTAAATTTGGTCTCGTTCTCAATCAATAAATCTTTAACGGCATCATAATCATGAAGCACGAAATCATAAAGTTTTGGTTGAAAATGTTTGTATCCATCATCAGGAGACCTACATGCACAATTTGGACACGGTTCATCATCATCCGATTCTGACCAATATATGTTAGTAAGGTCTCTAGTCCTTCGATTTCCTTCACAAGTTGCACCGCCTTTACAATGAGCATCGATACAATCTACGCGGTGTGTTAGCGGTGACGATAGGGTTCGCATAGGCAGAAAATATTTACCCATTCTATCTGAAAATTTTCTTCGCATTTTTTTTGGTTTTTCAGGTGTCCCAGGGCATACATTTCGTGCACAATTAACTGATTTTAATAGTTGGGATATTCTCTGCCTGTCAGCTATTCGGGCTGAATTTAAAGTGCTCATGTTTAATAAATAAAACAGGGATAAAATTTAGAAGCCAAAAAAGGGGAATAAAACGGTTAATTTCGGTGAACCAAAAAAATATAAATGATTTGGTTTTTGGCTACATAATTGCGTTCCGAAAAATAAATTTTATGATTGGCCAACCATGATTAAACAATATTTTAATAAATTATTCCAATGCACCGAGCTCCGGCCAAACTCAACCATGCATAAAAATTGAAGGCTGTTTTGAAGGCAGAACATTTTTTATTAGGAAACCTTTATTAAGAATTATTGGAGAATCTTTTTTCCACACTAAAGCCTTGTTCTCTTTAGTCAAGTTATTTGATTTCAAGTAACTAATTTTATGTTTTTATTATTCAATAGACTGAAGAGCTGTAACAAGCAACCATTTTGCGTTGTAGAAATTCGATAAATTTATAATTTTGACTTCTAAATTTTCTAAGTTATTTATAAAAACACACAGCGTCTTGTTAAAATTAACCTAGATTACGATGAGGACGACGATAATCAACTTGCTTGTAACTGTAATACTAAATGCAATAAATGAAAAAAATAATTGATAAAGATAAACTAACAACTAAGGTATTCTTGGAACCACCACTGATAATAACGAAAAATGGAAAGAGTGAAAAACCAACACCTCAACAGCCACCTGTTCCACTTGGCAAAACGCAACAATACGCCAAAAACCACTTGTACTACCAAACAAGGGAGAGGAAAAAACAACTTTACAAAGACAAGATGCAAAACCGAAGTATTTTATTCCTATGCATGAGCCAACCGCCGTTTTGTTTGTCACATTAGTTCTTCATCGCCAGAAAAGGTTGAATTGTATAACCTGCAGCTCAAGCAACAGCACCTTTAATTCTTGCGTTGTTACAAATATTCTGTGAAATTCGTCTGAATTCGCAGACTATATAGTTGCATCAAACAGCTCTACTGAAATTGATTGAAAAGCCGCTCGAATTGTCATTCATAAACGAAGAAGGGAGAAAATTGGGCTAAATTATTGTGTTACGTGAGACTTCTCTTTTTATGTGTACATTTTTTGTGCATAGCAAGTCCTGAGGAACATTAAGTGGCGAAAATAAATTCATATGGGATCCATCCGTATGTTATGTTTAGCACTGTAGGGACACAGTCTTTGGCCCATTTTACTCGAGACACACTTTAGTTACTGGTTCTCAGGGATATTGGGTGACGCAAATACAATCTTATGCAATCATTTCGCGATGTCAATTATATCTTCGATAAAATTACTTATACTATTCGTATGTCGTGATTAGCGCTGCAATAAATTTCTCATATGATTTCGGCTTGAAATGTTGTCCACTTAGTGGGACACAACATTAAGTGTTAATAGTAACATTAAGTTACTTGACAAATAATTCCAGATTTACAAGAATTTTTGAAATTTTTAAAAATTTTCTTAGATTTTCTAGATAGATATTCTAATTTTGTAAGGCAATGTTCTGCGCCTTATGGTTATATAAAAAAGATTTTTTGGGGTTATGCCAAAATATTTCTCCGATTTCCTGTAGGTTATTCGAAATTATTCAAGAATGTTCAGGTTATTTATGTTGTACATGGCGGTGATTAGCACGTATAGGATTTCCTTTGGTTTTACATACTTACGTATAATTTGATATTTGAGGACTTCCAAGAATATGCAAGATACTTTGAAAATTCGACATCTTTGAGATTATTTAGAAATTCTTGATATTTTTCTAATTATATTCGAAATTTGTGATGCTTTATCGATATATTTAAAACTTTTCATAGCATAAAGTTCCAAGATGTTTTGTTTTATTTGAAGCCATAAAAATGGATCACGTTCTGTTTCATCTACTTTTGAACGAAGGCCTGAAAATGCCCACAAAATTAAATCTTACTTTCTTACTCATGGAACACTCGATATTTACATTGCGAGCAAATATTCTGAATTTGTTTCCAAAAAATACCCTTTGTAGTATCAAATTTCTGAGTAAAATGATTTGAGTTGAAAAGTTTCGATAAGTGAAAGCTTTTAAAACTAAATGTTCTTGAGATTTCTTGCAAATACATGATTTATGCTCATAAAAAATTTTAACGAAAGACAGGATAGGCACAAAAATTACCGAGAAAGTATAAATAAATGATCAAGCTAAGACTTACTCGAAAATACCACCTTCCTTTATATAAAATTTGAAAGTCAAATGGTTTGATTTTAAAACGTCTTAAAACTAAAAACACTTAATAATTTACATTGATCACAAATATTCTAAATCCTACCCAAAATTCCGTCATCCCTTGTTATATCAAATTTCGAAGTAAAATGGTTTGTTTAAAAAGCTTCGATAAGCTCTGAAAACTAAAGCTCTTAATTTTTTTTTAAATACATAATTTATGCTCATAAAACATTTTATTAAAAAACCTGAAATTATTAAAAAGCTCAGAAATGTTAAGTGCAAACCCAAAAAGAATGAATTAATTGTCAAGTTTAAACGTTATGAAAAGAAATATTCTAAATATTTCCAAAATCCCACCTTCCTTTAAACTGTCAAATTTTAGAATAAAAAGTAAATGATTTGAGTTTAAAAGCTTCGATTTCACATTTTCATGCGATATCGTATTTGGGTATTATAAAACGACATTTTCGCAAAAAATGCGCTCTTGGTGGCTTAATATAAAATGCGATAGCGTATTTTTGCTAAATTGAAATTGACAAATGCGACTAGTCTATAGCAGTCGGATATCGCATTTGCGAAATGATTGTGTTAATAAATAATTTTTTTCTGTTTATGTTTAATATACAATTAAAATGCCTTTTCTTAAGAAATATTTAATTTATTTTGTTAAAAATAATAAAACATAATTTTTATTTGTCAAAATAATTTTTTTTTTATTTTCCAAAATAAAATTTCTTATAAGGCTCCTGGTTTAAAAAGCTTTTTCTAATTAAAAGCTCTTAAAACTAATAGTTCTTGACATTTGTTGCAAAACATAATTTTTACAATTTAAAAAAAAACAAGATTTTGGAAACCAAGATTAAGTGGCCTACGAAACTATTTGTTTTTTAATTTAAATATTTATTAATTTTTATAATTGAATTGTTAATATTTTGTGATGAATTTATAATTTAAACTGTGATGAAACTTTTAATTTAATATAATTAAATAAATGTACAAAAAGTGATGTGAATTTTGCGCAAAAAAAAACATAAAATCGTATTTTCTTCATATTTTGTACTGGCCACCCATGTGGCCGGGTAACAAACTGTTTTCGTGAACTATTCGGCCAAAAAAAATTAATAATTAACTTTTCTGCACAAATCGATAAAATATATCCAAATCTAGGGGTCAACCTTCGAGCATGTAGGACCCTGGGTACCGGGTGTACACACAAATGCTACTTTCTTCATTAAAGCTCGTGTCGTCTTAAATAAGCGATCATCCAGTTCATCATATGAGCATGGCCGTTTTCTCGATAGGAAATTTGTATATTCGGGGGCTCGATAAAATAGGGCTTTTAATGAAACTGGTAAGTCAATTTCACACTTTGGTGTTGGTGATGTTACTGAACAGGGGAATATTGTACATCGTTCGACTTCGGCATAATTGATCAAAAGTAATTCTTCTAAATGGCCTCGAATAGTTTCAACATCCACAAATGTGCCGTGGGTACCTTGGTAAAAAATGCCTGCTAGAAATTTTATGGCCCATTCAAGTTGTGGTATATCAAAATTTTCCCAATTTTGCCAATCACGGTAGAAAAACCAGATAACAGCGATGACATGGTCTAATAGTATAGCGTATTGCGGACACCTGATCACAACATTATCTTTAAATTTGTTCTCGTTCTCAATCAATAAATCTTTAATGGCTTCATAATCATCAAGCACGAAATCGTAAAGTTTTGGTTGAAAATATTTGCATTTATCATCAGCGCACGGTTTATCATCACCATCCGGTTCTGTCCAATTTATGTTAGTAATATCCTTACTCCTTCGATTGCCGTATTCACAAGCTTCACCGCCTTCACAATTTACATCGTTACAACCTGAGCGGTGTGTTAGCGGTGACAATAGGGATCGCATAGGCAAAAAATATTTACCCATTCTATCTGAAAATTTTCGCCTCATTTTTTTGGGCTTTTCAGGTGCACATTCGCATGCATTTTGTTCACAATTAACTGATTTTAATAGTTCGGTTATTCTCTGTTCGGCACTTTTTTGGCCGAGAAGTGGGTTGTTCATGTTTTAATTTAAGTATATAAAATAGGGATAAAATTTAGAAGCCAAAAAAAGGAAATAAAACGGTTAATTTCGGTGAAGCCAAAAAACTAAACTGATTAAAGTTTTTGTCTAATTGCGTTCCGAAAACAAAAATTTATGATTGGCCAACCATGATTGAATGATATTTTATTAAATTATTCCAATTTCTCAATGCACTGGGCTCCGGCCAAAGGATGAAACTGAACCGTGCCTAAATAATGAAGGCTGTTTTGAAGGCAGAACATTATTTATTAGGAATTATTGAAGAATCATTTTTTTCACTCTAAACCTAAAGTATACGGTGCTTCCTTTGATTTAGCAAGATTCCTATACAAAGAAGCCAGCAACCTGGCCAAATGTTTTATGTTTTAATATTCAAAAAGCTGTAACAAGCAACAATTTGGCGTTGTGGAAATTCAATAAATTTATAATTTTGGCTTCTAAATTGGTTAGTTATAAATTCTATTTATAAGTTATTTTATAATGAGCTATAACCCCAAGAAGAAAAACACACAGCCAGTTAAAGCTCAACTAAATATCGATCAGGACGATTTACTAACAGTAACACAATATCCAGAAACCAACAACAATAATAAAACTGAGGTATTGGCAGAACCACTACCTATAACTATGAAAAATGTAACGGGTGAAAATGAAGGTCGGCCAAACGCAACAATAGGTCAAGAACAACGACCTGTATCTACATACAACAAAGGCGACCAACAACGAAATGTACCAGAAAACAACAAAGGCGGGCAACAAACTGTACCAGCAAACCAAAAAAAAAGTCAAAATATTATTATAACATTATAATTGCGCTTTTTTATGGGTGTGTTTGTGTGTCCTGCTGACATATTTTTTGTTGACAAATAAATATCTTAAAATATCCTTATTATTCTCGATATTGAAACACAAATTCTTTTAATAGTATTTTTATTTTAAAACCCAATTTATTTTTACATGTAAATCTCATGGTCATGTTACACATAAGTTACAGATGAAATAATTTGAAAATTTAAATCCAAAATGTCATCACAATAATATACTATACACCATATTTGTTGGTGTATGTAAAAAGAGGGGTTACTCGACCAAAAAAGCTAGAGTAGCAAAAATTGCACTAGTGCAAAACTAGTACAAAAAATGTTTACTCATTTTTTTTCTTCAAGCAAATAGTTTGACAGCCAATCGAGTACTCTTTTTATCCTTCCAGTGAAAATTTTCCTACAATCGATTTCGACGTAAGTTTTATGTTTTAATATTCAAAAGCTGTAACAAGCAACAATTTGGCGTTGTGGAAATTCAATAAATTTATAATTTTGGCTTCTAAATTTTTTAGTTATAAATTCTATTTATAAGTTATTTTATAATGAGCAATAACCCCAAGAAGAAAATACAACGGCCAATTAAAGCTCAACTAAATATCGATTATGACGAGGACAATGATATAACAGTAACACAATCTCCTCAAACCAACAAAGAAGATACCAACAATAATAAAGATAAAGATACAACTGAGGTATTGGCAGAACCACTACCTATAACTACAAAAAATGTAGCGGGTGAAAAAGCAACAATACCCCAACAACCACCTGAACTACAAAACTACAAAGCCGGGCAAACGGCAGTAATACGTCAATATCGAAATAAATCAGCGAATGACAAAGGCTTGCAAAAAGCAACAGTAGACCAACAACTAACTGTATCAGCAAACAAAGGAGTTCAACTACAAACTGTACCAGCAAACAACAAAGGCGAGGAAAACGCAACAACTGGCCAACAACTAAATTTACCAGCAAACAACAAAGGCGAGCAAAACGCAACAACTGGCCAACAACGAAATTTACCAGCAAACAACAAAAGTGGACAAAACGCAACAATAGGCCAACAACAACGACCACCTATACCTATATACTACAAATGCAGGCAAAATGCAACAATACAACATCAAACTTTACACGGACAAGACGAAAAAACGAAGTGTTATACTCCCAAGCGAGATTCAACCGGCGCTCTAAAACAACACCAACGACGTGTACCACTAAACAAGTTAATGGGACAAAAAGCAACTTTACAAGGACAAGACGAGAAACCAAAATATTATATTCCTAAGCGGGGGCCAACCGACGCTACAAACCAACAACAACAATCACGTGTTAAAGAAGAAACCGCTAAAGGCCAGCAAGATACAACGCATATTGTTTGGTCTGATACAGAAAGTGAAGAGGACGATAAATCTACAGAGGATGAAATCGAAAAGCCAAAAGATTCGTCTTCTCGAGATGAAACCGGAAAGTCAGAAGATTTGTCTTCTCGTAAAAAAAATAAACAAAGATTTAGGCCCAAGCTGTACGATTTCTTGCTTGACGACTACGGCAACCTTCGAGATATTTTAATTGAAAATGAACGAAAATTTGATGAAAATGTTATTATACGCTGCCCTGAATTTGCCATCCTGGTGGATCATGTTATCGCTATGATTTGGTATTTTTATCGCGATTGGAGAACGTGGCATTATTTCAATGTGTCGCAACTTGACTGGACGATTAAATTTCTAGATGGTATCTTATCTCGCCAGCTATTTTCCCATGTCGAAATTATGAAACAACATCTAGAAGAATTACTTATTATCAAGTATGCAGAGGTTCCAGATTATTTCGTTTCAATACCGGAATCAAAGCCACCACAAAATTATCAATGCGTACCTGAAATACCATTTTCGCTCCAAGTTATACTTCAACCAGCGCCCGATTTTCAGCAATATCTATCAATAGAAGAGGAACCAGGTGGGTTTTCTCGGACCGCAAGTCAAACTTCTGAACTAACTGAGTATGCTGATGCCCGAATTCAACTAATGAAAGGCGAAATGGCAAAATTAAATGCACTTAGGGGAAATGATGCTAACGTCGACCCACATGCTGACGCAACCGAAATTATCAAAAATATTATGATCCATGCAGATGAAGTTTTACGGGTTCGAGAGCTTCAAAAAGCCTATAAAAAAATGTAATTCACGTTATAATTCTTGGTTTATAATTTATTTATCTAAATTATTTATAAAAATAAAACTGCTGGCGTTCTTTATGATTAGAAAATTTTGCCTCATTTGTTTTATATCAGCTACCTGTGTCTTCAAATCTTGAGCCAAGCGGTTTACCTTGCTCGAACTTTTTAAAGTTTTCCGAATTTTTGCCCGACAAAACTTTATGTACGCCAACTCATCTGACAACTGTTTAATCATATTTTCATTATCTTCTGAAGCTTTTATCGGCCTCAATGCTTTCTTTGTCGATGCTGCCGGTACTCGTCGTACTTGGGGTTGAATATTAATTGTTTCAAGTATTTTTCTTGGATCCAACAAATCCATTTTTGTTTGCTCAACCACTGGCAATGCAGTTACCCTCCCTGTTTCGCCGCAAAATTTATTAACATCCATCTCAGCATAGTACACAATCAGTAATTCTTCTAAATGTTTTTTCACAATTGCCACATCATTGTGTTCCCCTTCTACGGCCAACGATAAAACGCCATCAATAAAACGAATGGCCCATTCTAAATGGGTTGTCGTCAATTTACACCAATTTTTGTGATCACTATAAAACATCCATAGTACAGCGAGTGTATGATCCAATTGTATATGAAAATCAGGACACTTTATAATCGGTTCACCAATTGGTGTGTTACAATGCAGCAAATTTTTCATTTCGTCATAATCTTTGATTTCAAAGTTATACGGTTTTAGATTTAGTGGATGGAGTGATGGAGGTTGTGTTAATTTTGGCAACTTTGGTGCAATACCACCTTCGTACGGATTCGACATGACACTCGAATATTATATTTGTAAAACAGAACAATTTAGGTATTCTCGTAGTAATTAACGATGTATGTACACAAAAAAAATAATAATAAATAAATAAATAAATGATTGTCAAATCATGGCAATGTTAGACCTCAAAGTAATTCAGTTTATTTCTTCACCAGCTATTCGCGATTTCCAACAAAGTAGCTGACATCTGATGAAAACAATATGAAAAAAAATTTAACCATACAACTGTACTCTAGAATTAAAAGGGCGTAAGTCGGTTTATGTTTTAAAAAATTCTTGCGCGTTTCTGTTTAATTTTCTATGAATATGTCTTCGATCCAATTCTTAAGGTAATATCTAATTAGAGCATTAGGTAATATCTAATTAGTAATAACCTAATAACTAATCTAATTAGTAATATCTAATTAGTTAATATCTAATTAGTTAATTAGGGCATAACTCGACATACGCCCTTCTAATTAAGCAAAGGGGATCTTTTTCCTCATCTGTCAAATACAGTGATGTTTCAAATGTCAAACGAGTGCGTAGGACAAATTAAACCTAATAATTTGTTACAGACTAGGTAGGTGTACAAAATCACCTTTTTGAATTTCTTTGATGTAAATAAAGTTTCAATTAAACTTATTGCTTATTTATATAATATATTCCGCAAGTAATTCTGGAAGCATATTTTTTTGGAAAAATTGTATCGGCTTTTTCGATTCTATCGAGAATTTTTGTCGAGACTGACTGTATATAATCTTGTATGATAATTGCACCTGATAATAATATTCATGTTTGTGAACCATAGGTACGTGAAAACATCGCCGTCTCTTAAACCGTATGGGCACTTGACTACAATCGGCATATTTCCATGAAAGCTGCATCTTCAAATGCCATCTGGGGATGCGGCATAAAATGTTTTGTCCTTCCAGATAATTAAACCAATTGGTAAAATTTGTAAGCTTGTGCTGCTTTGAGGAGTATTTCTACCTTATGATTTTAGAACCTCTTTTTATAGTCTGCGTCCGTACGATATGCTGTGTTTATTAGTGTATATCAGATGGGAACATATGCACGCGACAAACTCGCTTAAATATCGAATTCTAATCTTAAATTATGCCAGTAATTTCCTTTTGCTTGGCGTTGCGTTGCTTGTTGAATGAGATTAACATTCTCCTCATCCACTTGAAAATAATTGATATGATATTGATCCATCATCAGTTGCTCGAGTGTTTTATTTTCATTATCGCTGCTTCATAAATTACCCAAATAAACATCCAACAGTTTGTCCTATTAAAATCACTTGTAGTGTCGGATGTCGGGATGTTGCAGGCAGAAAAACTTCTAAACCCAACGCGGCCACCATTTTTTTTTTCTTTATATTTTAAATAGATAATATGGTGATCGTTATCATCCAATTCTACAAATTCACAAAAAATTATTCAAAACATATAAATTTGTTGTAAGAACACTTTTAAAAAAAAGATTATTTTATACTTTTCAAGAAACTTTTATAAATTTCTATTAATTTTTATTTCTAATAATGTTGAGAAATAAATCACAATTTAAAATAAGATAAAAACCACACTAATTAATTTAAAACCACAAAAAATTACACAACTCAAGATTAACGTTTGTCCTACACCTTCAAAAACACCAAATTTTATCTGTCAAAAATTTTGGAGGAAAAAGGTCTCTTCTCCTTTGCTTACATAGAAATTAACGCCGACTACAGTTGATGGAAATTGCCAATTAGCCCCGTAATTTTAAACGAGGATACTGATAAATCAAATTCATGAAACTGGATGAATATGAAATACAAAAAAAGACAGAAAACTTAAGGCAGAAAGAATTGAGATTATTGCGATGTTTTTGTCTGTCAACGGTATAAAACAAAAAATATTGGAAGGAAATCAAACAAAAAAAAATTCACAAATGTCCCAGCAAGCAGCTATTAATTCGAAAATCGCCGGTTTTAACTTCGTTCAAAATTACGACACAAAAATCGGCTAAATCAGTGGATATTCGAAAACTGTGGATTAATCCGTCGATTTAGCCTTGTTTAAAAATACGAGCGTTATTGCTAGAACCTTTACGTTAGATGGGATCTAGGCAAAAGCAAACGCTAATACAACCTTCATATTTTATAAATAACGATAAAATGTGTCATTTGTATAAACAATGTCTAGTTGCGCATCATACAAGTAAGAGTGCTACAAGATGTAAAAAGGACCCAAGGAAAATTATTTGTATATGTTAAAAATTGTTTCTGAGTTCTTAAAACTCCGGATTAATTTTTAACCGTTCATCGAATCCCATAATCGATGATGATATTTAAAATGTAGACAAACACCAATTACGGCCTTTGGCGTTTTGCCCAACCCATTCATTAATTAGACGTTTTAGTTTCTTGTTGGAAGAATATATAACATTACTGTGTAGGTCACACAACTCTCGAAAACGGATGAAATATGTTCGATGGCTGAAAACTTCCACTAAATATGTGTTTCGGGATCCATTTTATTGGTGTGATGTGATGTTCACTAAAATTGGAACGACATTGAATAAGTTAACGTAGCGAAATGCATCATTAAAGGTGTCGATGATCTTAAAGAATTTAAAAATTTTAAATAATTTAGAAAATTGAAAAAAATTTAAACAAATTGGAGAATTTAAAATAAATTTTTTTAATTAAAAAATTTTAAAAAATTTACAGAATTGGCAGAACTTGAAGATTCTTCGAAATTGAAGAACTTAAAGTTTAAAGAAATTTACAAAATTTAAAGAATTAAAGTATCTAAAGGATTTAAAATATATGAATTAAGAATTTTCGGAAATTCAAATTTTTACGAATTTAGTAAGTTTTATAGAGTTTAAATTAAAATAATTAGAATTTACAGAATTTGAAGAATTTATGGAAAGACGATTTAGAGACATCAAAAAATAATTTAAAAATTAAGAATTTAAAGAAATTACAGAATTTGAAATTTTCTAAGATTTTAAAATATTTAAAGAATTTAAGTGTTCAAAAGATTTGTAGAATTTTATATTCAAAAGGGAAATCATTTAAACATTTTTATAGTCCAGCCCAGCAGAGGGTTTATAAATAAATTAGCCAGGAGCCAATTAAGAATTCGAGAGTCCCGAGGTTGGCTGAATCTGGAAAAGTAAAAACAGGAATTGTTCACGCCTTTTAGGGAGTTGCGGTCACTTATTCACAAAAAACTCGGTTATTTTGCGTTTTAGGACAAATATCAATACAGCAAAATTGTTCTACGGAAAATTTCCAAACGATATGCACTATGTACGTAGTTGGCTACTTAATTCTTTTTTACTAAGAAATTCGAGTACCAAATAGAAATTCGGTTTTCAGCAAATAACTCCTCATACACTGGCGACTTTAAATTAAATAATTTTCAGCATATGTGAATATGAATATGTGTTCCAAAACATTTGAAATATTTTTCAAATTAAAGGAATTTAGAGAACTTAAGACTTTACATAGTTTAAAAAATTTAATAAAGCTGAAAAATTTAAAGAAAATAATTAAGAGAGGGACATTGAAAAATAAAGGAATTTAGAAAATTTATAGAATTTATAGAATTTGTAAAATTTTAAAAATTTTAAATGTTAAAAAAAATTTAAAGGATTTAAAGAATTCAAAGAATTTGAACTGTCAAACGGTTTAAACAATTTTAACTCGCAAAAATATAACCATTTGCACTTCTTTATATACCCAGCTCAATGTGCACTTGACGATTGACCCAAGCCAGCGGGCTGCCTCTTGCCTCGTTACTACAAGTTTGTTCATAACCGAGGTAACGAGGGTGACGAAGTGTCTTAAGCTGGAAATACGACTTTAAATTGAAATAATTTTCAGAATAAAAAAAATTAAGGAATTAAAAATTTTAAAATTTCAAAAAATTCTATCAAAACTAAAATTCACGATTTAAAAAAAATCAACAAAACAAATTTAAGATTTACAAGATACACAGCAAGATTTAAATGATATTACGAATTTCAAAAAATTATAAATTCATAAGAACACCCAACATTTTACAAAATTTCAAGAATTTAAAAAAATACCAAATTTATTTAGAACACTGCTTTTAAAGAATTACGAATTAAATTGGCACCTTATTGATCCTTAATTAAAAACTTAACTATCTTAAATCTAAAGCTATACCAAGACTCAAAAACGGTTTGAAGGTGTTAATCAAAAATTAAGCATTAGAATTATAGAATTTAAAGAATTTAGAGAAGTTAAAATATTGAAAAGAATTTAAAATTTTAAAGACTGGTGAATTTTTGAGGTATTTAGAGAATTTAACGAATTCAAAAAAATTGAAAAATTTGAAGAATTTAGAGAATATTTTAAAAGGTTCTAAGAATTTAACGAATTCAAAGAAAATTTACACAATTTAACGAATTTTAAGAATTTTGGGATTTTAAAACTTTCAGAATTTACAGAAATTAAAGAATTTTGAAATTTCTTGTATGTACCTAAGGCTCTAGAACATCTCATATTCACACAAAACTTTAAATCGAGTTTTAATTGGCCAAATTTCAACCTAAGAGAATTTACTTGCTACCCAATTCTTCTTATTTAACAAAATATGACCGAATTTTTAATTTTAATACGTAAAGGTTACTTTTCATATATACACAAGCAGATAAATTTAGATAAACACTCAGAGAGGTTAATTATATTTTATTTTTAAATAAAACCGAAGGAAATATTTACTTTTCCTGTCTAATATAGAAACCAACAACAACGGACGCAGCACAAAACCCATTTCGGATGTATTTAAATTAAACGTTTCCTCTCTAAAGTGTGTATGTATGAAAATGGAATAATTTCTGCTTTATGTTCATATTTTTGCTGTCCATACATACGTATTTACTATGTATGTACCTAAAACCAAGTTCTCAAATATCTCAATGAGTTTTGAAAACATCCAAAATGTACCTTTTTGTTGCTGTTGTTGTAATTAATTTAAAGGGGCAAAAGTAAATATAATTTTTTTTTATGTTTTATGTTGCGTTATGATATAGGCCCATCGTCATCTTTTTACGTACATGTGATCATTATTATTTAAATATCATAAAGGCGTTAATGGTTGGATAATAATTTAATTATTCCAATGGATTGGTGGGGTTTGTACAGGAGGGATATAAATCACACGAACAGTCACAATATTAATATCGGATCTCGTGTGCCACAAGACTATATAACATTTAAACGTGTTAGCTTGTTGATTCCGTTCCATTGGGATTCGATAGATGAATAATTTATTTTGGGAAAAAATGGAAATCATTCTCATCCCTTATTGGTGGAAAAAAAAAAGAATTTTCATAATTCAAATATAATCGAATTAAATAGAAAATATTTATATCATTGTCATGTTGGGGAGGACGGTGTCAAAGACTTCTAATTAAATTAATCGCGCACACACACACACACACACACACACCCATGCACATTAAAACGAAACCTAACTGAATGGAATAAAATCGAAATACAACTGCCGTGATTTAGCTTTAATTCAAACGAATTTTCCACCCCTTTTCCATCTAATTTATATATTCTATTGTTATTATTACTGTTATTACTATGATGATGATCATCCCCCTTCGCATAAACTTACATACATGTACAATAGATTTGCTGTTTAACCATAACATCATCACAATGTATCACAATGGATTTAGAAATCAATGAAAAAAACTTCTATATACACGCGATTATCCACAGTGAGTCGATGTATGATTCCCATGACCGAGGTGAAATCGAGTGAGGTAAATTCGATATAATTTAAAATAATGTCGACATTTATTTTGAGTTAAATAGAATATAAATGATTTTGAGGTTGAATTCAAACTATTTAACGATAACTTTTTACGAATTGTAGTCAAACGCGTGCGACAATATAATTTGATTTGACGTATTGTGTGGTGCGGCTCATAGAACTTTGTCCTACAAATATATCTTCGGTAATTTTCAAACCAAACCCAACTTTTATCAAATCTTCTATATAAAATGTAACAAATAGTTTGAGACGTTTTTTAGGCTGTTTTGTGCTGTTTGATTGTTTTCCAAATCATTTTATTTCAAGAACAACCTACAAAATTGTAATTGCATCATTTGCAAAAATTGTTTAATAAGACCTAAATTTTGCCACAAATTATTTTAATGCTTACTACACATGTATACAAAATGTAAATAAAACTGTCCTGAATTGAAATTATGTACAAGCGCGCGAGAAGAAAATGGATTGGAAAATGTAGAATGCACGTATAATGTTAAAATAAATTCGTGCTAGATTCGCTATCATGTAAACATTTTTTTTTCTAGGTAGTGTAAATATTTACTACAAAATGTACAGAGTAATTGCGGATGATTTCATATATTCGTATTACAAACATATTACACACACACACACACATTATATTGAAAATCTAGTCACCCCGATCAATCAATTAAGTAATTCACGTGTTTAGGTTTGTACTTATACATGTTTCGTATATCTACACAAAACATTTTTAATATTTTAAATGGTCTGGAATTAGTTGTAGGTGGTAGGGTCTAGTGTGGTGAAATGTTTTATCCCAGATAATTTACTTCTTCGATAAATCATGTAAAATTATTCATTTTAGAATACGTGATCTAGTTTCAAATCTAAATTGTTTATTTTATTTAAAATCAGTCGTGCCTAAACTATGACCTGCGCAACAAATCTAAAAATTTGGAAAATTTCAACACAGAGATAATCATAAAAACACAGTTTGATTATAAATTGTAACAGATAATCATAGTTTTTGCATAATGGTCTTGAATACAATCTAATGATTGAAAAGTTTGCAAATACGATTCCCGTGTTGAAGAAATGATTTCTGATTTGATCCCTCTTTTTGGTTATCTTATGCCATACTGATGGCCAATGATTTACCTTCTGTTCACTTTTAATTGAGCGATTATACTTATACCGATAACACATTTTTTTGAAGCTTCTTTGGAACAAGTTGCAGGTTTCAATCATCAAATAAGTCATTGTGTTTCGGTAAATTTTGCGGTACATACGGAAACTCCTCATGGTTTTATTTTGTGGTGGTGCCAAATCTTAAATTGTGTTTTTCCTAAACAACAAAAAATGTAATTGTGTGAGTAAATCCCATAGAACAAAATTCATCTCTTGACTAATGAATTCCGCCCAGACATGTCGCAATTATGAAATAGTCAAAAATATAAATATTCGTCATAAGCACTTGGCTCTAAATTTATCAAATGGTATTGCCCAACGAGGAGACATCATTGCTTTTGACTCTAGAAATCATTTGACTTTGGGATTTTGTTTAACAGCATAATGCAAAAAGTTCTTTATTTCAATATGGCCGACCCCAGGACAGCATCAAGTGTAAACCACAGACATTCGAGAAAAGTAATTTGGACTTCGGGACTTTTGATTTTTGTTAAACTAAATTAGGTGTGAGCACACAAAAATTCGGGAAAATCATTTGGCCTTTCAAGTCGACATTTTTATTGAATAAAATTAGTCAGCGAAGCGAATTACAATATTTTATATACAAATTGGTTTTCATTTGTATGGTCGAGGCGAGGGACCGGCCGCCATTCGATAATGTCAGCATCAAGTTCAAACTAAAGGCATTCGAGAAAAATCATTTGACTTTGAAACTTTTAGTTTTTTTTGTAAAGAAATTAAAGAGATCTTTATATAATTAATCTAAATTTGAATGTCGTTCAGTATTTGCCACAACCACAAATGTAAAACCTGCAACCTTTCTAACAGAAGCATCTCAAGCGGAAATATTTCAAATACCCGACGTTTAAAATTTTACCAAGCTAATTTGAGTATCCTGCAAAGTGATTTGGACAAAAATTAGATTCCGTTGCTCACGGTTGAGAAAAACTTTCTTCACGTTGGTAGGTTGAATATTACACCCTTAAAGAATGGAATATTCAACTGAACAAGAGAAACCTGTCTTTCTCGGCTCAAGCTTGCCGCAGCTCAAAAATACCTGATTCCTGCTTGACACCCCTATTGTATTTCCTATTAGCACTATATTAAATTCACGTTCAGATTTGTTACTAAGCAGGTGACGTAATTAATGTGACCACATTAGAACAATTAAACCGGTACACTCATTAGTCTGAAGCATCCCAATTAAAGTTTTGTTATGCAAACTGGAGGCAATTGGCCTTTATAGTTTACCAATTTTATGAATTAAGAATTTTTTTTTCAAACACTAAACGCTGGTGTCTTTGAGAATCCGCCACTCCTTCTTTGCACTTTCGAACGTTTTTATTCTCTAAGGCACAGTAATAGCAAAAACGGAGATTTATCCTCTCCTCCGAGCATCGTATTTTAATTAAACTTAAGTTATGCTGTTATTCGCCCCTTTCTAAATATTTTATTAAAAATACATTGACCAAACATCAAATTACACAAATCCAATATATTAAATTCAGCTTCTTTGTGTATGGCTGTGGTGCGCCCATTGTATTTCAACCAGAGAGGACTTAAAAAGGATATCGTATATTGATGATGGTTTTCGTAACATGTATATAATAATTGACAAGACCGACAGTTTATGGCATTAAGTTTTTGCCAAATATTTTATTTATAAATTTTCTTCGGTTTTTCATTATACATTTTCCTCTCATATCGAAGCGGAAATGAAATTTTCTTTCATGATGGTGTTAATAAAAAATAAAAAAAAACCTTTTCGATAAAAACTTTTATTTTTTTGTTATTTCCTACCTTTGTTAAATCCTTTCCGTTCAATATACATATTTTATGCGGTCTTCTATAATAAACAGATTCACAATTTATAACGAGCTGACCGAATCGATACCTACTTCATCATTTTTTTTTATGTAAGAATTCAATTTAATCTTGAAATTCTTCAAATCAATTAATAATTTACGTTACAGTTCCCAAAAAAATAAAATAAAAAATTGTTATGTTTCATCATTTCAAGCTTTATTTTATTAATGAATTCACAACACTAAACACTCGAGTTTTCGTTTTAATGTGTCTATATACATCTATGTATATATGTACACAAATAGTTTTGTGTATAGACGACATAAGACATAATCTAAGTTAATTGAAATCAATTAAAATCAATTTAAGACAAAAACGTTGGAAATACACAAAATAATGGTGAAGGTATATAAAAATGATGATGGACTTGATGTAGAATATATGCGAAACCCGTATACGACATACGCGGTAATTTAAATTTTCAGTCCCCCATAATGGTGCGATGAATCATATTTTGAATTTTTTTTTTTATTAATAATTCGTCTGTAAAAGGATCTCTGTATATGTATTATTTAATTTGTTAAAAGGTACGTATTAAATAGTATTTAACAGGATTAATTGAATTTATGTGTGTATTAAAGCGAGGGCCGGAGGGTTTGAAAATTGTATGTCATATGGTGTAATTCGCGACAACGGTGGTTTACTCACTTTATCGTATAATTCTGTATTGGTGCCGATGATAATGGAATGAGTGTACGTCAGATATGGTAATTTACATACACACAGATATTATTATCGCGGGTATGCGGTTTATCGCGGCAAAAGCGTGAACAATAAATATATCGGGTGGGCTTCTATATTACATTATTTGAATCATTATAATTCATTACCGACTATGTTTTGTAAGCAATGCCAACGAATAAAATCTACCACGAATGACCACAATGCTACGTGCCAAGTATTAAAACCACCATCGCATGAGCAAAAATACAAAACTGATGATTCAACATATTTTGAATTTTTTATTTTTTATCTTCAATTAAATTATTTTTTTTTTTTTAGTTTTCTTAATTCAAAATTATGTGTTTTAGATTTCAATTCCTAATGTTTTCAAAACAATTTAATAATAATCAATTTATAAATATAAAGTGAGTAGAGATGTACAGAAATTTGTGTATCAGGGGCGTATCACCCTCGGCACCTTGATTCTGAATTTATTTAACTCAGCCATCAACCACGTCGGCGGCGGCTATGTCTTCTTTAAAAACAGCTAATTGCTTATTGGACATTTTGATTAAGGGTTATTATATCGTTTAGGAAATACCATATATACAGTTGCATTTGGTATTTCTTTGCTTTAATATTGAATATTCCCAATTCTAACAAAACTGAATACGAATGGCGGAATAAAACTAAATGTGATCACAAAAAACTCTGGATAATATATTGGAAACTAACGAGAGACCAGAGAGCTGGTAAATGGAATCTGGTCAGGTAGAGTACTAGGAAAAAAAAGTGGAATATTTCCCTCTTCAATTTTAAGTCACTCTTGCACCCTGATTTTCTCAAAAATAAGAAAATATGTAACCGGGTAAACTTGTGAAAAGCAAAGCTTATATTTATGAGTTTGCAACTTCCCGGTTTCAAATAATAACGAAAATTTCCAAACTCATAAAAGTAAGCTTTGCTTTTCATAAGATTACCCAGTTACACATTATTTTATTTTTTAGAGAATCAGGGTGCAGGCATGGTTAAGGTATAAGGGAAATTTCGAATATTTCTACGGAAACTGTGGAACACGATAAACTAAAGCAGAAATTATATAGAGGCCCAAATGTACCTGAAGGTTTTGAAATCGGAGACTTTGATCCGTTTAAACATAATGTCTGATTGATAAGATCGATGAGTACTTTCTTTCGAAAATGAAAATTTCACATTTATCTAATTGGGCGAAAGGTCGACCTAGAGACGAAGCGCAACGTTCCGATTTCCATCGTATTATCGCTAATCCATTGTTTTCTGATGTTGTCTTGGTAGACAAGCACACTGGTAGCAGTCTTGATATATAGGCATCTTCTAGTTGTCTCCATTTTTAATCGACTGTACTGGTCTCATTGCTTGCTAGATTGAGTTGGAGCTTTTCTTTGAACTTATTTTTTGTGTCAATTTTTGAACTTCTTCAGATTTGTCTTCAGTTGGTGGCCGCTGTGAACGTCCACTTCTCGCACTGTTATGTCATCTTGAAGGGAAGTTAGGAATTTCTTATTAACCAGTATATCAATTTGATTTTTGGTTCTGCCATCTGGTGATGTGCAAGTGTAGTTGTGTAAATCTTTGTGTGGGAATTTGCTGCCTCCGCATCAGCTTCTACTGACATATACATTTTTCGAGTTTTGACAAAAGTATAGAAATGCCCAAAAGTTTGATTTTGTTTCATTTATTTTAATCAAAGTGTGTTTTCTGGATTTTAACTGTTTCATTATTCTGCATTTTAAAGTCTCGAAATTATTGTTTCGAGCAAAAATGCGTGAAATATAAATTTATGACATAAGATGATAATAAGATGATCTTGAGGAAACGGTCATAAAACGAAGATTACAATGAAAAATCGAAACCAATGATCCGAAAAGGGCTGCCGATTAGACCAAGGATGTATTGCTCATCCTAGCTTTTAGGAATCTAATACTGATTGGAAAAGTTTCGGGTGTCTATAAATAATTTCAGACCACATAGAATTATTTTGTGGCCGCACCATCGGATCAAAATCTCACCTTCCTCTGCAGGATTATGAGGAAGTGAGGGTCACGTTCCTCATCAAAGAATTTAATCAAGGCAGTTATTATACGACATTAAACTTCAGTGACTGGAGCACTGAGCAGGAATTTTGGTCGGAAAATGAGACCAGAGAGTTGGTTTTTATTTTCTAAACCTCGTGATAATGCTCTTAACCTGAGATGACTATCATGATAGCGATAAGCTAAATATGGATCCCAGAGTCACTGTGTTGTTGGTGCTGAGCTTGCATCTTATAGAACCGCCTCAAATTCTGTGGCATTACAAAAGGGCTGGCTGGATTGGTTTGAATTGATTCTTACAAACATTTGAATGCATATTATGATTTTTATCCAGGATCGTAGAAATGAATTCATATTTCATACCTTCCACATTTGGTAAGCGTCTCGAATAAATTATCAAAAAATAACACCTTTCGTTCGATACAACTTGCGAAGCAAATGTCGCTACACACATTTATCTAAAATTGATGAAGGAGATGATTCAAATTTTGGATAAAACTAGTAGTTTAGCTCAGATGATTAT
Organism: Tipula helvola; assembly: GCA_963556165.1. Classification (NCBI taxonomy): domain Eukaryota; kingdom Metazoa; phylum Arthropoda; class Insecta; order Diptera; family Tipulidae; genus Tipula; species Tipula helvola. The sequence continues at coordinate 343,826,254 of OY744483.1, read as the reverse complement.
CAGTCAAACGGGATTTTCCCATAAACGTTTCTGAAACCTAACGTCAGAGGTATCTTAACACCCAGACAACACTATTAATACCAATGAAATAATAGCCTGTTAGTGTAGAGGCCACAATAATTTGAATTGCATCACACCACATTCGTATATCGTTTGGTCGAGGTATTGAACTATAAAATATTTTGTAATATAATCAACGCACAATTATTCATAAAATAGCACGAACTCTACATACTTTAATAATAATTTATAAATACAAACCCACCTACACGTCTATATTTAATATTCTTGGGTGTAAAAAAAACCTCTTTAATTAAATTTAACGAATCCATAAATTACACGTTTGTGTTCTTAATTCGCACAAAAAACCATGTCAACCATGGCATCATCGTTTATAAATTCGATGTAGTACTACTGTCTGTATACAGAGAGACGCGTACAGAAAGATAATCATATCAATGTGACATGCGGACAGGAAAGTCTGTATTAAAACACCTCGTTGGATTTTTTTTTATGATGGAATTAAATTAACGTTCTTATCTCGTACTTTACGGTAATAACTATGTACTTAAAGTATCATCGTAGACTCTTCACAAAAAAAAAAAAAAATTCTTCTTACGAAACGGAAATGATTAGATTAAAATTGAATGATATCATTTAAATTTTTTTACTTTTATTGGAACAAATTAACGTAAATTAGAGGTTAAAAAATAAATTTTTTTAGTTTACTTCTCAAAATACAATGATTACGATAATATGATGTGAGATGCTGGTAAGGTTTGTTCGGGTAATTAATAGAATAATAGAATTACTTGATGTGTATAAGTAAATTGGTGCACCATCCGGGTACACGTTACGTTAAATTAATTAATTTAAATTAATGAATTTCAGTTTGTTGTGTAAAACCTGCATAATTTTGATTTTATGTATGTACATATTGTGATTGATCATGTTTGTATTATACAGAGGGAACCCACATTTATGATTTAAGTATGTTTTGTGTTGCTTATGTGAGAGACAGTGCCAAGAAAAATGAATTTCCAATTGAAAAAATTTCACATCCTAATTAAGAAAATAATCCTTACAGAGAACTAAAATTTCCACTTGTTTGCCACAAAACACAAAATTACCATAAACAAAATTTTTGGTCGGATGGGACACTTACCAGAGAGAAAATCTTAAACTTTTATTTCCTGCCTAAGTGTTACAATGCTACTACATGTATATAGTTTAAAAGAGTCTGTCTTGTGTTGTGGAAGCACACAATATACAACATAATACAGTCAGTTTCCATAATAGAAAAACTTAGGTTTCTTTTTTTTTGTTGTTTTGTGTTGAAGGAAATAGAATTTTCTCAAAATAAAAGAAAATTCTGTTTTACAGAAGAATGGACCGACAAACACAAAACATTTTTTTTTTGAAAATTTATTTTTCTAAACAAAATTTTTTACTTTCCTGTTTAAAATTTAATACATGTACACAACATTACATACATAAAAATTATGTAAATACAAACTCAATTTAAACTTTATTTAATTAGTTTTTAAATTTTGATTCGTAAAACTACTGGAAATATATAGCGTAAATAAAAACAAAGGAAATAAATTATCTGGATGGAAAAGCGCGCGGCCGAAATTTATAATCGCATTTGTATAGTATTCACCTGAAACCATTATTATGACAATAGGTTTATGTTATCTAAAATGTTTCATTCGGAAGTGTATCAGTATATCGCTGATTAATTACCGGTTATCAATTCATTTGTATTATCATAATGAAGTGTAATTCAACAAAATATGATCAAATTTCCCATAGATATTGTTATTCAATAATGCCATTATCGGGATAACATCCGGATGAAATATGCGCCATATATCGATAACAATTTATCACGTTTGTAGTATTCAACTGAAATCATTTTATTCGTAAACACAATCATGTGTGACGTTTCAAATCATGTGCAATTGTAGAAGGACGACATATGTTTAGTCTAAAGCTTCGGAGAAGGATTTTAGAGAAACTACTGGAATCATTTCTTGAATGGATTTATTGATTTCCGTTCACCTTTTGTTTAATCAGTGTTGACTTTCCATAAGCCATTTGGTTTATGCTGATGAAACTTTTCAAATAATTTATTAGTTTATTAAACTGTGGAAAATCTTATAGCAAGGCAAACGTTCAAATCTGCCCATAACATTTTTGTTGCCAGGAATATCCGGGTTTTTATTGAGAGTCTGAAATCCATGCCTGTGCATCATGAAAATTTCCCTTCATTCGCAGTTCTTTGGTTTCTCCATTTGCTTTCTTCATCAATTCGGGTACGGAAAACTTCGAATAGATTTTGACTTTGTGCAACAATAGGTTTCAAGTATAATAGCCATCGAAGTTTCGCAATTGTTGTTATCCCGTTAAATTTATTGGAGTGTTTGAATTTAAATGGAATTCTGCCACACAAATTAGTGCTGAAAGTTGGATCTCTCATCATATTAAGAAATTTGGGCGTACTGTATAATAACTGATCAAAACTTACGATGAAGGTATTAAACGCTTAAGTCTAATATTCAATTAATTGCAGAGACAGTCGATCAATTAAAGTAACGGGGTTGGGTTTGATAGTACACCAGGACTCGTATTTTGAAATCCGCACGTAGTATTCAAACTCAGTGTTTAATGTTAATAATTTAAGAGGAAAAAACTCGTCTGTTGGGAAAAAATAATTTACTTTGGGTTCATGTCAAGCATACTTTATCAAATTTGGTATGAATTTTATTTGATAGCCACCACTCATAGCTAATTTTTTTTTTTTGTTTTTTAGGTTTCTAATTTCGCATTGCTGCTTTTGTTATTCTTCTGTCCTGTGGCCCTATTTTTGTTTTCTCAAGGAATAGGGAATTAGGAGTTTTTGACGATTTTCTGGCAATTGGGAATTTTTTTCCTCCGAAAGTGTATTCTGGTGATTGCGATTTTTTTTTTAAATTAGAAAACTTCCGTCGAAAAATGGAACATTTTCGAAGTCAAAATTAACACAGAGGCAAATCATTAATGTTTTTACACATGGACCTTGCCTCAGAAAAGCATAACTGTCTTATAAAAATTTTATATAATTTGCTTAGTTGGTTGGCGCTCACGATAAAAACACGCTCGTCATGCTGCGGTCGAAGGTTTTCAATTTTTATATTTAAATTTACTTCAAATATGACAGTTTTTTTTTCCCTAAGTTCGTTTCTCTGGTGTTAAACGTTTGAACTAGTATTTTTTTCATAAGAATTTATTCCCAATTTATCGGAATACACTTTTGAGAAATAGGGAATAAAAAGTTGGGAATTTTTGCAGTTTGGATTTAAAGCAATGTTTTGTGCTAGTTTCGAATTTCCCGGGAAAACGAAAATAGGGCCACTGGTATGAATGTGGTATTAAACCAAAAAAATAGAAATCAGTTACACCATATAAAATTAGATCTAAATTAGCCAACTTTAGCCAACGTTTGACGTTAATATTAACTTTTAGTATATTCGATTCATTAACGCAGATTACCGATCATAAATTAATTTTTATTTTTATCCACCAAAATAAAATGTAAATCAACTGTTTTTTGATCCAACAAACAATGCTATTATCGCAGGTTAATATCAGGAAGGAAAAATACCGTTATTAACAACAGGTTCGAAAATATTTTTTCGGAACTACAATAAATATTCCGTCTCAATGTCATATCAATACAAATTTTTAGTATTTTCAATCAGTTATACCGTTATTGATCATATAAATTTCCCACATTTGACGTCAATGTCCGCATGTTATTGAATATTTGAATTCAATTATTTTACGTTTAATATTTATCTATACTAGCATATGAATCAAAATAAAGCCAGAAATGGTGGCCAGTACGATTATTTATCATATTGCCTCAGTGTTGATAAAGAAGCTTTTACTATTTTAATAAATTCTAAACTTTGGCCGCCTGGTATATGGTATATACTCATCAAGGAGTTTGATGTGTTATGATGCTAATAAATTTATAAAAATTTGGAGCAATTTAATGTTACATACAGATGTCCCATTGATGTTACGTTAACACTAAATGAATTTTATCCAGATATCAGCACTAAAAGCTCTATGGAATTGTTCAAATTACCACCAAATATCGCAACACTTATACAAATGCATAAAACCATCGTCTGTTTAATTTCATAATCATGTGAGCCAGCCAACAAATATTTTCTGACTTCAAGGGACTATATCATAGCTCACAGACATACCATATGCTACTTTTCCAGTTTTCGTTCATTAATTTCAATTCTCCCGAAGCTGAAGCCCCAGTCTCCACAAATTAGGATAGATCCATACTGTGTACTAATAAGTACTACACTATTTGCCCCATTAAGAAGGTTTCTTATTTTGCTGTTTCATTTTACCAATTCTGCCTTACATTTCCTGTACTATTGCGATTTATTATTAGAATTTTTTGAATTTTGAAAATTCTAAGAAATTAGAACATAAAAAACCTAAACCTCAAAATATCTTGTAATGCGCTTGTCTAGGACTATATTACCCACCATATTATTAAGTAACAAGTTAATCATAAATCTATTAGAAATACGCAACTGCTTTTATAAAGGCTGCATCTCGAAATAATTGCGAAACTGTACAAGCAATATATCACCTGAAATCCGGACAAAAAAAAAAATCTCCGTATTATCTAGTATTATTTTACTTCTTACATATAATTCTAAATTACGCTTATCTTGTCTTATTTAGGAATAATTTATTTTATTACTTTCTTATTGTATATAAATACAGAATTTGATAACAATATAAATTCTATAAAAAAGAAAGTAATAAAATTTAACAAAATTTATTGTCATTTGTTCAAGTAATTCGATAATCAATAAATAAATTTATTATTAATTCTATAATATAGTTTTATACAAAATTGATAGCCGAATACTGTTGTATTTTGGCATATATGATTTATGTCTTTAAATGCATAAGTTCTTAATTCCTATTATGTTGCAATTCGTATATAAATACTATATGAATTCACTTTGCATCCATTACACTAATTTCGCAAAAAAAAAAAAATCTGACAAATCATTCCCTCCGCACATACATATTTTATCTAATACATACTATTTATTGTCAAATTTAATGTTATGTGTATTGATAAACATCTTCAGATCATTAATTTTATTGCACAACAAAAAGTAGATTCATCTTTCCTACACGCTATTATTATCCTTGTACTACCGAGAAGAAATAAAATGTTGAATTTAAAAGTTAAATATTTTTTATTGAATTTTATTTAGTTTACCCCGGCATAAAATTATGAATTTTTATATATGTACATATATAGTTAACCCTCGAGAGGGGTCGGTATTTTTTTTTTTTTAGAGTTAGAATTGATTATAATTATAAAAAGTATGTTTATGACCAATTAATTCAAAATTAAGCAGGACTGCACCATAATAACTCCAGACAAAGGAACGACATGGCGACTCGGTATTACTTTACTACCACACATCGGTTTTCGCTCATGATTTTCATTTATTTGGACATCATCTGTAGAAATTAATAAAATCAGCATGTAAAAAATTATTTTTACCAGAATCATTAAATTTGTTAAACTTACCTGGTAATTCGCCCGTTGTGTAAGGAGGAGACAAAATAAACAACTGCCTAGAATCCGTAATTAAAAACAAATAAAAAATGTACCTTACTTGGATTTGAGATTTTTTCAAATTTTCTCGACAAAATTTTGGTAAATTTACATATTGTAGTTGCGGAAAACAATTTAGTTCCAATTTTTTTACATCGAACCAATAAAACCTGTCCAAGAATAAACCTGTCCAAATCTAAAATAAAAATAAAATTAATTTTATAAATTACAAAATATTGTGTGGAATGCTGAGCTTTCCAGCCAAATCATCTTTTTAATTGACAAATTTATTTTATTTAAAATTCTGAAATTTTGATTTGACAAAGAAAGTAATTGCTAAAATACTTTAAAGCGATTTCTTAATTTACTATCAACTCCACGAAAAATTTGAATCACTGTATTAAATTACGACAACACAATTTAAGGAGATACACAATTTAAGATTTCATCTACATAATTCGTTAAACTTCTATATTTCAAAAATATAAAAAAATTAACTTCCAAATAAATATTTTTTACGAAGAGCGAAATTATCAGGAATATTGCAAGTTCAATTTCGATCTGAATGAGAATTACGAACAATTTAATTTTTTTTCAGTCAGTCTCATCAGGCTACAGCAACTGAGTTGCTAATTATAATTACACTTTTGATTACTTTCTTTATACCAAAGCAACCATGTAATGAAATTTTTAAGAGTTTAATATGTGTTGTGAATAAATCGATAATACTTAACTACATGGTTGCTTTCTATTATATAGGAAGTAATCAAACGTATAATTAGTAATTCAGTCGCTATAGTCCGATGAGATTGACTGAAAAAAAATTAAATTTTTCATAATTCTGATTCAGATCGAAACTGAACTTGCAATATTCTTGATAATTTTGCTCTTCGTCTATAATACTTATTTTGACAAAAATTAAGAAGTTAAAATTAACAGTTTGGGTCAAAGAATAATTTCTGAAAAAATTCTGAAAATCTGAATTTTTAAAATTTTTATTTAGAACTTTCATTCTCAATTTTTAATTTGTTTAGTTTTGAATTTATTATAAAACCTAAAAACTCATTTGGATGTCACAATTTAGAATTGTATAATATTTATTTAGTTACTAAAAATTAAAAATCTGAAGTTAATTTTGTTTAGAATGTTGATAAAGAAAAGCTGAATCTTTAAATTTCAAAATGAAAATTTGAAACCTCATTTTTAAAGTTTAAAAATTTAAATATTGGACGAACGTCCATAATATATTGAACGGAATGAATGCTTCTGTAAAAATATTACACTGTTAATAATCTTGTTTTAAACCTATTTACAGATGATTTTAAAATTAAATTAAATCACATTTTATTTAATTATTAAAAAAATTATGCTTCTTTTCCCAACAAATAAAAATAAAAAATTTATGAATAATGTTACTTAAATGTTTGCTTAAAACTACAGATATTTACACTACATCCGAATAACCAACCACTCGTGATTGGTGGAAAAAATTTGTGACAAAATGGATAAAATTTGGTGGATGAGGTTGACGATGATTGTCACGCGAAAACGAATAAATTTGTCGGTTTTTGGTAGAATAATTTGTGAACCTTTCAAATCAAAATGTAATTTAACACAAAATATTCCCTTAAATATGTTCCAAATGGTCAACTTTTTTTGAGTAAGTTACCTTTTTGTCACACAAAATGTTGACAATTTAGGACAAATTTTTGCAGACTTTGTTGATTTTAGAAAAAAAAATTCACAAAATCTATGGCCACAAGGAATAATAACGGCTTGACGGCATAACTCGTGTTATTCCATATTACGTTTTAATTCAAATTCGAAATCTCCATATTCGAATTCATATCATGTCAATTTTTTGTAATAATCCAGCAACTACAAACAACCGTAATAATCAATTAAAAAAGCAAGAATTTAAAAAACTCATTCGATTTTGAACGACTCTTAATTTTAAAAATGTTTTCCTGAAAAATGCGAATTTATGAGTTATGCCATTTTCCTTGTGGCCACAGAAATATAAGATATTTGTTGTGAAAAATTATTGTTGACCAATTTTTCGACATTTTTGAATGACATAAAAAAATTGGATAGAAAAAAAAAATTCTGATTTCGAAAATTCTGATAACTGAAGAAAAATTCCAATAAGTGAAGGAAAATTTAAGTAAATAAAGGATATTCTACCAATTGAAGGAAAATTCTGTTAGTTGAAGGTTTAAAGGAAAATCCTTTAAGTGAAGGAAAATTATATTAGCGAAATAAAATTCCAATAGGAAAAGGGCAATGGCAATTCAACGACAGTAAGTATAGGGTAACTTTATTAGTTGATGAATAAAACCATTTTAGAATCAATTTCATCATAATCGGTTAAGAAATAGCCAGGTTCCATCAAAATTGACCATATTCCAGAACTTCATCTAAAATCAGTTTTAGAATCCCATTTCTAAATCTTCTCGTCTTAGATCCATTTTAGTAATTCATTTTCATTGCAATAGTGTGCCATATGTCGTACTGAAATATGCCGTTTTGAAATATTCCCCAACGTACCATATGCCATAGTGTACCATATGACGTTTGGAAATATCCTTATGTCATATTTTCATATTCCATTTTGAAATGTTTCGCTTTGAAGTATGGCATGTTGAACGAATCCCATTAAAATTTCACTGAAAATGTAATGCATGATAGTTTCCAATAAGTCACGCTTCGTCAGGCGAGTGAGACATCACTATATTTTAGTTTGACTTCTGCCTTCATTCTCTAGTTTTAAAAGAAATGCTAGTACCGCTACCGGCTACGTAAAAGAGAGCTTTTACGTATTCCGATATCTTATCGAGCACGAGATGCATTACAACTTTTGTTTATGTTTTAATTACGTATAATAAATTGTGGTGTAATTCATAAAAAGTAAGTTTTCAAAACTGTTAAGAGCTTATTAGTTGCGCTTAAAACTTTCAATAAGACTGTACAATATTTTCGATTTTCATCAAAATTTTCGCAGTTTCTGTGAAAACTAAGCCAAATGGGTTTGGTGCTTACTTTTTTGATAATCGATCACCTCCGGAAATCTTTCACTTTAAATTTAGAATATGCTGTGTAGTTTTATATTTTGAATTTTAATTTTATTTGCAAATGTTTAAATTTAGAATTTTACGCGAAATATTCCAGATCGAAATTTATCAGTTTTGTTAGAAATTTTCAATGTAAAGAAATGTGTAAGCAGTTGAAGTGAAAGAAAATTTCATTTTTGCAGTACCGACTTTAACTACCAATATTAGCTACACATTTTTCACTGCACATTTTTAAGCTAAAATTTTTCTGATCTAAAATTGTAAATTTAAAGTAGAAAATTTGTAATTTGAAAATTTTTTAAAAATTGTAAATGTTACGGAATTTGAAGTAATTAAATAAATGTTCGAAATAAATTATTTGGCGTTGTATTATATAGTTGAGTATTATAGTATTTTATATTGCATATGCCCCGTCGAGGGTTAATAATTTTCCATTAAAAAATATTGTTGTGCATTTATTATTTGCAACAATAGAACGCACCGAATGACAGGAAAATTAGTTACAGTATCTCATTTATCTCTCCCGATTTGAGATGTACAAAAAAAAACTTTTCCGAGGGTGTTTTTATTTATGCGATTTTTTTTATATTTTTGCACAAACAATAACTTGTTAGAAAACTATATATATGTACATTCATTTTTATTATACACATTTGGAAAAACTAAAATTTAAAATTTTATAATAGAATCACTTTTCGAAAATCAGCAAAAATAAAATAAATAAATAAATATTGTGTTTACAAAAGATTTTGTTATCGTAATTTGAATTAAATTTCGATAAAAAAAAGAAAAGAAAACCAAAAAAAATTTGTGCGGAAATTGATTTGTCGAAGATACGAAATTTGAAACGTTTTTTTTTTTCTAATAAAAGTGCATTTTCATAATTGAATGTATGTATTTGTGTGGGATGAGACTAATGGGGTGGAATAAAAATATATAAACATAAATTAGATTCATTTCATTTGTGGTTGAGCTTGGGTGTGTACCACTCCCAAAAGTAAGTATATGTAGTATGTAATAGTTTATAGTAGATTAAGAAACAATTTTAATATTAAAATTATTTCTAGCGTAAAATTTAAAGGAAGTTGAACATGATTACAAGAACTACAACTAGTGTGCATCAAACAACAGAAACTAGAATATAAAAAAAAAATTAAAAATTTCCAAACAAGAAAAACAATTTTCTTCTACTCTATACATATAAACAAAATAAATAAAAAGACAAATAGTAATGATAATATTAATAATAATAGTAGTAGTAATAATAAGGGAATAAAATTTTTAAATAATAGAAATTTTAGTTGTTTATTCATGCAATTTTTTAATTGAAAATTTGCATTTTATGTGCAAGAAGAAAATTTTCTTAATTTAATTTTTCTTTTATTTTTGTTTTTGTTTTTCAAAGAAAATAAAGTTTTTCCTTTTATTTTTATTTAAAAGTTTTAGTATTATTTTTATTTCTAAGTAAATAGGAGATAGTTAATTTTTTTTTTTGCTATTTTGTTCGATTCAAACTATAAAAAGAAATAATTAGAGTGTATGCGATTTAGTAAATGCTTCTTTGATTTCTATATACTCTCTTTACATAAATTTCAGTTTGTTGAGAATTTACTAAAAATGTTCTTTCTATAAAATGCACTAAAATTTCCATTCTCAAACATTTTGCCATAACTTTGATAAATTCTTAAAGAACTTGAATTAAATCAAATTGACGCAATCTTCAATAAAGTGAATAAACTCTCTATGTTGACAATGTTTAAACAACTGACACATTCTCAACAGTTATAAGTCCTGAACATACATAAAGGACTGTTCATACAACTTAGGCGGTGTTTAATTAGTATACACGAACTTGTTGAACGATACGGTACAAGTGACAGAACCTTCGAATTTTTCACCTTCTACAAAAGTGATTTGGAAAGTATTTACTTGCTTGGTTCATTCAATTTCGTTCGCGTTCATCGTTAAAAAGTTAATTTCCCGATCTGACGTTTCAAGGCAAGGAGGTCATCTTTTACCTTTCTCTTTTTCCTTATTTTTCGCATTTCTTTCTAATTGTTCTTATTTTTTTCTTATTTTTTATATTTCTCATTTAGCATATTTGTCTCATTAATTTCATCGTTTCATGACATGTTTACTGTTTCTCATCTATCTGGACTTTCCTGTATTTTTTTTGTCTTTACCAAGTTCGTGTCACCTCTTTCTGTTTTGTCACTTTTCTTTCTGATCACTCTGACCTTTAACAAATCCTCGAAACGCTTTAGCCTTTTCACTTTTATCATCTTTCTCATTTTCTTAATTTTCTCATGTTGCTCGTCTTTCTCAATTTTTCATGTTTCTCATCTCGTTTCTTATTTTTTTTTTCATGGGTTATAAACCAGCTTTATTAAAATCTCAGTCGTATTGGGTATTGGGCAGTCTTTCATTGATCGGTGGTTCTAGATTATAAACATAATGGGCTAGAACTAAAAGATATTCTTTAAGCTCTGGTATAACTAAGTAGATTCCTTACATACCACATCTCATACTTTTTTCCTTGTCTTACACATTTAATTTCCTTTGTAGTTTTAAATCAAGTAGTAGTGTTTATTCAAGTACCTATACAAATTATCATTATAGACATAAAATTATACATCCGTAAGCCATCAACCTCACAATATAATGGTGTTTCACACCCAAACCACCATCTACTACAACACCGTAAAAATGGAAACGAAAAAACCTGATGATGGTTATGCAAATTTTATTATTTGTTAGAAATTAGAAACAACATTTATTTTTTTTTTCTTCCTTGATTACTTCATCTCGAGAAAGTAGCAAAAAAAAAATCGACCATCATCCCTTAAATTAAATATAAAATGTTTTATTTTTTGTAATGTTAGGCATAAGTACTTTCCGTCCATATTTACCGTTTATTTAATTTATTTATTTTTATTTTTTTTTTTTATTTTTCATCCGGTATACGACGGCTCTATCTATACAAGAGAGAGGATATAATTAGGGGAATAAATTAGGATGAGATTTTTAATGCTTTCGAATTAATTTCGTTAATTAAACCGGTGTTAAATTAATTTCGCATATTTTAGGGAATAGAGAATTTTTTTCTTTTATCCTGTATCCTCGATCTGTTTATATTGTACGATGTCCTTTTTTTTGGTACTTGTAAATCCTGGTGTTTTTATTTTTAGGTTGATTAGAATAAAAGAGTAATAAAATCGTTCGGTGCGGTTTTTGGTACGGTTACTCAGTTACTCTTACTCTAATTTATGGGTACAACAAAATTGTGTAATTAAGACATTTTCTCGGGAGTTGATGATTGTTAAGTCAATATTTTCGGTGTGTGCTGTATCATAGCAAATTTTATTTATTTATTTCATTTTGTAATTAACTTTTAAGAAATAATATAAAGTTCAATTAAATATATTTAATTTTCTTCATCACCGCGCGACTTTACATTATTTCGGTATTTTTAATTTTATTTCGTATATTTAAAATGAAAATTAGTCTCAAAACAATTTGGAATTTTTTTTTTGTTTATTTTTAATGTTTTTTCTACTTTTCTACGCTTTAAAGTTTTATTTTTTTTTTGTAATAAATATTTCTTTGGCTCGTTTTTAATTATTTCGCGTTCTTCTTATACTTTCTTAGTGCTACAATATGTACATGAAAAACGGAATTTTTCTGTTTTATTATTTTGGTTCCTGGCGGTGTACTAATTTTTATTTATGAGGATTTAAGTCATTTATGGGTCATTTGATTTTAAAAATTAAATAGAAAAGTTTTTTGTTTTACAGGAAATAAGTACCTTCGTGTAACTATACATTATAGCGAGCGGTAGGGGATTTTTATAAATAATATATAATAGAGCTTTCATTGTGTTCGCTCATTTTTTAAACAAGTTATTTTGTGCCTTAAAACGGGGCCCATCATTTATTTTTGATACACGATTCTCAGCTCTCTCATTGCATATAAAAAAAAGTATCGGAGCAACGGTCTAGTCGTCTCCTAAAATATAAAATGTACATTTTCCAAAAAACCAGAAAAATAATAAAATGTTACATTTCTTAGTTTATGTTTAATTCTTAAAACAATTTTTAATTAAAAAAACACATTTTTTTTGCCTTTTTGGTATTTATTTGAAAGTTTTTATTTAAATAATGTCGAAAAAAAATGTAAAGTTTAAATTTATTCATAGAAATATAAATTAAAAATTAAGGAACAAAGTCAAGATATTTTTCTTGACAAAAGTTAAAAAAAAAAGTTTTTCCACAATTCGAATTTAGGATATATGGGGGTTAAAAGGACATGTGTAATAGTTTTTAGGTAGAAATTTAATTGTACTCAACAATTTAGATTTTAGAAAAATCAACAACAATTTGTTTCGTATTTTTTAAAGTTAATGATTTCCAGAAAGAGCTAATTGAATTTCTATATAAATCTTGAAATGTCTGCAACGTGTTATGACGCAATGACGTATTGTTTTTCCTCAATTTTCCTTTTTTCTTGACTCACAATTTTATTCCCCGCGCATCTTATATTTATATATGATGATCCATTAGAACGACGAGGCCAACAAAAGAAGGAAGAACATAATAATAAAAAACGGTTATAAGGAAAATTGTCTTAAACGGAAATTAAGGAGGAGATGAAAATTTAAATATTATCATCAATTTTCCAAAGAAATCAGGTGATGGTTGCTTCGCTTATCCGTTTTTTATGCCATTTAGCATATTTGTTATGCGTCATAAAAAACAAATATACAAAAGTCGCTCGAATCTTGTTAACGGGTGTGATTTTTCGTCATCCTGCTACGGCAAAAATAATACAGCACACAAATACAAGGAATATAACGGATGTATATGGAATTGATGGTTAAAGGCGTGTGTATAAAAATTTGTTATCCCTTTTATTTCCTGCGTGTCTCCTTGAACCATTTAAAATGTGTCATCAATCGTGTGTCATCTATCTCTCTGTATCTGACTATCTGCAATTTAAAGGATATTGAAAAATTTGCATAAGAAATTATTTTAAGATCATAAATCATAATGTATACAAATTGAAAAATTGAATTGTGAAAAATTAACACTCGAGGAAGAAACGTTCGTTTTATTATTGATTATAATTTTAAGCTATTTTAGCTTACTTTTTAGCTTTCCTGAAATGCTTACTTTTCCATAGAGTTTCAAATAAGATGTACAAAGCACCCGTTGGTCTGTTTTACTCAAATTCAAGATATTAGTTGACACTCCGTTAGACAAAATTTACCGTAACTAAAGTTTCGAGTTTAACAAATAACAGTATGGGTTTCTACAACAATTGCACAAATTGTTGAAGCTCCCAATGTAAGTGTGTAGTGCCATGCACTATAATGACGCCCAGTTGCGAGAAACCAGTAAAATATAATTTAATTAACATCATTAAAATATTATTATTCTTTTTATATATATCTATTTTTCATAATTTTCATGTTTTTATTTAGATACAGATTGCAAATCAAAGTGGATCAGCTCAAGAAAACAGCTATGCAAGAGTTGTAAGGGAATGGCGGGATATTGTTTTCTGAAGTGCTGGAAATGGTACCTGAAAGATTCGATGTAACCACAAGTAGCTTTGAAGTAGGAACCCATTCTGAAGAAACATTATCAAACTGCCCAAACAGCGACGAATTACCGTTTGAACAGGACTTCGAATCATGGTCAAACGATATCGAGCCGTGTCCTATATTTAGTTGGAACCTATTATTGAAAAAAATGTATCTTTGCCACTTCGTAATTCATTATAGAATTTAATTAACTTAATTGTTTCCGATCGTTTCTTATTGATGTGATGCACCCAAAATATTCTCTTATTGTGCTCACATTAAGAAAAATCACCTTCCGACTAACACGAAACAATTTGACTTGAAACATTTTGTCAAATTGTGTTTCGGTTACGTTTCGCAAATTGTCTTGCCTACTTTACGCAAAATCGTTTTGATTATTTTGGTGTGTTATCAGCGTTATTGCGGCGGTTCACCCAATTCAACGCTATATTTGTCCTGCGTCAACTCACAAACATGATCCAGATACATACACTGACATATTGCCCATTGGGTATTTCACTTCCCTCCCTACACAACAAAAAACACGAAGTGAATGTGATGTATTGATGAATAAAAAATAAAATAAAATTAATTAATTATTTTCTATTTCACAGTCTGCTCACGATCTTGAACGCGGCTGCATGCTGTCCACATCGCGCGCTGGTAAAAATAAATTATTTTAAAATAATAATTAGCAAAATAAAAAATTAAATTGTGTGTATATATTTATTTATATTGAACAACAGTATCAAGAACCACAAGCGGATTAAAGGTAAGGTGATTTTAAAAAAATCAAATTTTCTATTAAATGTATAGAAATAATCAAAACAACAATGAAAGGTCCCAAACAATTAAACCTATCTTCGGAGAAGTTTCCAAATTTTTATTGTTTTATTACGAAAACATTATGTAGATGAGTTCAAAATAAAATTTCTAAAACGTTTCTAAATTTTAAATATTTTTAATTTAATTATAATAACTTAACTTTAATTATAAGTAACTTAAATAATTTCGGTAAGTGACTATTATTTTAAAAATTGTCTAAATCAACCCCACCTAGTTTTAGAATCGATTTTTGTTCCATAAAAATCAAATTTAGGTCGGCGGTAAGGAAATAAAATATTAAACCAAAATGTTATGATACAAAACAATTTTAATTTATAAAATTAATTTTCTTAGATATTTTCAACCAAATTAAATTTAATTAAGCCCGAAAAATAAAGAAAAACGAAATTCACATGTAAATATCCCACTTTTAGTAAGATAATTCTGTTGTTAAACAAAAGGTGGTTAACACCAGGTAATGAGATCAGCCCTAAACTCATTAACATGCTCGAACTGTGTTTTTATTTCGAATTAATTTGAGAATTTTGAAAAACGGCGATATGGGTAAGTACAAATATAGTTGTTATTGTCATCGATCTAACATCGTTGTAATATTAATATGTGCTTATTGATGAAATTTAGTAAATTTAATCGTCTGGCAATGCTGACGATTGAATTTACATTTAATGCTATTATTTTCAGCTTCTTCATATTTTGTTTATTATATTTAGTAGTTGACTGATTTGTTCACTCTGTTGTTGGATTACGAGTGCCATTTTCTCTACTTTTGCTTCTATTTTTTGGATGGATACTTGTTCACTAGAGGTTTGTTTCAAAACATCAGCATATGTTCCGTGTTGTGAGTTCACTTGTATTGGGGTCATTGGTTTAGTTGCACTTGACTGATTTTGTAGATCCCTGATTTTGGTCTTTAATCTCATTAACGCACTTTGATAAATTGGGCACCCTTTAAAGGATGCCGGATGCCCATTACTTTTACAGTTTACACAGTGTATGTCTGTCTTTTCCATTTGTTCTTTTATTTGGCATTCCCCCGGATTGTGTTGCTTTGAGCATTTAACAAAACGATAATTCAGATTGCAGTTTGCTGCTGCATGCCCCATTCTCTGACATTTGTAACATTGCATGATACCCTCTTTCTTTTTGAGATTTTCCCAAGTTATCCTTTGATGATTTAGTGCTTTTATATTAAACAATTGCCTCATGTCAGTGTCTGCTGTGCACTGAATTATATACAGTGGAAGCTTGTTGTTTGCTGCTATAGATCGTTTCGTTTTAAGTTGTGAAACATTTAACACTTTAATGTTGTAATTTTCAATACTTTTCTTTATTTCATTTGTTTCTTCATCTTCATTTAGTCCTTTTAGTATGACTGTTTTTGGTTTCTGCTCTTTTGGCGTAAATGTGTAATAGTTTGTATTTACTTCTTTAAATATGTTTTTAATTTGTTCATAATCTTTAAAGCTATTAGTTATAAGTGAATGTTTGTTGTTGTTTACTCTTCGTATCTCAAAATTTTCAATTTTTGCACCTTTTACTAATTGCATTGTGTCTTTTATGTTTTGATTATGAATGTGTAACGGTGGGAGCTTTTGTATATTAGTTTTACAAATTGTTTTGCTGCTACTTTGCTTCATCGTATTGTCATCGTTGGATTGTTTTGCTGTGTTATTTATTACCTCTGTATTTTTCCTTTTAATTGCTTTTTTAACGGTTTCATAAGCGTTATTATTATCGTCCCCAATTTCAATCTGTATCTCTTTTTCTTGCTCGTTCTCGATATTCATATTTTCGTCATCCATGATAGCACCAAATCGACTATTTTGTATTATTTGTTGTTCTTCTGTTGACGTCTTATATTTTTGTTGTATGAGCTTCTCCATGTTAGCTATTCTTTTTCTCAACAGTAGATTTTCTGATTCTAACTTTTTTAATTTTGAAGCTCTTTGCTCTGGTGTTATGATTCTTTGTCCTTGTCTGATGTTTTGATTCTCGTTGTTTGACATTTTCAATCGTTTGCTATATTCTTGATCTTCCGTTGCGTTATTTTCATCTTTACTGTTATTCATCATCGGTTGTTGATAGCTTGCATTATCGCTGGTTCCCGCTATATTTGTTTTGTGTTTGATCTCGTTCTCAATAACCATGTTCACCTTTTTCACTAACGAATATTCTATGTTTAAGGGGCTAAACGCCCCTTCTCTATAGCGCACGATTTTTTTTATCACTTATGCTTCTCTAGTAAGAACTACTGTATTCACAATACTAATTAACTGTATTTATAATTTTTAAATGGTTTATTTTTAATATATTTTTCTTTCAATTTTTGATTTTTCCGTTTTTTTTTTTTTTTTTTTTTCAGCAGCTATCGCAAAGGCAATTCGATTTGGAATCATCAATCCATCATTTTACCACCCGACCACTCGCCGCTATATAATAAGTAGGCTCAATTTTTCGTATTTAACTCGGTAAAATCGGACTTTGCGAAAAAATAACTTGGATCTAAAATATTTATTATTTTCCAAACATAGGTAAGTTACCTATAATGTTTGATGCAAGCGACGACACTTCAGAATTTTACAGATACATTTTTCACTTGTTGCCGAAACAGAATTATTTTTTGTACAACGCGTCGCACAACGTTGTTATTTCTCAAATATTTATTGTTCAAAAATAAATTCGTATTCAACTACGATTCGAACTTGCGGTCTTTTGTTCTGTAGTCGACCACACTAACCACTCATCTATCACCATTTTTTTTTTTTTTTTTTTTTTTTTTTTTTAATTCTAAGCGACCAACATCTAGGCCATTGTCGCCTTTGGTTTGTTACATTTAATTTTTAATTACAATTGTTACAATTATCTTATTTATTTATAATATAATTTAAATTTTCTTATTTTTATTACATTTAAAAGGTACAGATTGACTAAACATTAAAAAAGTTATAGCAGGGGAAGCTAAATTTGATTGTATTTCTTTATGTCCCTGAGATATTTCAATACTCTCTCTAAAATACCTGTGTCATCAGCTAGTGCTTGTTTTAGCGAGAGTGGAATTTTGAATTTATTCCTTTGAAGGTTAAGGCGCGGGCAACTAATTAGCATATGTCTGACGGTTAGGGGTTCGTTACACAATTCACACCTAGGCTCTATGGTTCTCAAAATACGGCACACGTGCGTGATATTAGTGTGCCCTATTCTCAAACGGCAGATGATGGTACTGTCACGCCTCGCCGAAAGATTTGAAGAATCCCATTTTATTGGTTTATCTTTAATTTCGGCCAAGTGGTTGGGAGGATTCATTGACGTCCATCGATTTATTTTGGCTCTCCAAATTGCATTAACAGCTAATTTTGCTGAATCAACCCCGGTTGTGAAGTTGAATTGAATTTCGCTACGTGCAGCAGCATTCTTTGCCTCGGAATCAGCCGCTTCGTTACCAGGTATTCCTACGTGCCCGGGTATCCATACCAATGAAATATCTTTTGTCGAACCCAGTAATAAATCCCTGATTTCACGTATTATTGGATTTTTGATCCGTTTGGTTTTTAATGCTACCAACGTAGACAGTGAGTCCGTGCATATCCATTGCGATCTAGAAGGATGCACTCTGGCTATCTTGATAGCCTCGCGCAGGGCACCGGCCTCCAAAGACATTGTTGACCAGTCATTTCTTGTTCTTATCCTCATTGGGGCTGATACCATATCAGTGACGGCAAATCCGGCTCCGTTGTCCGATTTTGACCCGTCGGTATATTGGATGTATGAGTCAGCGGGTAAGCTTGTCCGAAATTTGAGGAACTCTGCTTTGTACGCAGAAATAGGGGTATTCGATTTGGAATATTTGAACATACTGGTATTAATATTAAGTTGTGTATTTCTCCATAGGGGATATTGGGTACAATGAATTGTGGATAGAATATTGTTTGACAGAAAATATTGATCTGCTATAGATGCTCCTTTACTTCTCAAGTTCAAAGGGGAAAATGAAGGGTGTACGTGGTACGGTGAATCCAATCTTGCTTTTTGTTTAATAAAAAATTTGAGAAGGGTTAGCTCTCGCCTTTCAGGTAGGTTTAGAAGCCCTGCTTCGGCAATAACCGAAATTGAGGGAGAAGTTCTGAATGCTCCCGTAGCTATTCTAACTCCTTCGTTAAGTATAGGATCTAGCAGCGATAAGGCTGATCTAGAGGCTCCCTCGTAAAATTGGTATCCATAATCTAGTTTAGTTAGTACCAAGCTTTCGAAAACCCTCAAGAGAGTTGCTCTATTGCTTCCGAAATTAATACCTTTCAAGCATTTTAGCGCGTTCAGAGACTTTTTGCAGGTATTCTTGATATTGTTAATATGAGCTTTCCAAATCAACCGATTATCCAACGTCATTCCCAAAAATTTATGTGTTTGCACATTTTCTAACTGATTTCCATTCAGTGTGTAGTCCGCGGGTGTGCACCTTCGCTTTCTACAGAAATGCATTGATTTGGTCTTGTTGGGCGAAAAAGAAAACCCAGTCTCTTTACACCAAAGTTCTAATTTACCTATAATTCGGGAAATCTCTTGCTTTTGAAGCGACTGATTTTGATTCCCGTAAAATACAGTTAAATCGTCAGCATATAATACGAACTTTACTTTGGATCGAAAAAATACATGTCTAATAGAGTCAATTGCGGTGAGAAAAAGCGTTACGGCTAAACTAGAACCGGTTGTAACCCCGTTTTCCTGTGGGAATACACTGGACCTGACGTTTCCTATCATTACTTGGAAAGTACGATCATTTAAATAGTTCCAGATAAAATGTAAGATATTTCCGTCTACCTTCCATTTTTCCAGTTGCTGTACTATTCTTAACCTCCACACAGTCTCATAAGCTTTCTCGAGATCGAAAAAAATACAGGTCAGATGTGAGGAGTCATCGAATACATCAACTACAGCCTCTTTCAATATTTGTATTGCATCCATGCAGCTTCTGTTCGCTCTAAATCCAAATTGTTCAGGTGTCAACAGTTGATTTTTTTCTAGATACCAAATTAGTCTTTCGTTTACCATACGTTCCATCACCTTAGCGTCATTATTAATAAGCGAGATTGGGCGAAATTCTGTAGGTGTTCTTGCATTAGCCTTTTTAGGAATCGGAATTATAACAGCTCTTTTCCACTGATAAGGAAAAGTTCGTCTGGCCCATATAGAATTAAAAATTTTCAAAAGATGAATTTTATTGGTAGAAGTTAAATTGTTCAACATTTTGTTTGTAATGAGATTTTCGCCGGGGGCTTTGCTATTCCCTTTTTTGAGGGCTTCGCTTAGCTCAGTAACATTAAAAGGAGCGTTCAACTCCATTGAACCATTACCCTGGCTTAGACTGAAACGGCTCTCTAAGAAATTCTTATGTTGAATTAACTCAGACGAATAGTTTTCCGAAGAAGAGTTGAAAGCAAATGAAGCGGCGAGAATATTAGAAATTGATTCCGAATCTGTGTACGTAATGTTGTTGTTACGGATATATGGGGGTATAATTTACCGTTCCTTTACCAGTCAGCGCTCTAATTTTTCCCCACAGTTCTTCACTAGTTAGCCTCGGGCCGATTTCGGCTCGAAATTGATTCCAAGAGGATTGTTTAGCCTGTCTTACGAGTCTTTTCGCTCGTGACCGAGCTCTTTTAAATGCTATTAGATTATCAGTGGAGGGGTTCCTTTGGAAAAATTTTAGCCTTTGTTTCCTATCAAAAATCGCTGTTCTAATTTCGGCCGACCACCATGGAACTACTTTCTTTAATGGTCGAACAGAAGATAGAGGTATACTGGATCTAGCAGCTTGTGTTAGAATGGTTGAGTATTGCTCAACAATGTCGTCAATGGGTTGGTCTAGTGAAATATTTGTAATAGTAGCCAGATTCGAATATAAATACCAGTCTGCTTCATGTTCCTTCCATCTTTGCCTTCTCGAATTTTGTGGTGAGAAAGTATTACTAAGTAGTCAATATAACTGGGAAATGGTCACTACTGTACAAGTTGTCTACCACGCTGAATTTCCACTTATATGCAATCTCGGGAGAACATAAGACCAAATCTATATGTGTTTGGGACCCATTTCCGTGGACATAAGTTGGAGATCCGTCGTTGATGCATACTAGAGAGTTACGACTAATGAATTCATGAACAATTTTACCTCTACTATTTTCCGAGGGAGACCCCCACAGAGGGCTATGAGCATTGAAATCTCCTACCAGGATAATGGGCCTTGGAAGTGCAGAAACTAACTGCATAAGGGACTGAAGATTGATATTGATGGACGGTGAGATGTAAATTGAGCAGATGGTTATTGAAGAACCGGCCAAATCTACTTTATGTACCTGTCTATATAGAGATAAGATATAATTAAAAGAAAATGAAACATAATTATGTATAATCAATTTTTCTTGAATTGATATAATTTATATACAAAAAAACTAATTTGTTGCGCATGCGCGCCGAAATATAAACAAAACCGGTTTTGAATGAAATTTGTAAAGCTAATGTGGTTTTCCAGTTGCAACAAAAAATAAACTTAGAGTAAAAAACAAGCGAACATTAACTTGGAGCGATGCATTAACACGTCAGACTTTCATCCATATGACCTGATTTTTCCAATTTTCGCTTACAGAGCTTTCTCACGGGAAAAACTAGCTATGGAAATTTGTTTTCTGTATACTGATTTGGCCATCTTTATTAACTCTGCGTGTGTACACTATATTTTTCGAGACACGGTGTGTGTGTACGCACTGGGTCTTTCGTATAACGAATATTTATTTTGTAAGCCGACGACCGGAACGATCGGAAACTTGTCTAATATAACAGTTTTCTTAAATTTATTTGTATAACAGTTTACAGTTCAGTGTTTAAAATATATGTTGGGCTCGTCGCGGCTAGTAGGGTATTTTTATCCACCATTTTGTATTTTATGTTACTCTCTTGCGTTTCAAGAATAATTTTTCTTTAGTGTTTTTGTGTTTTAGTTTTTAATGTATCTTATGTATAAATCGAATTTAATTCGAAATAAAATATAGTTTCTAATCCTATGTGTGCCTTAAAACATAAATGTGCTTTAATTTAATAAAATATCAAAATAACTAATTTAAATCACGAAAATTCATGGTTATAAAAAAGTACAAGAAACAGCAACAACTGTGATTTCCAAAGTTATTGGCGACGTTTGTTTGTGAATGAAAATTATACGACTGTGCATGTAAGTATATATTATGTATATATGTACATATAAGACAAATAAATTTAAATATACCAAAATCGTCTTTACATATTTGTATGTATTACCGTAATAAGTAAATTACCACTCGTATTTATATAGACAATTTTGCGTGTAGCATTGCAATTCTCGATAACTGCGTACTTAGTCAATAATATTGAATCAATTGTCAGAGGTGACTCCCTAGTAATCTCCATATACATTATACCCAAACAAAACATTAGCAGTACATGGGGTCTATCTACGGCACTTTTAGGTGTGTATTGGTGTAAGTAACACCTGAAAATAGGTGCGCGTTGTACCTGTCTATATAGAGATAAGATATAATTAACCCTCTCAAACGCCTTGTACAATATATTGTACATCAACTTTCATCGCTTCGACCAACCGTAATCTTTAATTTTTGTCTCATTTTTCTTGTGCGTTTGGCCTCTGATGTATTTATGTTTATACTACAGTTTTATCAGCAATGCCATATCATAGCAATGCACAGTTGTGCTAAGTAATTTAATTTTTGGAAGTAAGTTCATTTTAAATGGCGTTCGAAAGGGTTAAAAGAAAATGAAACATATTTATGTATAATCAATTTTTCTTGAATTGATATAATTTATATACAAAAAAAACTTATTTGTTGCGCATGCGCGCCGAAATATAAACAAAACCGGTTTTGAATGAAATTTGTAAAGCTAATGTGGTTTTCCAGTTGCAACAAAAAATAAAGTTAGAGTAAAAAACAAGCGAAACTATGACGGACACACACAGCATTCACAATGCAAAAACTTTTTACTTTTGACTTACAGGTTTGTATGAATTTCCAACATAACGAGCAAAAATTTTTATTCGTCAAGTTGGAAAATCATACAAACCTGTAAATAAAAAGTAAAAAGAAAAACTTTTTACTTTTGCGTTCCAGGTTTGTATGATTTTCCAATTTGACGAATAAAAATGTTTGCTCGTTATGTTGGAAATTCATACAAACCTGTAAATCAAAAGTAAAAAGTTTTTGCATTGTGAATGCTGTGTATGACGGAATCACTTGTGTTTTTTGTGTTATGGTTTTCCAGTTGCAAGAAAGAAAAACCGAGTGAAAAACAAGCGAAACTATGACGGACACACACAGCATTCACAATGCAAAAACTTTTTACTTTTGACTTACAGGTTTGTATGAATTTCCAACATAACGAGCAAAAATTTTTATTCGTCAAGTTGGAAATTAATACAAACCTGTAAATAAAACGTAAAAAGAAAAACTTTTTACTTTTGCGTTCCAGGTTTGTATGATTTTCCAATTTGACGAATAAAAATGTTTGCTCGTTATGTTGGAAATTCATACAAACCTGTAAATCAAAAGTAAAAAGTTTTTGGATTGTGAATGCTGTGTATGACGGAATCACTTGTGTTTTTTGTGTTATGGTTTTCCAGTTGCAAGAAAGAAAAACCGAGTGAAAAACAAGAGAAATTATGACGGACACACACAGCATTCACAATGCAAAAACTTTTTACTTTTGACTTACAGGTTTGTATGAATTTCCAACATAACGAGCAAAAATTTTTATTCGTCAAGTTGGAAAATCATACAAACCTGTAAATAAAAAGTAAAAAGAAAAACTTTTTACTTTTGCGTTCCAGGTTTGTATGATTTTCCAATTTGACGAATAAAAATGTTTGCTCGTTATGTTGGAAATTCATACAAACCTGTAAATCAAAAGTAAAAAGTTTTTGCATTGTGAATGCTGTGTATGACGGAATCACTTGTGTTTTTTGTGTTATGGTTTTCCAGTTGCAATAAAGAAAAACCGAGTGAAAAACAAGCGAAATTATGACGGACACACACAGCATTCACAATGCAAAAACTTTTTACTTTTGACTTACAGGTTTGTATGAATTTCCAACATAACGAGCAAAAATTTTTATTCGTCAAGTTGGAAATTCATACAAACCTGTAAATAAAAAGTAAAAAGAAAAACTTTTTTCTTTTGCGTTCCAGGTTTGTATGATTTTCCAATTTGACGAATAAAAATGTTTGCTCGTTATGTTGGAAATTCATACAAACCTGTAAATCAAAAGTAAAAAGTTTTTGCATTGTGAATGCTGTGTATGACGGAATCACTTGTGTTTTTTGTGTTATGGTTTTCCAGTTGCAAGAAAGAAAAACCGAGTGAAAAACAAGCGAAACTATGACGGACACACACAGCATTCACAATGCATAAACTTTTTACTTTTGACTTACAGGTTTGTATGAATTTCCAACATAACGAGCAAAAATTTTTATTCGTCAAGTTGGAAATTCATACAAACCTGTAAATAAAAAGTAAAAAGAAAAACTTTTTTCTTTTGCGTTCCAGGTTTGTATGATTTTCCAATTTGACGAATAAAAATGTTTGCTCGTTATGTTGGAAATTCATACAAACCTGTAAATCAAAAGTAAAAAGTTTTTGCATTGTGAATGCTGTGTATGACGGAATCACTTGTGTTTTTTGTGTTTTGGTTTTCCAGTTGCAAGAAAGAAAAACCGAGTGAAAAACAAGCGAAACTATGACGGACACACACAGCATTCACAATGCAAAAACTTTTTACTTTTGACTTACAGGTTTGTATGAATTTCCAACATAACGAGCAAAAATTTTTATTCGTCAAGTTGGAAAATCATACAAACCTGTAAATAAAAAGTAAAAAGAAAAACTTTTTACTTTTGCGTTCCAGGTTTGTATGATTTTCCAATTTGACGAATAAAAATGTTTGCTCGTTATGTTGGAAATTCATACAAACCTGTAAATCAAAAGTAAAAAGTTTTTGCATTGTGAATGCTGTGTATGACGGAATCACTTGTGTTTTTTGTGTTATGGTTTTCCAGTTGCAAGAAAGAAAAACCGAGTGAAAAACAAGCGAAACTATGACGGACACACACAGCATTCACAATGCAAAAACTTTTTACTTTTGACTTACAGGTTTGTATGAATTTCCAACATAACGAGCAAAAATTTTTATTCGTCAAGTTGGAAATTCATACAAACCTGTAAATAAAAAGTAAAAAGAAAAACTTTTTTCTTTTGCGTTCCAGGTTTGTATGATTTTCCAATTTGACGAATAAAAATGTTTGCTCGTTATGTTGGAAATTCATACAAACCTGTAAATCAAAAGTAAAAAGTTTTTGCATTGTGAATGCTGTGTATGACAGAATCACTTGTGTTTTTTGTGTTTTGGTTTTCCAGTTGCAAGAAAGAAAAACCGAGTGAAAAACAAGCGAAACTATGACGGACACACACAGCATTCACAATGCAAAAACTTTTTACTTTTGACTTACAGGTTTGTATGAATTTCCAACATAACGAGCAAAAATTTTTATTCGTCAAGTTGGAAATTCATACAAACCTGTAAATAAAAAGTAAAAAGAAAAACTTTTTACTTTTGCCTTCCAGGTTTGTATGATTTTCCAATTTGACGAATAAAAATGTTTGCTCGTTATGTTGGAAATTCATACAAACCTGTAAATCAAAAGTAAAAAGTTTTTGCATTGTGAATGCTGTGTATGACGGAATCACTTGTGTTTTTTGTGTTATGGTTTTCCAGTTGCAAGAAAGAAAAACCGAGTGAAAAACAAGCGAAACTATGACGGACACACACAGCATTCACAATGCAAAAACTTTTTACTTTTGACTTACAGGTTTGTATGAATTTCCAACATAACGAGCAAAAATTTTTATTCGTCAAGTTGGAAATTCATACAAACCTGTAAATAAAAAGTAAAAAGAAAAACTTTTTACTTTTGCGTTCCAGGTTTGTATGATTTTCCAATTTGACGAATAAAAATGTTTGCTCGTTATGTTGGAAATTCATACAAACCTGTAAATCAAAAGTAAAAAGTTTTTGCATTGTGAATGCTGTGTATGACGGAATCACTTGTGTTTTTTGTGTTATGGTTTTCCAGTTGCAAGAAAGAAAAACCGAGTGAAAAACAAGCGAAACTATGATGGACACACACAGCATTCACAATGCAAAAACTTTTTACTTTTGATTTACAGGTTTGTATGAATTTCCAACATAACGAGCAAAAATTTTTATTCGTCAAGTTGGAAATTCATACAAACCTGTAAATAAAAAGTAAAAAGAAAAACTTTTTACTTTTGCCTTCCAGGTTTGTTTGATTTTCCAATTTGACGAATAAAAATGTTTGCTCGTTATGTTGGAAATTCATACAAACCTGTAAATCAAAAGTAAAAAGTTTTTGCATTGTGAATGCTGTGTATGACGGAATAACTTGTGTTTTTTGTGTTATGGTTTTCCAGTTGCAAGAAAGAAAAACCGAGTGAAAAACAAATGACAGAAGCTGTCACTTGTCGGTGTCACGCCAAATTTTTTGGAGCGATGCATTAACACGTCAGACTTTCATCCATATGACCTGATTTTTCCAATTTTCGCTTACAGAGCTTTCTCACGGGAAAAACTAGCTATGGAAATTTGTTTTCTGTATACTGATTTGGCCATCTTTATTAACTCTGCGTGTGTACACTATATTTTCGAGACACGGTGTGTGTGTACGCACTGGGTCTTCTACCACTCAGCTATCACCATATAGTAACATTATTTGTTTTATTCGATCATAATACGCAAAATAATTGCATGTAGGTACATAAAATTGCGAGAACAAACAAGATCTAACAGAAATTTCAATTTACTTAACTTCTTAGGTATATTTTTAGAAATCTATTACATATTTAAAAATTAATTAATAGCAATAAATAGTGTAATTCAAAGTTTGTATTATACTTACATTAGATATTCAAAATTTCTTTTCTCATAATCTGATAACATTTAGGAGTAGTTTTTAATTTTTATTTCTTAAAAACAACATAATTTTGTATCGATTTATTTACCTAATAAATCTTACTAGACTCGCCTTCTTATTAGCAAGGCCCACATCTGATTTATCTTTTAAAAAATAGATTTAATGGCTCATATTTCTCACAAGTTCATTGATACATATTTTGTATAATTCGTTAGAAATGTTTATTAAGTTCTTCAAAATCACTGAATTGGCCGAGCGGTGCTCCTCTATCAATGAGCGTTGAGACCTATAATTACTTTAATCGATTTGATTAGAAAATTTAATACCGCAATATTCTACTTTCGACTGTATTGACACACTACCGTCTAATACGAATTTGGTTCAAAATTGTGTTCGAAAGCAGGAAATTTCACTCGACAATTATTTTCGTCATGGATAGGGTTTAATTTAATAAAATCATTATACCAAAATTGTACCGGGAAGAACGCGTGTGCGATCAGCACGTTATCCAAGATAATTTAAAATTAATTTGCAAAGAGTTCACGTCAATTATCGATTATCATAGTCGTGTCACGTCATTTTTCATGACTAAAGTCACATCAAATCACGTGACTTTAGTCATGAAAAATGACGTGAATCGTATCATAGTCGATCGCGTGAAATTTTTACAAAATACACAACGTGACGATTGACAAACACAAAATAAAACTAATTTTCGTCGGATATCATATACATCACATACAATAATTCATTTGCATTCTTCGAAATTCTCTCTTCACCGATATCTTATTCATCATCGCTTTTGTTATGCCTCCAAAATTCAAGCACACAGCAAGATTGTCGGGAGGTACTTTTGGACCCACTAGTCTAATATTGGAAAATATATTCATAGTTTAGACATCGCTCTTTGTTTTTAAAATTTGACTGCTTAACACAAAGAAATTGGTTCTGTCATACAACATGTGGTTTCATACAACATGTGGTGGCCGAAGTAGTAGCATGAAAGGCTGCTATTACTATAGATCAGCGTATTCTGGACCACAAAAATGCAAAAAGTGCTCCGATTGCGGTTCTTGATACCTCTAAAGGTAGGTTTCGGGATCAGTAATTGTTGGTACCAAATTACTTCAGATCAGCATTTTAGTCTTCATAATTTATATTTATAGAATTGTGGATTAGGCCTACTGGGGAGACCACATAAAAAAAACGCGCCAAATACCCTTCCTCTATGGAGGTGCGGAAATGGGTACTCTCCATAATATGAACTGGGAAATAACCCTATAAGACTATATTCACACAAAGCTCGAATTGTACCTAAATCTTGTATTTCAACCGAAAAATTAATTTGATAAAACGGTGCACGACGTTTAACCAACGATAATTTCTTAAATACAAACCTTAACAGACGCTGATTAATCAATAAGATGGTGCTGAAAATTTAGCATCGTAGGTATTTAGATCTTAAAACATTTTACTCTCCAATTCCTCTTGAAATGTTAGAACACAGATTTTTGTTTAACAATTTATTGAGCGGAAATCAAACACAATTTTAATGTCATGAAGCATATGAGGTAGTAGCTGGAGTGATAGCGTAATGGATTATAGGGCAGTGGATCTCGAGTTTGATTCTGCGAAAAGACAAATAAATTTTTTTTTTGCATTTTAATAATTTACCATGCTTTAGAGTTGAGAATATAATGCGGTATCAAAAAGAAAATGGTAGGTATTTGAGGTAAGATTTAAGTTAAAAATATATTTCGAAAATCGACGTTGTTGCAAATAAGCAATGAACAATTTATCTGCATTTTCTGTTTGACGTTATAATCCCCTAAATGATTATAGTCCCCTAAATGTTGTTTTTAAAGTCAAAACAAATAAAATTAGTACATACGTTAATTCATATAGGTGATAGTCTAGGTGTTAGCGCTGTAGACTCGAGAACAGATTTTCTCAAGTTCGAATCTCACCGCAGGTACGTTTCTTTTTTAACCATAAATGGTTTGAGAAAAAAAAATTGTTAATTGTCGAGTTAAAAAAATTGTTAATTGTTGAGTTAAAAAAATTGTTAGCTAGTTGTTGAATAAAAAAATTATCTGGCGAGTAAAATTGTGAAGTGTGGTTTGGATCAAACACGGTAGTATATCTACCTTTGAAAATCGGTCCCAATGTCTAACATGAAAATATTTTAGATCAAAGTTATTTTTTCGCCAAGTCCAATTTTACCGAGTTAAATATGACAAATTGAGTAACAATTATATAGAAGCGAATGGTCGGGTGGTAAAATGAAGGATTGATGTCCTAAAGGTCCCGAGTTCGATTCTACCAAATTCCCTTTTTTTTTTGTAAAAATCTAAAATTTCTGTTTTTTTTTCGAATTTGGCCAAATTTTGATTTTTTTTCTGGCGGATCTCCAGATCCGCCGATTTTCTCGGTCCGGTCCCCTATTCATATATTTTTCATCTAAAAACAAACGTTGACTTGGCTTGGCATCGAACTCGATACCTTCATTTCTGCAGTCCATCACCTTACCCCATCGGCTATCACATCATATACAATGATACACCGATTTGTTTGTATTAAGCAATCATTTAGTAAAGTTGTCCCCAATATATGAATATGGTGACATCTCTGTTGGGGCATACGTACTATATTTAGTACAGACATCTCTGTTGGGGCATACGTACTATATTTAGTACAGATTGCTTCTGCGCTAAAAGTGCTAGTATATTTTGTTTTGCTAACAGAGGGCGTGGGTTGTACTTTTGTGCAAAATGTCTGAGGTTCGAGTTTAAGAACTAGCGCGCATTTTTTTTTATTTATTAATTCTTTAAAATTATTATTGCATTAAAATTTTCAAATTTTTTTTTTCTCGATATTTGTGAGAAATTGATCCAGTTTCAGAATTTATTTAAATTGGGATCTTATAAATAAGAAGAGGTGAAATTGTTAAATATTAAAAATTACAAGTTTTTCTGCATACATTACTTAGGATCGAACTCGGTATCTTGCATTCTATAGCAATTCATGCTACTATTTCGGCCATCACATGTTATGTTAGTTAGACTCAATTCCCTTGTGTTAAGCAGTCAAAATATAAAAACAATAAACGATGTTAGATCGATGGGAAAAAGCGATAATAGTAATGATTGAGTGTTACGGATATCGGACCGACACCATTTTAAGTTACATATATCAACATTTAGGAAATTATGCCACTCAATCAACATTAAACAGAATGCATAAATGTTTCGTTGCTCATTTGCAACTAATCAAAAATTTATTTCGGATTTAATAGGTGATCATAATTTGAAAGAAAACAGATTTTCCATCACAAAACTTCATCTGGAATATTTTGTATTATAACAGGCAAACTTAACTCGTAAGCAATCAAAAATATATTTTGTAAAAGTAAAATGTTTAATTATCTTGCGAGGATCGAACTCAAGACCTTCAATATGATAAACCCCACACTTAACAACCAGACCAATATCCTACGATGCATAGCTGATCTACGCGCTACGCAATATTATTACACTAAAATGGGCGATAACAAAAAGATAGAAATTTTCTTGATCACAAAATTTCATTTAAAATATTTTTGTTATAACAGGCAAACATAATCGAAAGCAAGAGTCCAATAGAAAATTAGTAAATGTTAAATAAAACCGCCACCCAAACCTAACCTAACCTAAATAAAACAAAAAAAAATTTTTCGTCAGCGTCGAGAATTGAACTGAAGACCACAAGCATGTTAATCTACTCTCTTACCACCGCGCCATCGTTGTATATTTCATCTTAATGACATTGTGAATTTGCTTAAGTCCTTATTTAATAGAAATAAATAATTCTCTGTGACATATTTAATTTCCCAAAACTAATTAATTGCAATAAGTAATTTAATGTCTGTATTATTCTTACATTATATACTCACAAAATTCAAAATTTATTTTCTCATTTGTTCTGATAACAACATATAGGGTAAAATGATCTAAATTAGCCACTCTCAAAGAACAAGGTTCACTTTTTAATTTTTATTTCTTGAAAACAACACAATTTTGTATCGCGGATTTAGGCCGACATCTCATTTATCTTTTAAAAATTCATTTAAGATTTGATTTATTATTTTCCCACAGTTCGACTCATAATTCTCATATATTGTTTGATATGGCAGAATATGGCGTAATTTATATCCAGAATTATTTACAATTGATTCCATGCGGTTAGAAATTTTGGTTTAATTAGTTCTTCAAAATCGCTAAATTAGTCCATCTGATCTACCAACTATCTAATCTTTCTGAACTAATATTTAAAAGCTTGGTAAATTATCGTGGACTCCTAATTCCGCTGTGCCCAGCCACCCGTGGCTGGGATTGCTGAGCGTATCTAGTTATGCAACTGCATTTATATTGCTTCATTATTTCCATACATTTCATAGCAAATTCGTTTTTTTTAAATGACCTTACAATAAATTAGCAAATTCTGACCCAAAAAATTTAAAATCTGCAATTGTGCTCCGATTGCGGTTCTTGGTACTGTTGTTCAATATATTATAATATTATACACACAATTGAATTTTTAAAAATTTATTTATTTTGCTATACAACATAACATTAATTTATTTTTGCCACCGATTGATTAGGGCGACATGTCCCCACATTGAACATCAAGAGCAGACTGAAATTAAAAATTGACAATAATTAATTTATTTTATTTTGTTTTGTATATTGTATTTGTAATTTGTATTCGTCAAATCGTCACTTCGGGTTTATTGTTGTCGTGTTTTTGGGCGATAACCCGGTAACCGGTAACTGGGAACGGGGGAAGTGTGTGTAAATATATTGTGATTGAATTAGTATAGTGTTATTACTTCATCGAAATAAAAAGCGTCAAAAAACTATTTCTCCATCCGATTCGTTCGGTTTCTTTATTACGATTACCCCTTTTTCTATTTTTTCTTTTTATCTCTTTTGCTCAGACTCATCCGTGCGTTCAATATTGGAACCACGGATGAATATGTTTTATACAATATCTTTCACTCTTCCATAGATGGTGCTAAATTAACAATGATTTACAATAAAAATAATATAAAATATAGCGTGTCCAGTTGATATTCACTGCGGTGGCCGTAACACAAGGTATATTGTAAGTAAATATACTGTGAAGCATTGAATAGAGTGAACTGCTAAAATAACTATAGTTTCGGGACGTGCAATTGCTGTGCCGACGCGCCTTTTGATTGCCTGATTATTTACATACATTTCATAGAAAATTCGATTTTTTTGAATATCACTTACCTATAAATCAGCATATTGAGCTAAAAAAATCTAAAATGTTCAATTATGCTCCGATTGATATTTTATTTGTAGTGGTAAAATGAATGAACTAGATAAATAGAGAATGAATGAAATGCTACAGCTGTTTGAATAAATATTATTTCGGTTTCAGTTTACGTGGAACTCCCCGTATTGTATTTAAATAATCGGCAGGGAACCCCTCGGAATGCCGCAATTTTTTAATTCGAATATTCAATTTATGGAACTTATCACTTCGATTAGCTGTTTACTTGGTTCACCTATATCTGCTTCATGATTTTTTCATTAAGGTTCTGGAATATGGCTAATTAAGACAGAACTTGACCGATTCCTTAAGTGATTTTGATGAAATTCATTAAGTGTGATGTAAATGGGATTCAAAATAGAGTTCTGGAATGTGGCCAAATAGGACGGACTTAGCTTGTTATGACCTCTTATTGGTAACCCTAATGCTAAAATGATTTTTAGATAAAATTCTAGAATATGGTCAATTAGGACGAAACTTCGCTGTTTTTTAATCGATTTTGATGAAATTCAGCAAGTGTGGCCTTGCTGTAAAAAACTTGCTGTTCAGTCAAAATCAGTAAAGATCGTATAGTAGGGCATAGATTTTCCGGTAGTATTTTGCAATTATAACAGCCAAAAGTTGCCTGTTTGAAATTCGGGAAATTTGGGAAGCAATAAGAAAAGCTTTTAAAGCAAAATAGAATTAATGTACCTATCCGCTTATATTGAAAATTCTGAAGAAAGTGCGTATCACGGAAGTTCAGATCAATGAAAGAAAATAAAAAGAAAATATTTCTATTTTTATGAACTATAAAAATGAGTTATTCAAAATATTTTTATTATGCCAATAAATTATAAATACCGACCGACCAGCGTTATATTATTATTAATTAATTAATGGACATTTTTATTTATTTTTAAATAAATCAAATCGTAAATTAATTAATTAAAAACTAATATTTAATTTTTATTTAATACAAATAAATGTAATTTATGTTTTGGAACACAGTCAAATATCGTAATGTCTTATAATTGTATATGCTCGTATAATGTTTGTTTGCATGTAGGTATAAAATATACCGACCTATTTACAAAACTATAAACTATTTTCTTTTTATTATAATTGTATAATTAAAATTTTAATTGATATCGGGATTATATAAAATATGTGTATAAAATTATTTTTAATCTTAATACCACCGCGATGAATAATACTAGTAAATATTTATGTACATGTACATACTACATATAAGTAGTTAGAGGTGAAATCTGAATCATATATAATTCACGCAACGATAAAACAGCATTACAGCACAAAATCAACCACAAAACTTGTATCACACATAATTTGATATCTAAAATTGATTTGCTTTTAATTGCGGTCTACGGACCAGCCGCAGCATTCAAGACCGATATATAATGATTAATATGAGTCGAGTTACTATACTATATTTAGCCTGCATTTGGTAATTTATACATATAATTATAATATTTTGGTATTAAACACTAGGTACTCGTTATCTCCGTACACAAAATGCGAGTATTCAGAAACACATTGATGTAAAAATCATATGTATACAATACATACGTTCATTATACTTCAATTTTCTTATCAACGTAGGAAGTAAGTTCATTTTTCATGGGTCATTTTAGTCATAGTGAATTGTATAAAAATGTATACATGAAGATTCTTTGTGTTTCAATCATTATTGTTGACTGTAAACATAAAATTTATAAAGAGACGATGCGCATACGTATTTTCATATAAAATAAAGTGATAACGATTGATAATGTTTTGGGCACGAAAACACGTTCATTTTATAATAAACACGAGGAGACGTTTAATTTATCTGTCAACAAAATCTACTTCGACGTAATTTTTTTCATTGATAATTCATTCATAATATTTAAAATTAATTTAACTCTTCGTGTCGGACGGTCATACACAAACATAATATAATTTAATTAGGCGACTTGATAACGTTTTCATTTTTAAATTTATTTTTAGAAATTATATTAAAGCCTATATGCTTTGCATATATGTACATATACCTGATAACCGGTGTGAAAGTTGACGGATGTTCGTTACGGTGTAAATTCGTTTATATATAGCATAAAGATAAGTTTGGTAATTTTGTATTTCATTTTGAGGCGGTGCGACCCGCGATTAAATCAAATCCCTTTATGATACTTCTTGAAAAAAAAACTGTCCTTTTCTAATAAGATCCATCAATTAATCTTTAACACTTGTCTTATTTTTGTACATTTCGTAATTATCAATTGATTACTTTGTTGGAAACACAAAAAAAGGACAAACAAGGAATTAAAACAATAATTAAGGAATTTTGTGTAATTCCTATAAAAAACAGAAAAAAATCACCTCCCTTTGTGGGCACGAGGCGGAAACAATGCGGGAATTATGTCGCATAGAAATGTACAGATGATTATTTTAAAGTTAATTAATTATGATTAACAGATGACTAAAATATGGAGTCAGCAATTTTGGAATATCATTCACTAGTAAGGGATGTACGAGTATATAAGGGATGAATGATTAGTGTATAGGCGCTGTTTCAATTTGAAAATCTTGCAAAATTAAAAAGTATTCAAGATCAGCAAAGCAAACTCATCAAGAATTTGTAATATAGCAAAAATTTGGTATAATGTATTAACATCTCTGAAAAAAATTGATTTTGTTATAAATTTCATGGACATCTTGTAACGATGTGCTCGTTACGACTGCTATCGTTGATGTAGATTATGATTTTAAACTTGGCGTCGACGATTTAATAAGTTGGATTTCATTCCTTTTTCATTAACCATAGTAACCATGCACACAACTTGTGCGTTAGGTAATTCAAAATAAACACAGGTTGAACTCACCACTTACAGTGGTGTCCAACCAAATCGACAAATAATATTATTAAATTTATTTTGTCTTGCGAACAAATTATTTTATTTAGCAGGTTTGTAGAACCATATTTATTTCTTAATTGGTAAAATTAAATGAAAATAAAAATTGGTCTTTACTGTTACATTTTTAACTCCATAGGAGGCTTGAATAATATCAAAATTTTGGACAGAAAAAATCTTTAAGAATGTTTTAAAGTTTTTTACATGGCCGAACTCACCAAACCGAACGAAAAAAACGATAAATGTTTATATTTAGGAGGCATGCATCTAACGATTTAGATAGGCCCAACCTACCTTTGAGAGAGAGGTGAAATTTTGGACATATAGATACATATGTCTAGCGTCTCCTACACCGCCAGATTGAATTATCATATCTAGACTAAACAACTAAAGTTTTGATTTGCACATCTCTTAAAATGGCCGGTTATTGTTTTCCATCAAAAAGTCACGCGAACAATTAAAAATAAGCCTTGAGAAAATTCTTGATGGAAAATCTGCTACATACCTCGAAGATTAACATTTTTGATTAAAATTTTAAACAAAAATTTGACCAAATTTGAGAGCAACAGCACAAGCATAACTCGATACCTATCAATGGTAAAAATCATCAGGCTAATTTTCTTCTATGAACAAAATTCTTATGGTAACTTGGCAACTTTGTAATTTAATAGTTTTAAGATCCTGGACGAAACTACCCGGATGATTTTTTTAGATCTCAACGTATTTAAATTTAGAGAGCATAGCAATGGTTATCGAGTAACAATTCGAATGAACATTAAATATTTTCCAGATCGCAATAGAACAGAATAACTAAACGTTTAGTGGATACAAAATAACTAAAGGATTTGTAGTAGTTTTTTGGGTTAATTTGAGCTCCCTGGGCTATTAAAAAATTGAGTCCTTTCATGATCAATATTTCCCAAGAAATTGAATTCTATGGATAGTGTAAACACAATGTAGAGCCATTAGAGGAGGAGTACTACTACTAAAATACTATACACCATTACGTTCCGCAGAGCTTTGCTATATTTTGGTTAGCTCTAAAGGTTTTTCTTTACTTGTTAAATCGAGTTTTTAGAACAAAATTTAATAAAGTAATTTAAGAGATTTTTTTTTTATATTATGCTTTATCTGTCAAGAAGATGCGTCGGACACAGGCCATAAAAGAAACATGATTTATTTGGTAATACATAATTTCATAACCTTTATCTAATCAACTTTGAATGGTGTTGAGAATGAGAAAATTCTTCAATATTTTGAATGGCCGCCCACTCTACCATTCTAAATATTTTTCAAAATTGTTTATATTTCAATATACATAGGAAGAAGTTCGCTGATGTTACAATAATCTAATATTTGAAATTAAATTATGTAACCATTTCACTTGTAATTTATTTTTTATTAATTTTGCAGCTTCACCGGAAGAAGAATAGCTGGATAATTGTGAAATAAAATATTAGAAAATGTTGTTGAATAGAATTTGAAATACGATTTTTTTTTTTTTTTTTACAGAGAAGTGAGTAAATTAAATCCTTTTTTTGCAAAGATGTATTCGTATAATAAAATATTTCTTAATTCATTAACCCAAATCATTTATTTCTTCTTCATTTAGCTGATGTTGTTGTTGTCGTTGTTATTATAAGTTAAGTTAAGAAAAGTTATTATTTCCATTGAGCATAAATTCTATTTAACTAAACAATTTTCTAATTTAAATTAGAAATGAGGTAGTCATTGTACATACATATCTACTAAACGACAAACTTTATTTTTGTTTACAAATTTAAAGTCAATTTGTGAACGAAATTATGAATTGATCATTTTGCAAAATGAAAGTTTTTGAATTAAGATGATTATCTTATATACATACATTTATAGTAAGTCCTTATATACATTAAAAAATACATCCCTCTAAGAATTAATTAAAGATAAAGATAAATGATATGATGTTGTACACAGTATTTGCCCAGTACCCTTTTATATACTATATGTACACAATTAAATCTTAAATATAGAGAATATTATCTCTTAAGTAAGGTATAATTTGTAATATACGTACATGGATATAAGTATCTAGAATTTGTATGTAATCCATTAAAATAGAAACAAAATTCTTAACTTTCTTTAAGAATATAATATAATTCTTATCTTTTTGTATTTTTTTGTTTAACACGTTGCGTGTCATGGATGCGGGTACGTATGGAGATTTGTATCAAATTACTTGAAACTCATTGCGTTACTTACAATACTCTTATTAAGAAATACCGAAAAGGTTTTGTTTTGTATATTTCGGATAAATATCCTTTATAATCCTTATATAACAAAATAAAAAACCATGATTGGACCAAAAATAAAGAAAATTTAAAATTAGAGGATGATAGAGGATTGTAAAAGGAAAATTATATTTTAACACATTTTAAATCGAAAATGTTTTGTATATTTATGGTTAATCTCAATCCTTTACCGCACGGAACATAAATCACGGTCCGTAATTCTTATAATATATCTTATAGAATATAGAGAGTAACTTTCTCATACTTTTCTTAAAACACCCAACAAACAATAACATATTATATAAGTCTCATTCTGACCTTAGATAAAAAAAACACAGAAAACTATCCATAAACAATCATATCCCAAATATTTATAATTTTTAATTAATTTCAAATAAAATTTTATCATCAATACATAATTCTAAGAAAAGTTAGACCAAAGTAAACAAAACGAATCGTTTCTTATCTCATTTTTGGAATTAATTACTTTTAAATATTTATTATTCTCAAACTGATAAGAGGAAGAAAAAAAAACGATGTTTGGTTACATACATATATGTAATGTTGTTCTAATCGAAAGTGTACATTATGCGGTGATTAAGGTTAGTAGTATACTACTTGTATAATACACAAAAGTTATAAACGATTAAACTACGCTTAATAAACACAAATAATCTTGGTTATTAGTTTTACTGGTAAAACAATTCTAAAGTTTATCGTCTAATCAGCCCAGGCTCGATATTCATTAATGGTGAAGTATTTTAATGTTAATACGAGTCTGATGGCAGATCTGGTGAACAAAATTTGAAAAATATTTATTTAAATTTAAAATATTTATAGGTAAATAGTTAATTAGAAAATCTATTGATTTATAGATGGTAGCATATTTAGGAGCAAGATAAGAGTTTTGACACCTAGATTTGCATTATTAAGAACTTCTAACTAAATTGTAATGCCGCATAAAGTAGATCAGAAAAAACCTTTCTTCTCTGAGTGCAGTATTTGTCTCATTCTTTTGATGTCCTCGCCAAACCCCACGGATACCAAATTTCAGTGAATTTATCGTTTATAACTTTGTCTGTATCAAATGCTTACTTAACTAATTATGGATATAATTATACTTAATTACTTATTTATAGATAATAGAGAGCAATTTGCCTTATTCTAGAAGAAAAGAAGGTTCTTCTTTATATAGAACAATAAGAAAATCTGTTGTTAAAGCGTTACAAGAAATTTATTAGATTAAAAATTTCATTTTAACTTTAAGAAATTTAACAGTCTGGTGGCCTGCTCTGGAGAAAGCTGTCAACCTAAAGCGCTTCAATCAAACCTCCTTACGTCGAAAGTAGTCCAGAACTGTCTCTCATCTCTTAATGAGATGACAGATCAGTTCAACATCCATATCATATGGGTGCCAGGACATTTCGTTAGCACGGGGAATATAAAAGCTGATGAACTGGCTCGACGTGGTACAACGGACCACAATTCAAACAGCAAAAAGGATATTGAAATGCTTCTTGTGGTTTGTAAACTGCTGCTTCAGGAGGAAGCCAGTAAGTTGACGAATGACTGATGGTCAAATA
This sequence comes from Tipula helvola, assembly GCA_963556165.1. Taxonomy (NCBI): domain Eukaryota; kingdom Metazoa; phylum Arthropoda; class Insecta; order Diptera; family Tipulidae; genus Tipula; species Tipula helvola. Next base: position 343,786,990 of record OY744483.1, on the reverse strand, counting down.
GTACCTCATGCGGAATAACTCGGCAGGTCTGGCCAAAGTTGAACTTGGCGAGATCCAAACAGCTGATCTCACTTCAGCGGAGTCAGATCAGTGTGGTTGTTGGAGTGATTACGGGGCACTGTCTCATAGGTAGACATGCGAGCAGACTTGGTCTCTTCTCACATGACTACTGTCGTAGTTGCGAGGACGAAGAGGAGGAAGAGACAGCACTTCATCTACTTTGCACCTGTCCTAGTCTGACTCGAAACAGACTGAATTTTCTAGGGGCACCCCTTTTCAACGACCTGACGGAGCTCAGCGGGAGGGACGTATCCAGCGCTTCATAGCAAGCTCAAAGTGGTTTCAATGAGTTGGACGAAAATTTTTAAATTGTGGTATGGCTACGGACCTTTTTGTGTCTATGCCTGGTTGTGGTGGACCGCTATTCAAACCTAACCTAACCTTAAGAAATTTGAAATATTAACTCTTTCGTGATCAAATTTCAGAGTAACTGAGTATTTATAAAATATAAATAATAAAAATATAAAATATAAAATAAAATATAAAAATATAAAATATTAAAAATAAAAATATAAATATAAAAATAAAATAAAAACATAAAATAAAATATAAAAAACAAAGATACAAAAATAAAATATAAAATTTAAATATAAAATATAAAACATAAAACATAAAATATAAAATATAAAACATATAATATAAAACATAAAACATAAAATAAAAATATAAAATATAAAATAAAAATACAAATATAAAACATAAAATATAAAGTATAAATAATAAAAATAAAATATATAATATAAAACATAAAATATATAATAAAAATATAAAATAATATTAAATATAGAAAATAAAAATAAAAAAATGAAAAATATAAAATAAAACTATAAAATAAAAAATTAAAAATAATAAAATATAAAATATAAAATATAAAACATAAAATATAAAATAAAAATATAAAATATAAAATAAAAATACAAATAAAAATATAAAATATAAAATACAAATATAAAACATAAACTATAAATTATAAATAATAAAAATAAAATATAAAATATAAAACATAAAATATATAATGTAAAACATAAAACATAAAATATAAAATATAAAACATAAAACATAAAACATAAAATAAAAATATAAAATATAAAATAAAAATACAAATATAAATCATAAAATATAAAATATAAAACAAAAAATAAAAATATAAAATATAAAATAAAAATACAAATATAAATTATAAATAATAAAAATAAAATATAAAATATGTATATATGTAATATAAAACATAAAATATAAATATAAAATATAAAATTAAAAATTAAAAATAATAAAATATAAAATAAAAATATAAAAAATAATATTATAAAATATAAATATTAAAATATGAAATAAAATATAAAAAACCAAAATAAAAGCATAAAATATAAACTATAAATATAAAATATAAAACATAAAATACATTATAAATTATAAATAATAAAAATAAAATATAAAATATAAATTATAAAACATAAATAGAAATAGAAATATAAAACATAAAGTATAAAATATAAAATATAGAATAAAAAAAAATAATAATAAAAATAAAAAAATAATAATAATAAAAATATAAAAAATTTAAAATAATCAAATATAAAATATAAATATAGAAATAAAATAAAAATATAAAATAAATAAATAATAAAATATAGAACATTAAACATAAAATATAAAATATAAAACATAAAATATAAAATGTAAATATAAAATAATAAAAAATATAAATAATAAAATATGAAATAAAAAATTTAAAATAATAAAATATAAAATAAAAAATAAAATTTAAAATATAAATTATAAATAAAAAAAATAAAATATAAAATATAAATCATAAAACATAAAATATAAAATATAGAATAAAAAATAAAAATTTAAAATTAAAAAATATAAAATAAAAAATTTAAAATAATAAAATATAAAAAATTAAAAATATAAAATATAAATATAAAAAATAAAAATATAAAATATATATATAAAAATTAAATAAAAATATAAAATATAAATAATAAAAATATAAAATAAAATATAAAAATATAAATATAAAAAATAAAAATAAAATAAAAATATAAAATAAAATATAAAAAACTAAAATAAAAATATAAATAATAAAAATAAAATATAAAATATAAAACATAAAATAAAAATAGAAAATAATATAAAATATAAATAATAAAATAATAAAATAGAAAAAAAATATAAAATAAAATATAAATTATAAATAACAAAAATAAAATATAAAACATAAAATGTATAAAACATAAAATATATAAAACAGAAAATATAAAACATGAAATATAAAATATAGAATAAAAAATAAAAATAAAATAATAAAAATATAAAATATAAATAATAAAATATAAATTAAACATAATAAAATATAAAGCATAAAATAAAAATATAAAATATGAAATAAAAATATAAAATAAGTATAAATTATAAAATATAAAGTATAAAATATAAATTATAAATATTAAATATAAAATATAATAATAAGAAAATATTAATTCGGTTTTTCCGAAAATATCCGAAATAATTCAACAAAAAAAACGAATTTCTAGTCCCAACACGGTGCAAAGAGTCTATAATATTTAAAGGATTTATAAAATTTATAGAATTTATAGGTTTTAAAAACATCAGAGAATTTATAATATTTACAGACTTAAAATTTATAAAATTTATTGGACTGTTAAAATTTATAGAATTTACAGAATTTATAAGAATTTAAGAATTTATGAGATTTGTAGAATGTAAAGAACTTACTGAATTTTAAAACTGTATGCATAGGATTTATAGAATTATTCATAGAATTTATTAAATTTATAAAATTTATAGAAATTATTGAACTTATAGGATTATTAAAGTTTATAGGATTTATCGAAATTTTTGAATTTATAAAATGTACAGAATTTATAAAAATTATAAAATTTTTAAAATAAGTAAAATTTGGATGTACAGAATTTTTAGAACTGACAAATTTGAAGCAATTCCTAGAACCCATTGAATCTATAAAATTTAAAAAATTTATAATATTTGTGAAGTTTATGTAATTTATAGGATTCTTTGAATTTATTTATAAAATTCATAAAATTTATAGAGTTTGTAAATATATTAGAATTTATAACATTTATAGACGTTGTAGAATTTAGAGAATTTGTAGAATTTATATAATTTATCGAATTTACAGAATCTGCAAGAAAGAAAAAGATTTGCAGGATTTAAAGCACTTACTGAATTTTTAAAGTTTATTCATAGAATTTATAGAACTTATAAATTTTTAACGAAATTATTGAATTTACAGAATTTTTAAAGTTTATAGGATTTTTAAAAATGTTTGTACTTTTAAAACAAACAAAATTCGAGTTTGTAGAATTTATAAAACAGACACACTTGAAACAATTAATAGAACACAAAGAATCTACAAAATCTAAAGAATTTATGTTATTGATAAAATTTATAGAATTTATGAGTTTTATAGAATTTGTAGATTTTATAGAATTTATGAATTTGTAGATTTTATAGAATTTGTAGATTTTATAGAATTTATAAAATTCATAAAATTTAAAACTTTATAGAGTATATAGATATATTAAAACTTATAAAATTTATAGAATTTATCGGATTTATCAAATTTACAGAATTTATAGGATTTATAAAATTTAAGAAACTTATTGGATTTTTAGACTTTATAGAATTCATAGAATTTATAAGATCTAAAGAATTTACTGGATTTATAGAATTCAAAGAATTTATTAAATTTATAAAATTTATAAAAATTAAAAAAAAATTAGAAACATGTAGAATGTGAATAAGTCAAATTTGAGTTCGTAGAATTTATAGAACTGACAGAGAGCCCATAGAAGCTATGTATAACATTTAAAAAAATTATATGGTTTTAAAAACATATGAGAATTTATAATATTTACGGACTTAAAATTTATAGAGTTTACTGGACTTTTAAGATTTATAGAATTTATAGAAATTATTGAATTTATAGAATTATTAAAGTTTATAGGATTTATCGAAATTTTTGAATTTATAAAATGTACAGAATTTATAAAAATTATAAAATTTTTAAAATAAGTAAAATTTGGATGTACAGAATTTTTAGAACTGACAAATTTGAAGCAATTCCTAGAACCCATTGAATCTATAAAATTTAAAAAATTTATAATATTTGTGAAATTTATGTAATTTATAGGATTCTTTGAATTTATTTATAAAATTCATAAAATTTATAGATAAAAATAAAATAAAATTTGGGTGTATAGAATTTTTAGAAATGACAAACTTAAAACAATTCCTAGAACCCATTGAATCTATAAAATTTAAAAAATTTATAATATTTGTGGAGTTTATGTATTGTAATTTATTGGATTCTTTGAATTTATTTATAAAATTATATTAGAATTTATAAAATATATTAGAATTTATAACATTTATAGACTTCGTAGAATTTAGAGAATTTACAGAATCTATTAGAAAGAAAAAGATTTGTAGGATTTAAAGCACTTACTGAATTTTTAATGTTTATTCATAGAATTAATAGAACTTATAAATTTTTAACGAAATTATTGAATTCACAGAATTGTTAAAGTTTATAGGATTTTTCAAAATTGGTGTACTTTTAAAACAAATAAAACTCGAGTTATAGAATTTATAAAACACACACTTGAAACAATTAATACAACACAAAGAATCTACAAAGTTTAAAGAATTTGTATGTATTGATAAAATTTATAAACTTCATTGAATTTGTAGATTTTATGGAATTTGACAGAAGAATTTATAGGATTTATAGAATTTAAGAAACTTAAACTGTCAGTGCTGAAAGTGTCATCAAGATCGGTTCAGAAGCTTTTAGATCGACCTTGTGCTTTACATATAGAGAGAAGAAGACAATTTAAAGCTGAACAAGTCGGGTTTATAAACTGCAGTGCCTAAAACGATTTGTTCTTTGTTGTTTCGAAATATTTTTTTGGATAATATGACTCGTGTATCTATTGCACTCCTGGCGTAATATCTATACTTTAATTTGTTAACACAATAACATTTGTTATATTTGTGAATAAAAGATAAAATTAGATAGGTATTAAATGAAGATTTTTTTTAGGATAATCACCAGTAAATATTCAAATCGCCTAAAATCCAAATATTACGATTTGAAATAGTTGAAAATTAAAAAAAAAACTACAAACTTTCATCCTGTGCATTTTTAAATAATTTTTAGAGATTATTCCATCCACCTGCAAACTTTCCGTTAAACTTTCAATAAGTTTCCGCATCACTCTTTCCTTTGTATGCAGCATTCCAAATTATTTTTTAATATTAAGACAAAAAAAATGTTCGCTATATTATTAAACAACAAAATGCGCGCTTATTTTAATAAAAATAAAAATTAATATTTGTTTTAAGAAAGCAAATATGAAAAACAAAAAAAAATATTTTCTTATAATTTTATTTATTTTTAAGGCTTATATACAATTTAAAATAGACAAAAAAAAATTGTGTACATAGATAAATTTTTTTTTTATTAAAATTCTTTTATTAAATTAATTTTAGATATATAAAATGATATTAAAAAAAGCGAAATTAATTTTCTTCGTTGGATATTAAAAAGTTAATATTGGTGAATTCCACGTCGTTAATATTTTAGCAAAAAATTTCGGTGGCAAAATATTGCGAAAATTGAGCAAACCTCTAATAATTCGTGTCTTGCAATGTACTAAAATTAAAATTATCCCTATTATATCATATCGCGGCGTGCTCCATATATTGATTTGACCTTTTATTATTAATAATAATAATTTTTGTTCATAACAATTTAATTTTTATTATTAATTTCTTAATATTAATAAAAATGAAAATTGCGTTATCTTAATATCGATATACACGATATAAGGAATGGTGTGTGTGAGATGGACATAAAATAAAAATACTCTGATCCTTTTTTATTGCGTAACTTTTTTTTTTTTTTGTTCGGGATATGATTTTATTGAATTTAATTATTTTTATTATACGTGTGTTGTGTGTGTTTTGATACTTTATCCCAAATACGATATATTATTATGATAGATGAAAAATTTGGGACCATAACCATAATTCATACCCGATATTATATATATACAAATCAAAATAAGATAACATCAGTAATTTGGCGAAAAACTGTAGTCAAAAGTTTTCCTTAATTAAAGCTAATTTATGGTGGCTAAGGACATAAATTAATTTTTAATTAAATAATTTTGTATTCATAAGTGGTACATTTGGTGGTTGGAGAAATATTAGAAAAACATGTGGATAAATCATATATACATATGTATGTAGATCTTCCAGATTAGATAGTAATTAATCGGTTGTGACTATTTTAGGCTTACTAAAATGAAAGCCCATTAATTATGATCAGAAAGGTATAATTTGTTACTAAAAATTCCCTCACTTTAAGCCATTTAAATTATCATTGTCTTAATAGCATAAAAGATTGTTTGTATACGTACTTACTCTTAAATTAACTTTCCCTCTTTTATTTGTGTACGGAAAGAGTGTATAAATATTTTTCCGCATTTTCTTTAATACACACCTTTTACACGACATACTACATATGTATGTACATTGTACATATATGGGAAATTCCAATATATTATGTACATACAATAGGGAAGAATTAAGAAATAAAAATAAGTCGTGTTTATATTTGCTTGGGAACACCGTGTATTTTAATTAGACGAAAGGGATACGTTTGAATATGGAAATGGGAAAATTTTGTATGCATATATGTACATACATACATTTAAAATACTTTTTAATACTTTTATGGTACAAAGTACGCATATATGAGTAATTTATGAGGCTCATTAAAAATGAATAGAATTTATATTTTGTGTTAATTAACATTACAGGCAATAAAATTTATTGTATATACATAATATTGTATATATTGTAAAGTATGTGTACAGTGGCGGCTAATATGTTCTAAAATTACAAATTTGGCGTCACTATCTCATAAGTACATGAAACACAAAAATTCCTGGTTCTATCTGTGTATACAATATAATTTTATATACAATTATTGAAATATGGGCGGTGGTAGTATCTCTAGCTATACAGTAGAGTTTATTACTCTTAAAATAATCAGGCAAAACAATTCATAGTTTTATGGCCGCATTGAAATAATAGTTTTTCATGTTCACTATATAAACCCATTTCCCATCAAGATTATATGATTTGTGTTTGGATATTGTATTATTATGTATATACATTTTTTATTATGTAGTTTTCCAGTCGACATACATATACACGAAATGGATTTTCTTTTTGTCTTGGACGAGAAAATTTATGAGATTCTGTGGGCCAATTTTCTTACTCTTAGTTTTTGGATTTAAATAAATTGCTAAATAAATTACACGATTCTATAATATCGTACAATATTTTGTGTTTATACATTTTGATTATCTTAAGATGATTTGTGTCCGTTTGTGGGAAGGATTAAAATATTATTTTTTATTAGTCTTAAGTTTATGAGCCAATTCGATATAAACTGGATAATAACATTTAGTTTTATGTACTACCTTCATATGTGTATATAGTATGTACTAAATAAATAAGTAAATAAGCTTGAGGGTAACGTACATACTATATATATATCTAAATTACCATAAGAAAATTGGATTGGAAACATTCATTGATGGCAAGTACCAAAATTTTTCGACTTTCGAATTCCTGTATAAATGATGTTTACTATTCAATACAAAATATTGCAAAATGTTCCTACCTTGTTCCCAAAAACAGAACGTTCACAATAAACTTAACAGCTTTAAGCTAATCTAACAACTGAATGTCAGTGCTCGGTATTTCGCTTGCCTAGTGAATAGTGTGCCCACAGCCGCTTAGGTGTAAGTTTCTGTAGTCAAGACTTACTGAGCGGAAATTTTAAAACTGTCTACATAGTTTTAATTACCCATTCTACTATGGCAACCTTATATATTGTTGCTAATTATTGATGCACTGCTCTTATATTGCAATTCTGCAATAACGTTTGGTTTCCTGAAGGATCAAATTTTAAATATAAAATTGATGAGCGAGTTACTCAGTTTTCAAATTTTCGATTAACATTAAAAAATTTAAAAATTTGCTTTCAACATTCCGAATGTCTGGAATTTTGTACCGAAATGAAAATAATAATTTTGTGGAATTTCCAACATAATAATTTTGTGTATTTTCGAATTTGATTAGAAAAATTAGAAATCATTCAAACTAGCTTAATCCGAAGTTGAAAAGACAGTTTTCGTTCAAGTTAGAGAAAAGCGGATTCGTTAGGCATTTCTTCAAAAATTCGAAATTTTAAAAATTCAGATTTTTCCTGAACAATAACTTTTCTAGAATTTTGACAAATTCTTAAATATTATGAAAATTAAAAACAGAATTTCCGTGAGATATCTAACAATATAAAAAAAAATGTCTTCAATAGTTAAAATTTCACCGGAACTGAATCTCAAAGCTTAGTCAAAGCTTAAAAATATTTGGGGCAGAGACCTAGGGTGTAAAGCGCATTGTCAATATTTTTCCTCTATAACAACATCCGGGAATATCTCGGGAAAATAGGGCTTTACCTATTCATTTCGAAATGTTTCCCAAACGTTTTCGAATATATCGACCTACTTGCACTTCACATTGACGGATAAATTTTTACTAAACTCGAATCAGATACTCCTATGAGCATCAATTATGAAGTGAGACGCCCTAGTGGTTTAAACAAGCAGAATTGATTTGTGAGACGTTCTTCAACATTTGTTATCCTAATTGAAAGCCCTCGCAATTTTTTGAGGTTTTCCTAAAACTCAAAAAGCTTAAAAGCGATTTTAAATTTTAATTAGTTCCGGAAAGATTTTTATCTCATAACAAACATTAAAACTAGATAAAATTATTTTTAATACCAGACGATTTGAATTTAAAACAATTAGCCTAAAACATGACATGAGATCACTATTATAAATCACAATCTCTGAAATATACTTGAATTTTTTTTACAATTTTAGGCCTTTTAAAGCTAAATATAATATTTGTAATGGTAGTCAAACTGTGTCAAAATGTGCGCGCTCAACAAAAATTATTTCAAATTTATTGGGAGATTGCTTTCAGCTTTTAAGAGTCCAATAGTATTTCGAGACCAATGTTGTGAACAAATGTCTTTTACAAAGAATTTTTGGAGGCTTTTTATTTTTATTAAAACTTTTTAAGCTTTAGTGAAAATATAAAAAACCTACGAGCTTCAATAATGAAACCATTATTTTTATTCGTAACCAAGCAGCTTTTAGGTAGTAAAACCATCCCTTATTTTGCGGAAAAAGGGCAGTTTCATCCCCTAAAAACATAGAAACATAATTTACTATGGATTAGTTGTACTTTTTATGAGGAATATTTACCAATATTTTTTATAAAAAAAGTGGAGTAGAAATCGGGATATATCGAAAAAAACGTGTTTTGAGGTTAAATTAAGGGGTGGTATTAGCACCTAAAAAGGCCTTGGTTGCCGATAAAAAACTGGTTTCGCTATTGTCTCACAAAGTACTAAAACTTAAAAAAGTTCTTATATTTTTTTGAATTTGACAGTTCAAAAGGTTATTCCCTTATTAAATTACTTATAACTGACACGTATCTTCAACTTCGACCTTTAACAATTAGATCCAGTTATACTTCTCTAGTATACTGTTGAATATCCTTAAGAATTTAAATTACTTCGCTTAGAGAGCATCCACAATGTTCAAAATTTCTTTTCTGAAAATTTGTGCCGTTTCACAATATTATGTGAGCAACGTCAGAATTGACCGATATGATTCTTCACTCAGTGCTTGGCATCACTGTGGACCGTTCAACAGTACAAAATAATAAAATACAAATCATATAAAATCAGAATTAACGTCAATTATCAAATGAGAATTAAAATTTTTTTGAACTTTTTTATTTTTAAATGATTGATCAAGTTCATCACTATTTAATTAAAATTGAAATTAAAATAGATATTAATAATTTGTTGCTTTAATTTTTTTTTTTTCAATCCACAAATTTTTATTTAACTTGGTTTGATTTTTACAGCTTTTAAAACATTACATTTATATTTATCAAGGGATATTGCTTTAAACAAATAAATTTCGGAAATACGTCAATTCCTTGACGCGCGTCATCACATTGAAATTTTGGTTTACCTCCCATATATAATGAAAACAAAGACGTAGTCCTACGTCAAAAATTTAAAATTCTTACAGAGCTCAATAAAACTTGAAATATTATTCTATTTTCATGGCTTCCAAAGCTTTTGTACGCAAGCAAAAATTGATTTACGATAGTTAAAAGCTTCCAATTTTTTTTTTATTAAATTTTTTTTTGGAGAATAATTCAATCCAATCAAAGTTTTTACCAGTTTTCCATATCTAGTTAAGATTTTCAAAGCTTCCAAAATGTAACAAAACCATTCACCAACTAAAAGCAACTACTCTAGTTTTAAGAAGTAAATCGGTAGAAGTTTTTTTAATACAGAAAAATTGTTGAAAAGCTTAAATCACAATTGACAGCTTTTATAAGCTACTTTAAATTTAAATAATTTTTGAAATAAATTAAATCAAATAAAAGCATTTCAATTTAATACTTCGGTGAACAAATTTCCTTACTTAATTTAATATAAAACCATTCACCAACTTTTTACTCAATCTAAACTTAAAACATTCGCCACCAACAAGCTTTAGATTATTTTTAATAAAGGAACTACATATAGGGTTTCTACCTAATGCTATTGTACATAAGCTAAATCATTCACTGTCAACCTTTTACAGTACATACTGACTATTTTTTAACATACTTGGACAAATTATGAAAATTTTGTTTAATATTTTTTTAAGAAAGCAGCAAGAGGTTCTTAGACTTAAGCTCAACAAAGTATAAAGCTTAATTTCAAATTTGCTTGCTTACAGCTTTTATAAGATTATTAGCACGTATTTCGAAAACATTTCAATGTTGGATTTAGAAATTTTAACCGTAGTTCTTAGATATAAAGAACCTTAACAGAACACGTACCGAGTTAGTTCTTTCGACCTTCATAACTCGAAGCTCATTAACAAGTTTATATATTTTTTCTAAAACCTTTTACGACATTAATTATTTCGAGTCTACGAATCAGTTTCTTCTGATTTGCTCAATTCAGAAAGCATCATAATCAAATAAAATGCGTTCTACTTGGAGCATAACGCCAGAATCCTAACTTAATAATTAGCATCTGCCTGAAAACATAAAGCCATTCAAAAAAAAAATTAAAAAAATGGCTGAGCTTTTCAAACGCTTTTAAAATTTGAAAAGTTTGTATGATATTTTTGAAAGCTACAAATGGAAAAAGGAAGGTAGGGAAATGAACTAAAGCACACGTCGGGCTTAATAAACGCGTTTAAGCTTTTATATACTTTTAAGCCAATAGACTTTTCTAATTCTGAAAATGTCAGCCTTCACAGCTACTTCTACGAATATATGTTTGAGATAAAATAAAAGCTTTTATTAAGGTTTTATTTAATTTCGACAGTAAAATGTATCGACTGAAATTTTATGAAAGCTTTATACTCAATTCTAGGGATAACAAGTTTTAATTATCCATAATTACATAAACAAATTAAACTAAGCTGTAAAAAATCATCTTAAAAGCTTCAAAAAATTCACGGTTTTCCCAAAAAGCTCTCGAAAGTGTGCGGTTTAGCTTCATACATTTTCCAAAACCTGATATTCTAACTCTTAATAATTTGCAAACGGTTTACGAATTTTTGTTCAAAGCTTTTAGAAATTAAAATCACCCTTATAGTTTACTCACTGATTACAGTTATAGGTTGTCCATAATATTCTAAAATTGAAATCAAAGCGTTTAGAAATTATAAATATTTCGAATTAATTTTATTTGATTTTCACACATACGTGGACGGGCGAAGCAAACTTTATGCTCGATTATTTCTTCTATTTTTCCAAGTTTGTGTTTTTTTTTTTTTTTCTGATTTTATCTTGCCAAGAAAAAAGGAACATATTGATGATTAATGCTCGTAAAATCTTTGAATGGTACAAAAAACTTGTATGTCATTTACGCATTAAATCATCAAAATATCTTAATTTTCCCAAATGAGCTTTAAAATCAGGTCAATTTCCCTCCTAATTAAGGTAAATTGCTGATAATTTACTACATTCATATAAAAACTAATTGTTTGTCTTATAAAAAGTATAAATTTAAATTCAAATTAATTTTCATTATATGTGTATACACAAAGAAAAATTTCTTTCAACAATCCCTAAACGACCATTTCTTATGTCAAACTGTTATACTTTAGGTACGGTACATAATAAGTCATTTTTCTTGTTGTTTATTTAAGATTTCTCCTTAATAAATAGAAACATGTACATAGGTTTCAACCGAACTAAAAAAAAAGGTTTTGCTTTTGTGTATTTTCGGAAAAATTAACCTACACCCAACCTCTCCACCGATGGGGAGGAAATTCTCTATATAGAAATATAATAATACTTTGAACCCTTTCATTTTCTTATATTATTATATTCTTATTGCGTTCACCAACTTTTAATTTATATTAATTTATTGTCTTGTATACGTATGTATTTATATATTTTATACTCAATGGAGTTAAGAAACTATAAACGACCTTTTTCTGTTCATTTTCTTAATACGTATGTCTTAAAAATGGACTATTTGTAAAGTTAGGGAAAATCTACTCAAGTGTAATTTTATATAGCTTATGCGCTTAGCTTAATTGTTTTTCAGGTCAATATAATAACATAGATCTTCCTTGTGATCTTTGATGTGGTTTTATTTTAGTCCCATGTACACAAAAAGTTGTATGTAATTAAAAAAAAAATTAAAAGACAAAAATCTTCAAGATATAATAATGTCACCTAACTATACCCAATTGAAATATTTTACCACACAACAAGTACAATAAATTATAATTTTACATCGTACATAACGAAAAGTAAAATAAATTATTACCACAGTTTTATGTCCAGGGAATTTTCATATAGTTTTTCATTTTTATTAACATTAATTGTTATTTTTTTGTAAGCGAACAAATTAAATATATTTAAGAAGAATAATAAGAAGAAAACAGATAAGAAAATGACACGAGAATGCTCATAAGAGATATTAAGTTACTTAGTTTTTTTAGATAATTTATCACTCTGTGTATATACGTACTCATATAAACAATAAACATACAGTTTTGTTAGAACCTAGAGGTGAACTTTGTCAGGGTATAGTGTCATTACCACAAAATGATTTTTTTTTATCAGAGAAAGAACATTGCGGGTTGAAAAGATAAATTAAAATTATAAAAAGTCGTAATTTAAATTTACGGGATTTTATCGAAATGATATAGTTTTCTACTTTTTTGTTGGTCGAACAGCTAACCACTTAGATAAAAGATAAATAAAATTTATTTAAGATAAGATGAGGGGTTTATACTTTTATAACCGCACAGCTGGGAAATTTTTTTTAATTTTTTGGCTTTGTGCGTTAATATTTTAATATGATCTTGGTGATAGATTCAAACAAAAGTGGTATTTGAGTCTACGTCTTTTTCTAAACTGAATCCTGATTAGATAAAGTGTTGGTCTTAAGAAAAACATTATATCATTAAGAAATCTCTTAAATATACTGCGATAAACTATAAAATACCAAAAAAATCAATCATGGATCAAACAACCCACAATTTCCTCTTGGTCTTACGGAGAAAACATCTTTAAAGTGAATTCCTGTTTTCCCGTAATTATATACATTATATTTAATGACTAGAAACGACTTTCTAAGCTCGAATGTCTCGAAGCGTCTAAATTGATTTTGTTACTTACTCAGACCTAAAACACAAATTACCTAGAACAGCAAGGGATTTATTATCAAAAAAGGCTAGTGTCACCACCAAACTAGGGTATAGCGTCAGCCAAAAACTCCAACTGAAAGTTGCTGCCACAATCCAGAAAACATTTACTAATTAGATTCCCAAAGGATCCGATCGAATCGAAAAAATGTTCAAACAGATCTGGTTAAATGATTAGACCAGAATCATCAATTAACTCTCTGGAAAAACATTACACTGTAAGAATACGATGTTTACGACTAGATAAAGTTATCTGCCATGGAACCATTTTTGATAACTAAATAATAGCAACATTACAGAACACCACAAATACGTTTATTCATCAAAAATCTTAAAGGAAGATCACATAGATGCGTTTATGTGAGTAACCTAAAATTTGAGAGAAACAATTAAACGCTCTGGGTTGGCAAGACTAAAGAAATTATGACAAAACGGAGAATTTAATTTTTGTTGAGGTACTAATGTGAACAGATTCGCCGGTCATGTACGGTGAAAAAATTCAAATATTGTATCCACCGCATATCGTAAACCATGGATCCATGCTCCAAAGTTCTGAAATCTTGTTATCTTTGGTGTTACAACGAGCACATTATTTTGCACCATGCACGTCCTGGATGTTGTGCTGTAAATTTAGTGCTACTAGGTAGCTTGTCCTTCAAAGGACTTTTAATTCACTGAAAAGCAGCAGCTTTAAAATATTCACAAAAAAACAGCCTAGAAGAACTTCAAATAGCAAAAACCATCTTACTGACAAAAATATCCTGTGAATCGAATAACTGAGTAAGACAGAACTATCGTATTCTTATGGGCAAAAATACGATCCAATCAATAATCCGTGAATGCATTAGACGTTTGAGATGCCAAAGGAAGCCGAAAAATCAAATACTATCTACCAGCATGGATATAGTGCATTTTAAATTTTCATTTGTCCCATTGGGCTTTGATTAGCCGAGGCCTTCCACAATTAAGGCAGCGGATTAAGTGCTTAAAGCCGTAAAATTATTTTTCTCTAAATCAATAAGTTCCTTATGAAATGAATGATTGGAATTTCTAAAATGAATATGACAGCCTACAATAATTAAGCTTAGTCCTGGAAAAACATATACAACTATTAATTATTTAAAAAACCAAACATCTTGCCAACTAAATTTCAACGTACAACAACACATATACGTAGTAAGTAGCCCACCTCATCCGTGATTTATAATTTCATTAATTTCAAATTGTGTGTAACATCTATTTATTTCCACCGAAATACAAGAGAACACAATATACCGACCAAATGTACATACATACCCAGATGTAAAAAATGGTTTTTCATGAAGCAAAACTGGAAAAGCAAGCAAGCAAAAAATTACCACATCTTTCAATTTTTTCCGTTATGGTCATTTTTCATTTAACAATATATGTATAAGAAAAATTATTTCCTTTTTTTTTGCTGTTTTCTTCATTCGTCTTATTATTTTCTATTTAAAGGCAAAAATAAATGTTTTCGCTTTTCTTTTTCGGTTTGGTTGTGAATTTCCGCATTTCTTAAAAAATAATAATAATTGTAAAACATGTATAGTAACTCCTTTCAATTTACCATCATCATTTATTAAATTAACCCTTTGTCGGGCATTTGTACGATATGTATTACTAAGTAAAAGAAAAATTTCCCGAGCACGGGGTTACTAAATACCATACCGAAGAAGTAAACTAAGGATTTTGTGTTTTCTTTTAATTTGTTTTATTTTTATTTTTTAACATCCACAACCCTTTTTAATTCCGCGGCTGAAACACAAAAAAAAATATTTAATTGAATGTTATGTTACTTTTTGGTATCTTGAATTTGTGGTACAGCTCCTCACTATATTTATATACCACGAGTAATATATAGGACACGAACGGTTTTTTTTTTTTTTGGTTTATCGTAAACCAAATGGCGTTATTAAAATTTTTAATTGTAATTATTGTAACATTTTTTTTGTTTATTTTAATTAAAATTATTATTTTTTTTGCTAACATTACAGGAGTGTGCTGATCTAAATGTATAAAATGGATTTTTAATTTGTACCGGATGGGTTTTATTCCGCATGTTATGACGATGGAGTGTTAGATATCGTTGTTGAAGGTTAATGAATTGATAAAAATATTCTAAATATTGTTTTGGTTATTATTTTTTATTCACAACTGCCGTGTTGTCGGCCAGTCGGAAATTGTAATAAGCCCAAAATTCAGTCTTTAAATGCCTATTTCAGTGATCTAAGAAAACTAAAGATGTTTAATCACCATGTTCTTAGCCTCAAATTTTAGGAAGGGTGGCCCTAGAATGGGGCCAAAAATGTATCGAACTTAAAGTTTCATACAGCGCACTAAGAAGTACCCTATTCTTAAAATCTGTGAAAATTTTCCCTTAAAGCGATATCTGTCAAATATGCAACAACAAAAAAAAAAAATGTTCATCCTGTGTTCGACTTTTCGATAAACCTGAGTTAAACTAGGTTAACTCTATCAAGAAAACATGATATATGGCGTTTGGTCCGAGTGAGGGTTGTTGAAAGTGCTTTTTTATCTTATAATTCTAAATTTTTTAGTTTTCCGGAACATCGATGTCTTCTATAAAATTTTGTTAAATTACATACTAAACCGGGTTGGAAAATATCTGATCTAAGGTTTTAAAGAGTATGATCCAATCAATTTTAGAAACATAGGAGGAAGTAATGAAAATTCCTTGCAAACACCATCAAGCTAAAGTTATAAGGAGTGTCCGTCAGATGCGTTAGCACATTTGGGTTTGACTATGGTAGCTAAATAGGCAGTTACTACCCAATGCATAAATGCCCCAAAACAAATACAAAAAATTCCCTAAAAAGTTGGGATGTTTTTGCATTATGAAATTAAACCTTGAACAGAAATAAAAAAATGCCCAAAACTAATATTAAATACCCCAAAAATAAATTAAATAAAGCCCCAATTATTCGGGATCTTAATGCCCGACGAAAAAATACTGCAAAATAATGATGAAATAAATAAATTCCACTCTAATTTTAAAATTAAATCTTCCTTTTCAAGAATTGCTGGAAATATTTTTTTTTAAATATTCTAGAGCAGATTTAATTTTAACACTAGAATGAAAATTTCCGTTTAACAGCAGATTCTAAAATTTTCCTTTCCGGAATTTTTTTCTTCTTCTAGGAGCTAAAATGAGACATTTTTCATTTAAATTTATAAGGGTCTTTAGGAATTTTCGGTTACTACAATGTAATTTTGATTTCATCTTAACGAAACTAAGAACTTCACTCTGATTTAGTCCAAACGCCAGATATTTGTATATACCTATATCCTTCAATTATTCTTCCATACAGATTAAAGAATATCTGGGCAGCTGGTTTTAGTTAAACGGCCTTTTATACCATTGTATTGTTGTTTTGTTACGATTTTAATTCACGGCCGGGAGAGGTTTTCACACGTTCATCACATTACATATCACAATTAACTAACGAACAGAATAAACCAATAGTTCACTTATTTTTACGTACAAACATTTAATCAATTATTAAATTACCATCTTCTAAAACCTCTAAGATTTATTAGCTATTCAGGGTAGAAATCTTTTGGCTATAAATTTTCCACAAAATATACGGCTAAAGACTAACCCTTCTTCTTCCGATCCGCCTACACCATTTTTTTTTTAACCCACTCCTACTAACTGAATCGTGACAGACTTACCGGAAAACCTTTCAACCGACAAAATAAAAAAATTTCTTATCATTAAAAAAAAACGAAACAAAAAAATCATTTCTTTTATCAATATACGTACGTATAGTAAGTAGTTCATTTTCTTCATCACATTCCAAGAAATCTTTTATGTGTACATATAAAATATTTTATATAAGATAATTGAAATTGTTATTTTTTTTTTATCATTTACATTTTATTTAGGTACAGTATAAATTTAACTTTTTTAAGAAAATCGCAAAATAATAACAAAATAATAAAAATAAGAAGACGACGCGAAGTTAATTCTATTTTTCACTAAATAAATTTTCACAAAGTGTGTTCTTCTATCTAGTAGTATATAAAGTAGTAAAAACACAAGGAAAAATTAAATCAAATTAAATCACTTTGAATTATTTTAGAAATTGAGATTTGTATATATAAATATGTACTCGTCGCATAAGAAGAAGACATAAAGTAACAAAACGTAAATTTTATTTTTTTTTTTTTTAGACGAAGAAGATTAAGTTTGGGAGTAATAAAAATAATGAATTTGCGCGCTTTCATTTGAATATATTCACTCAACACGATTTCAATTAGAGAGTGGAATTGTCTATTTCATTCGGATTGATAACCTGTTATCTTACATATGTTGTATTGTATATTGTTTCGTTTCAACACTCTGATCCTGAAACACTAAATTTGATTAAAAAACAAAACGAAAAAATCAAAAGATCTCATCAACTCAAGATTAAGGTATTATTTTGTATCCTTTTTTCTCTATAATCCCATATAATCTTAAGAGTCATCTAATTTATATAAACTAATGTACTATAAATACAAATCAAGACACAAGCTAAGAAATTAATTAAATTTAATTTAATCCATTTAAAATGAAAAAAAAAATTAACCTGACCAATAAACATATATTACGACGAGAGGACCAAAATCCTTACGAGAAAAAGATAAGAAACTAAGATAATTTCATGTAATAAAATTAAAATCTACTTTCCTTAACGGGAAAATTTATTTTCCATTCATAACAATAATCTCACACATAAATAAACCTAATTTTCTTTTGTGTACTTTGGAAGGAAAATTATATTCACAATCACCGAAGAAAAACAATAGAAATGGAAATTTTCGGTTTGATTTCATTTTTTTTTTTTTCAGAAAATCTTTTAATTCAATTTTTGGGTTTTCCGTTTTTTTTTACAAGAATTATTTTGTTCTATTTATTTATATTGAAAAGGGAATTTTAATAAAAAAAAATTACGGTAAATCACAAGTAGCAAAATCATAAACCACAAAAGAGAAAATAAGCGCGCGTCAAAATCGTGCCCATGCCACAGGTTTTTGATGCATGAATATAATTTTACACTCGTATAAGAGTGTCGTAAAGAAGTTATCATATATTTGAGAACATTAATCGATGTGTCATCCGTTTTATTCAAAACGGATGATGCATTTACCCAAAGATCCAAACCAAAAAAAAAATATAACTCGATCTCGGCCTTTGACGCACATTTGTTCATGCAATTTGCCAATCATGCCTTAATTAGTGATGACTGGTGACTTCAAATTGGGCAAAACTTAATTGCCGCGTGGAAAAACATGCCGGGTCTTATAAAATCACCTATTGGGAACTTAAAACCTTTTATCGAATCATGTGTTGCTCGAATCTTTCGAAGCAACCACTGACAGAAACCTCAATTTGGATTTCATTAAAAGAATCATTAGAAACCTTAGATAGTCGTATAGTTCCTCGAAAACTTTTTTAAAAGTTTGGCGTCGCACGAGTATTTCGGAAAATTGATTTCATAATTAACTTAAGGACAAACGGGTCTATTAACAAATTTGATTTAATAGTAAAATCCGCTTAAGTGATTTTTTAATATGGGTTCTCGAGATACCATGAGTACAAACAGACATCCAGAGTTCCAGACATCCAGATAGACGGAAGGATATTTTATTTGTATTGCTTTTTTGGACCCACGGACTTTCAAAACGTCGGCATCCACGACTACGGCAACTTTTCGCTCATCCACGACTACGGCAACTTTTCACTCAGCCGAGAACAACAATGAGCACAATAGTGTATCCTTGTTATCAAAGCAACAAATCGTATTGGATATCCGGTACAAATACATGCATTGATAGGGCTACTTAATCTACCAAAATTCCGCGTAGATTTATAACTAACCGGAATTAGAGGAATAAAAACCTATAATACTAAAAATAAGGTTTACTTACCGACATCTCCACATTTTGTATCAACATTCAACCAGATGGTGGAAGCTATCATCCTGCCGAAATTAACAGACCAGCTACCAACTGAACCACTAAAAGGCTCTAACTGGTGCTCGCAGATCCAGACTACGATACCCCTGGCTCTGTCGTTGTGATTCTAGAAAGAGACAAAAAAACTGAGTTATATGATAGATTCTTCTGTGGTTCACAACGTAATCATAACAAACTTCAGATAAAGTGTCGTTGGTAGTGCAAATAATCTAGACCTAGAATTAGAAGGAGGAAGAAGTGTTGTGTGAAAAATCATACGTGGAAACACACACAGGTGGTTAACCGACGAAAGGCATGAGGTTACTTTACTAACAAAGGGCGAGATGAACATAAGAGTTTCTAAGAAGCCTACGTTAGCGAGAGTGATCCAAATGGAAAAGAGATTAGAACGAAACCCACAATTAAAACAAGAAGACCATAACTTCATGAACAATAACATATATGTAAAATAGGGCGTCAATAAATTCAGATGATACCAAAGGCAATATATTATTTAACACACCACGCAGTCATCAAGCAAACAAGTACAAGTAAGGTGAGACTAGTATTTGATGTATTAATGAAGACAATAAATGGCGTAAGTTCTAGCGACATTCAACTAGTTGGCCCAAAAATACAATATAATCTATTTTCAATCATCGCAAGGTGGAGAAAACAGAAACACGTGTTTATCGCAGACATTGAAAAAATATACAGCCAGATCCTGGTGACCAAGCCACAACAAAATTTTCAAATGGTACTATGGAGAATTGATCCCCAGGACAAAATAAGGAGTACAGGTTAAGAACAATAACCTATGGTACATCTTCCACACCATACTTACTCTTAGCCATAAGAACCCTTAAATAACTTGGTATGAACAGAAAAGCTTACCGATTGCTTCAGAAATTCTCCTGAAAGGAGATCCTCCAATTGAATACGCAGTAAAATGCCAACAACAACTACGAAAAATACTTAGTTCTGGGGGTTTTAAGCTGACAAAATGGGCATCGAACCACAACGCCATCGTGAAGGACATTCCGGAAGGATAAAGGAAAACGAAACCAACCTTCATAAAAAAAGAACATGAAGCCATAAAAACATTAGGAATAATATATGGAATCCACAACAAGCCCTTATATCAGAATTATGCAGTAGAAAAATGTAAAATGTAAAGAAACTCCAGCTGTTTGTGCAACTCATGGTATATATCTAGACAAACTGGCTGATTATAAATTATGGTGGTTAGGTCCAGATTGCATTACAATCAGTATTGAACCCATGAAGTTGCAGCAGAGACGAATTTAGAGAAAAGAAGAATCATCTACGGAATAAGTACAGAAACAACAGAACCATTAATGTTAGATAAATTTTCTTCTTCCATAAAAACAATTCGAGTTTTGGTATATTGTTGGCATTTCTGTTGGAACAGCCATCACAAAGATAGAACACTGATGGGAGATCTAACAGTCCAAGAGTTAGAAGAGGCTAAGATCAAGATAGTGAAAATATCACAAACCGCATGTCATTCGCAGATGATATGAAAAGCAAAATTCTGTCTTTGCATCTATTTCATAAGCTTGTCTAGAATCTTGGAATATTACAAAAAGGAGAACGATTCAGGACACTCAAGCTTGAAGTATAATGAAAACCATCCCGCCATCCTACCGTAAGCGTCATCTAAAGAGTTTGTTCGTCGATTGGAGATATAGAAGCACTCAGTATTGAGGGGTGGATTTAACGCTTGCTTTCATAAGGAAGTAATTTGTATTTATTCCAAAAATTAATATGACAAGGATACCGATATCTAAGCTCGACACCAACCAGCTGTAAACACTAATTGTAGAACAACATATCAATCTTCACTGGAACGCTGATCCGAGGCGTTATCATTGATCTTTCTTTACTTCTGAAATTTCCAAAATTAACATTTTAATTTCTGAAAAAAGCATCTTTAGAAAAGAACATTTAAAAGATTCAACACGAATTTTGCAGGGACCACCAGGGAACCGCAGACCTATTGAGAAACGATCGATAAGCTATCCGGATTTTGGTAAAATCGGTTCAGTATAGTTCTGGCGTGAAAACCGGACAACGCTAATGTGCAGATGCAGACAGACAGATAAAAACTTTTAAAATGGTTGTTTATGTTTAAAAGTCCTATGAATAGCGCAAAGAGGCATTTATCTCGAAAAAACAGAATGGTACCCCAATTTTATCTATATGTACATTTTTGTTTCTTATAATTATGATTTAATTAAGTATAAAATTATTGGGTTCAAACTGTATTGTTGTGTAGGATTAGTACAATTTTTATAAGTAGATTAATCAATCTAGCGTTATGTATTTTCAATTATGTGTAAGCAAAATATTTATTTAAAATTTTAATTGGTTTGGAAACATTAATTCAAATTAATGAATTTCGGAAACTTCTGGTGATCGTACAGAACATTAATTAAAATTCAACTGTTTTTATTACCAGACTTTCTCTTGATATATAGCCATCTTTTGAATTATATGAATAACCGATTTTGGTAAGTTTGGAAATTGAATAATTTATATTCGTTTTGATTTAGGTATCAAAAGTTAATAAAACATTCAATATATCCAAAAATTCGGAATCAAAAGTTCAAAATTTGTAATTATCAGAATCAATCTTTCCAATATCTTTCAAAAGTTTTTTAACTTTTGTTATCAAAACGAAAAATTGAATTATAAAATTTTGATTTAAATTTTAAAAATTTGTATTATTGTAGAATTTGGAAAATTTGAAAACTGGTTTGTCGTCTTGCCGATTGAGAATCTTCATTTTCTAAGGGATCTTAAATTTTTTAGTAATGGTCGGTTTTACGTAGACCATCTGCACGTTTTACAGGTCGATATATGCGAACCTGAAATACAGTCAGTAAAAAAATCCCCTGCTTACATCCCTATTTTCAGAAGATAAGAAACTTTCCTTCATAAAGCCTTTGCCGACAAATTTACATTTTTCATTTTAAATATTCAGCTCTGCCATATTCGTACGGTACAAACTGCACTATTTTGGTTTTAGTATACAAATCTGATTTAAATAAAATCCACGTTAATATTTACATTCTATAAGCGTACAACAAAAAACTACTGAATCAAATCTGATTTAAAGGGATTCATAAAATATAAATCCTATTCTACCTTATTGTTGCCCTTAACCAAATAAAATAACACAAACACACACAATACAGCTGAGTAAAACTACCGCGTGTCGATTTAAAATTTAAATGCCATTTGTTCAATTGTTCAAACCGTATACGGATTATAATCAAGAGAAACTATATATGCACGGGAATAATTTTATACCGATATATACGGGAAGAAAATGAAAACAAAAAAAAATTAATCGATAAGGATAAAATGACA
This sequence comes from Tipula helvola, assembly GCA_963556165.1. Taxonomy (NCBI): domain Eukaryota; kingdom Metazoa; phylum Arthropoda; class Insecta; order Diptera; family Tipulidae; genus Tipula; species Tipula helvola. The sequence goes on along the minus strand of OY744483.1, from coordinate 343,763,675 downwards.
TAAAATGTATACTCTCCTGCGTACGGATGCTGGATTGCAAATTTTTCTAAAACGTAAGGTAAATATTTTAACTAGAGGGGGCTGAGGGCTAGTATATAGTAGTTGTTTAATAGTTGTATTCACTACAACTCACCTTAAGTTCAATGACGCACATTATAACAAAATGAAAATATAAAATTTGATGATGCATCACAGGATAAAAATTCGTCAAGGGGTCGCGTGGCGACTTTGATTTTTATATTTATTCTAAAAAAAATAAAATAAAATAAAATAATAAATTAAAAGGGATTCGAGGTAAAAATAAAAGAGGAATAAAATTATACGATATTTAAGGGTGAAATGATGACGATGATGAAGATTATAACTCTCTCTCTATATACGTACAGTTAGTATTTGGTACACCTATGAAAGATGCGTTCTATAAAAACCAACTAACAGTTCAGTTACAAAAAAAAAATAAATAAAAAGGGAATGAAACAATATTTTATTAGGGATGAAAAAATGGTAATTTGAGACTTTTATACTAAACAGGATTTTCAATCGAGCGCAGGAGAAAAATAAAAATAAAATTTTGTATTTTGCACGTTGATAAAAATATTTTGTGGACAAATGGTGGGATTTCGTTTAAAAAGTGGTACTGTGATTCAAGTCGTAAACTATTTTTTTTTTTTTTTTGGTTCACCCTCATCATCATGAAAAGGTATGAACCCCTACATAGCGTACGTATACTATATGTATGTTTGCACATAAAGTAAATAATTTTATTTTTAACTGAAAAAATTATATTTTTAGAAATTATTTTGGCAAATGTTCGGATTACTTAAGGCGAAAATTTCGAAAAGGTTGTCGAGAGTAAATGAAGTTTTTATTTTTATTTTTACGTAACATATGGATGGATATTTTAACAGTTTACTTTGGGTTAAATGATACACCGTGTGTGTACGTACACATACATACACTCATCCATGCACATTTAATTTGTTGTTTAGGTAAAAACAGTCTGCATAATGAGAGAGTCATAACAGGACGAGTCATAATCAGAAAGGGTAAATTTGTGTTTTACTACGAATTCAGCTTCTTATCATTTCTTATCTCATTTAACGAAAATACAAATAATAATTTACTCATTTTTGGGTATGATTCACCAAAGTATGGCAAAATTTGAGTGTACTTTCTACTAATTAACTTTTGTTATTTTTGAATTTGAAAATTGTGCCTTTATGATATTGCGTCGAGCAATTTCAATTATCCTAATCTAATCTGCACTGCAAACTCCCATGATATGGATAAATCCCTTAATTAAAACACAACAAACACTGTAGATAAGAGAAGAGGATTAAAAAAAATAAAAATCTTAAAATATCACAAGTTGTTTTATATAAGTGTTAATATCCACAATGAACACATAGACATACCTTTAACCGACACCATCTGAAAACCAGATGTAGGTAAACAACCCCTTAAAAATATTGTACATTAAACAAAAATGACCTCCTGCCACATCGACAGTAATTTTTGTACAATTTTTTTTTTTTTTGTCAAGAGTAAAGCGCCAGGGACTTTATATAATCTCCATATATGTATATAAAATACAGCTAAATACACATCTTCCGATCCCAAGAACAGAACAAAATAATTATAATTTACGAAAATATACCTTTTTGCCAAAACAATAAAATTCAATAAAATAATAAAACTTTAAAGTTTTCTTTTTGTTTGGCCACTTCTTAAGGATAATTTTTAAGGATCAAAATCATGTGGTTTTGTTTTTATTTCTTTTCCACTTTTTTTTTAAGAATTACGAAAGATTTCATTTTGTGTTGTATATGTATTGTGTTATCGTTTAGTTCGTGCCTAGGACTATGGTATCCTAAATTGGATTTAGTTAAAAAAGGAGAACAATGGTGGCAAAATTTGATATGTATGTAAGTTGGAAACATTTGTTGACCAAATGAAAAATCAATTTTCAGCTTTGATCGTTTTTGTTATTTTTTTGTGAATGAATGAATATAATAGTTTTACAATATTTACGTATAAGAGGGGGTGAATATACCTTTCAAAATGTATTTATGATATTTTTAGCACATGTGTGAACCTAATTAGAATTTTTTAAACTAACAATTATTTTGTATATATGTAAATTTCTCCACAAGACAGTTTATGTCAGTTGTCTTCAAAAATTGTATAACAATAAACTAAATAACGATTATTTTTTGTTTGTGATGTGCGGAATAAGTCCCAACGGACTATCAACTCAATAGCTCTATTTTATATTTTCCCCAAGGTATACAGAGGAAAATTCTATTTCCTCGTACAAACATGTTGATCAACTACTACTATTGAACATAATCATATGTGTTGATTAGTTATTAGTACAGTTTGGTGTATTTTGTGAGGGCTTCTGAATACTCAATTATTATCGAATTTTCTAACGACACTAACTAAAAATTTTTTTTGTTGTTACGTATAATTTAAAAATAATTGTAAGCCAACTGAACACCACGATATATGTATATATGCAAACTGGAAAATGAAATTATTTTCAATTTTCCTATTATATTTTTTCCACGTATAAATAAATTTTAAAGTAACCATCTGGCAAAGTACAGAAACGTAAAATTAATTTTTTTTTTCGGTTGTCCTTTTAAATCTCTCTGTGCACCGTGTATACAATTACACTGTGTGTACTAATACTATGGAACCAAAACTAAAATTCTTTAATTTGATTTCGTAGTTATACGGAAAAACAATCACCATATAGAATTGAAACCCTTTATAAAATAGTTTTAGGATATAAAATTGAGAACGTACCCGATATACAAATTTATTTACGAGGGATGTAATAATAATAATTTATTTCACTGACTCTCAATAATGACAATAGAGTGCATTTAGTCCCTCAAATATTTGATATTACCTGTTTTTCCTCTCGTTCTCTGCATTACATTTAAAATTTGACAATAGAATATTTTTGCAGCCTTTCAATTAATCATTTTAATCCAATTTGAAATGAATTAAAGTTTTTTTTTTGTGTTATCTCTATTCAAATTGGGTGTTGAGTTGAACAATTGTTAGTATACTCTCTACTATTTTCATAATATAGAAGGAATATATAGGGTGACTACAAATTTTGGTCCACCAAAACGCCAAATCTTCCCCAACCCCCCCCCCCCACCCCCCGCACGCTGCAGAACTCATTATTACCATAGTGCTAATAGCAATAACCATAAAAATAATAGTAATATGTTTTTTTTTTGTATCCCGCGTAATTTATTAATATTTTAGTTATTATTTGAAATAAAAATATACAAAAAAAAAAAAAAAAATTAAATTTCAAAATCGTTCCAAGAAAGCACAAAAAATAGGAAATAATAAAATTTTACATGCAATATTCTTATTCACATTTTTAATAATTATTTGGTATAACTTCCCGAAACGCGTTGGCTCATTTAATAATGACAATTATTATATTATTCGCCTGGCTCTTAAAAACTATTATTGTGCCCGTATTATTGTTATATTATTTTGCATTCATTTCATCATCTTATTGTTTGTTATCCAAAAAAAAATAAAAATATTTATAAATATAGAAATAACGAAAAAATATAAATATATAAATTGGGTTGACGGACGAGGACTTTTATTAGTTGGAAGATGATGTTGCCAAAATCTACATTTGTTTTGTTTTATTTTTTTTTGTACTGGAGGATAGTCGAAGAAATAAATTATAACCATTGTTTTGTACAATATAAGGCTGTGCAAATTATTATTGTAATGTCCCTAAATTATTACATAAATTTCATATTTTCAAGAGAATATTTTTGCTCGTTGATTTCTAGTTGGTTTATAGACACATCATGCAACCTGCCTGCGTTTCAGTTTTATGATTTGCTTAAACTGCATAGTGGTTGAAACTTGGTCCAACTCATTTAAGATTTCAATACCAGCTGACTCGGGATAATGTATACGAAACACAAATAAATAGCCTAAAACTTTCTCTGAATAAATAAAATGGGAGTTTCTTTGTAATGGAAATGATTTAGATTTAGGTGTAAATAAATTGTATAATGTTCTGAACGAGCCGGCCAATTTTTTGTGCCGAATGTTACCCAAAAGCTACAGACGTACAAGCTATTTAAACGAAGTAATTTTTAGGCTTTTGAATCTAATATTAAACGGTTCTGCGCTTACTTTGACTCTAAACGTAAAACTCTCCATCTCTGTTGAAATTGAATCATAAATCAGGCGGAACCTCTAATAAGTGAAAAGTGTCAGCTATTCAATACCATATACCCATACATCCTAGTTAATAAGTTAACCAAGCTAGAAAAGCAAATGTGCTGTAAATATGGATTTGCTAAGTGAGAAGCTTTAATCAAAATTACTAAAATTATTTAATAGTTTAGGGCTCTATACCATTGTTGGATATTGGTAATTCTTATGATTTATTTTATTTATCTAAATTTGGTTGTTTGTCTTATACATATACAAAGCAACAAAAACACCTCGAAAATATTGAATAATGTTTATAATTTTAAGTTTAATTCAAAAATCTCAAAATCTCTAATTTCAAAAATCCGCTCTTAATTCAACCCAAACTAAACTCGAAGAATATCGAAACAATATATAAATTGTAAAACATGCCAAACAAATTTCGAATAAGCTTACAAACCTCGAAAAATAGCATAAAATATCGAAAATATCGATGTACCTGTAAGTCGGTAACATCTCGAATAATCCCTATTAAGACAATTTCAATAGTTAAACCACCAAATTTTAAAATTGAACTGGTGAATTATGTAAGTATTAAACGTTGTAAAACATTTTGAGATCTCGTAGCGCATACCTAATCGCGTTTTTGTATACAATTGCGACTTTGTAAGTTGAGTTCTTGAAGTGAGGTTCAGGTTACCATAACAGGTAAAATTGAAATGTGGATGGCTTAGAATAATTAACAATTTGCTTGTTGATTCTAATTCTCTTCTTAACCAGTTGTGATTACCCTATCGCTGCCCGAATTCTGGTTCAGATAAACACGAATGCGAAATAACTTTAATTTTGACGATTGCGTTTGCACGTTACGTTTTGCACGTCCTAAAGCCAACTCAGTTTTGACGATTTTATGAATTCAATGGTGTCAACTATATCGAGATCATTTCGGATCTCGTGATTCATTCGCATTCTGTATATATGGCTCCCTCTTTAATGGGACCGGCAATTATTCTTATGATCTTACGCTCAGTTACAGTGACTTTCTGAATGTTTTGTGTCAGTGTCCAAGGCTCGCAACCAAAGGCGATAACTAGACATAATTAGAGCTTTATTGATGTCCTGTTTTATTTTGCGCAATATATAGTACGAGGTGAATTAAATATATTGATTTTGGCGTAAAATGCTGATCCTAGATATTTGAACTCATTCAACTTTTCATATTATGTAACTATTAGATATGATTGAATACAATCGATGATCTACAAAATTCTGATTTATTTGGAAGAAGACATTTTTCAAATAAAACATAAACGGTAGGCTAGTGATTTATCTATATTTTAGTGTCTGTTAAACCCATCGACTAAAACAGAATGGTTTTTGATTGGTTTGTTTATAGAAATGAGAAACTATTATTAGAATGAAATCTAAAAATTAAACAAACAAAAAAATTATTTCATTTCACTGCGGTGGGTTTAAATTTATTTTATCTTTATAACCTATAAAATCTTATAATATATTATGAAACCACAGGAGGACAAAATAACTTTTCAAATATATACGGTTGACCACAATCTTATACAGTTTTATCTCTTCGATTTCTCTATAATTAGGTATCTAAAAAAATCTGGTTTCTAAATTAATTACAAGAACCTCTACTCTATTCTGTAACCGTGGTGGTGGTGGTATCCATATTTATTTTATGTATAACAGATAAAACGAAATTATGTATTAAATCACGCGCGTCAAACACAAAAAAAACACCACTAGTCGTAGATAAACTGGAACAATAACAATAATAAATTTCTTAGAAAACAATATTTCTACACTGATTGCATCATTAAAATCCGCGTAATCTATTTATTCCACTCGCAAAACTTTAGATTATTGTGTATACGAGTATTCGCGTGTCCAAGCTGATTATCCTTCACAAAAAAAAAAAATTATGTATATTTTTAACTTCTTAATTGATAAAAACGTGCATATTCGAAAGAGTTTTTTCCAGAGCTAAAATAAAAAACAAAAAATATTATCATAATCTCTGGGAGGAGGAAGCTTGCAAAGAACCGAAATACAAAAAAAAAAAAAAAAAATTCTGTCTTAAGATTTCTTTATACTAAAAAAGAAGAATTTTTTTTAATCTTAAAACTAAAAAACACTTACATGTACATATTCGTATATATACACTAAGTTTGTAGTTTTTGATAATTATTATAAGAAATAAAATTAATTATTTTTTAGATGCCTGAATTTTTTTTTTTTTTATCTGTAATAAATACAATGTACATCCGTTAAAAATTATTTTATTTCTTAAATTGTGTGATTCATTTAACTTCAAGAAATAAGAAAGAAATATTATTATAAGTAAATAATAAGTGAATCATTTTTTTTTTTTTTTTTTGTAAAATGAATAATTATACAAAAAAAATTAAAGAATTGTGTCTTATCGCTCTCTGTGTAAAGTATAATATGTTAAAAATTGATAAGAATTTTTTTTTATTTATTTATTGTGAAGTAAAAACGTATTTCATTTACTTGTTTATTACTTGTGTCGTGTTTATTTAGTATAATAAGTAAGATTTTGAACTTTTAACCGCAAATAATACATTGTTTTTGCTTTTTTTTTTTGGATTTACCTATAGACCTTTCGCTATTATCGATCGACAAATATGTTTTGTGGAATATACTTAATATGGGTATAGGCATTTTTTTGAGTGTTTACTCATTTCTGACGAATTTTTGAAGGTCAAGAAAATTTCCTGAACTATGGTCAAGTAGCTTGCATTTTGTAAGAAAACGATCCGCGCCTAGGTTAATTTTTGTAAGGTACTTAAAGACGTGACGGCATCTACACGATATGCCAAACAAAATATGTCACCCATCAGTTTAGAGTAAAGGCATGGGCTACATGGCAAGTGATACGAAAATCTTATTAAACAATTTGTTGTTTTGTTTTTTTATTGAATTAAATATTTCTAATAGAAATTACCGAATAATTTTGTTGAACCGCATAAATTATAGTTATAACTTTGATATTAAAATTTACAAAATAAATTTAAAAAAATCAAAATAAAACACAAAATAAATTTAAAAAGTTTAAAAGTGTCACTCGCTTTCTTAAATTTGGAGACTCTTTCAATAAATATCACAATTGGTCACGACAATTATAACTCTCCTTGCGACTACGGCTTATTGAAGAGAAATCAATATCGCAAGACCTTTCGTCTTCGACCTTTAAGAAGTAGCTCCAGTAATTTCCATATTACATATATCTCCGGCACTGTTGAAAATCCCTAAGAATTTAAATTACTCCATTTAGGAGTATTTTTATTTCCTTTTTTAGTTCAAAATTTCTTTGCTAAAGATTTGTGTCATTTATTCAATGAAAAAATTATAGGAGTAAAGCACGATTTGCAGATAATTTTTCACTCAGTGATTCAGCCTGAAACATTGTTGTAGTAGACAAAATCAAAATTAATAGGGATTTTTTTTGTGACCCGAATCCAATCCCTGCACATTTTCACTTACTTTTAGCAGCCCCCGTCCCCGTCTCCTGCTCTAACAGCACAGTATCACTTAATAGCGTCCTGTAATAACTTGATATTAAGATCGAGGTTTAATACTTGGAAATAATACCTCACACAGGATTCTTTTAAATCAATTCATTAATATTTTATCGATCAACATGTCATTGAAATATCAATCAATAAAACGTCATAGAAAGAATCTACATTTGAAAGATTACTAGATATTTTTTTTAGAAATATTGGCGATAGTATTATTCCCATCAGCAAATTATTGTGCGTAAATTTAGAAAGTGCATGAACAATTGATGGAACTTGCGAGATGTGTTAACCGTAGAAAAAAATTTCTTCCAAATGACTTTTCCCCAGAGAATTATTCCCCCGCGGTATGCTTCAATTAACCTCAAATTTTATAAACAGGTAGAATTTTATAAACAGGTAGAATTTTATAAACAGGTCTGTTTGGCAGTTTTCTCTTCTATTACAACCCCTTCTATTTTAGGCTCGAATGTACCCAAAAGTAAGCATAAACTGCTTATTACTAAAACCTGCCTCTGTCCAAAACTATTCGAGCAAAATTGTCAATATTTGTGAGAATGGGAGGAAATACAAAAATAACAAAAATGTTTGACTGGAAGGATAGATTTTTTTAACTGACGATTTTTGCGATCTCTGACAAAGAACAATTTTATTTTTGCAATAAGACATGAAACTATGTGGAAATTGAATTGAAGGTGATGATACAACATCCCACCCCAAGTAAGTGACCTAATTCAATATTTGCTCGTATCACTACCATGTAGCTATGTCTAGCCACGCCTTAAGAAATTTAATTTTTCGAAACTGGGTACATATATCTGGAATCATTATTTAATTGTAAGTTATTCTCCTTTTGATTGTTTCAAAAAATTTTTGTTAAAATTGTTAAATTTTCTATCTGGACAATATTGTATTGTTTTAAAGTTTTCGGATATTATAGTTGCTATTGTAAAGGAAATAAATCGCCAACGCGTATACTTATTGTATAAATCTGATATTACTTTAACATAACTGGAGAGCGTGTCGAAATCTCGGTTTTCAAAAATTTGGTTTTAAAATTAAATTCCCCATTTTCCAGAAAATATAAAAACCGGGATTTTGTAGCACCGAAATCTTGAATAAATCAATTTTCTTTTAGTTTTATACTCTTAAGAAGACGTCCTTTAATTATCATTGTGTTATCTGTAAATCTGCATATTTAATTGCATAATGTACTTCTCTGAGCATTACCGTAAAATTAGCCATCTAATTTATGCCATAACACTAAAATCAGAAATATATCTGATTTAATTAGAGTCCTGTAATTGGGTTAAGCTCACGTGGTCAGAAAAACCTGAGAAATTTCGCACGCACTATACTTTCCAAATTGTTGGATTGTTAATTCGTTTTGTACCAGAGAATAAAGTCTTGTGTGTATTTAATTTTATACCAAACAACTTTATGTTTTGAACTTTCAGCACTCAAGGCAAATACACTATCAATCAAGAAATCGGACTTTCCCATGCACAAGTCAAAGAATTCGGGCTTCTAAGTTTCGCTTTTGTGGGTTTTCAAGACATTTTTCAATTTAATCTTGTCATGTTTCAAGTCACTTTTAAAAAAGTTTGTCTCAGAGGCAAGTGATCTCTATTATAAGGATAATTATAAAATTCGGGAATCGATTTTTGTTAAACTAATTATTGACAAAATTGACAACAAATTTTTTGGAATCAACTGTGTTGACACAGCTGTTCCTTAAGCCCCAAATATTTTCAATATAATTTTCCAGCCACACCAAAGAAATATGATTATTGTAGCCACTCTCAACTTTGCTGCCATTAATGGAGTTGCCACGATTCACAGTGCGTTAATAAGCACCAGGATAATATACCAGTTTTGCAGGACGGGTCGAAATATGTCAATTTAAGCTTAATTTTATTTTCTATTTGGGAAGGTTTCAGACCGATTTTTAGCTAATCCGTCTCATTTATTCAGACTTATTCAGTTTTTGGTAAGCAGCAGGTTCCGCCATTTTAAATTTTGACTTAAAGGGATTACAGACTAGAGACGTTAAAATACGTATATTAAAATATACGAATTATAAGCATTTAATGATGAAATATAAGCATATTAAAATTTACTTTTCAATAATAGACTGACTTTCTCTCTTTATTATATGAATATTCTAATCATCAAGGAACAGAGCGGGGACCGTGGAGTAAAAAAATCTAATCAAAATTTCAATCTGATTCAGAATATTGAAATTAAACAATTGTTACAGAATGCTTAAACAGTTTGACTCGATAAGTACATAAGTCTTGTAAAATTGAAGCACCGATCATTAAACTAAAAAATTTAAGTCCTCTTAAATCGTGCCATGGCTCAAGGATGCGGGATAAAATAATACGTAATAAAGCCAATATTTGCACGATCTCTCTTCCCTGCATTATTTTTCTCTCTCTAATAAACCGGGGGATCGATTTTCTCATACTAGGGGGCTATGAAAAAATTTTGCCACTAGCAAAAATGGTGGAATTGCTAGTCAGAACTTTGAAAATATAATATTTCATTTTCGATACGTTTAGCAAATACGCCAAATTACTTTTATTCAGCGCGAAGTAGTATTAAATTTTGATATTACAATTTTATATAAATAATGAAAATATAAAAAACAATAAACTGATTATACCATACCACTTTAAGTTCCTTTTGCCCTGGCACAAGTTTATAAACTACTTTTGTTTCTATTTCTATATTTCGCCATATAAGCGCGACTAGCAGAATTAAAATTTAATTTCCTTTAACTGATTCGAACAATTTAATTGGGCTAAAAATTTGGTTGCTTCTGTCGAAAATTTGTTTTATTAAAGTTACCCGTAACAACTTAAGTCGTACCTGAATATTTATGATTAGCCATCAACTTCTAACAATCCTAAATAGCTTTACGAAAAATTAGTTACTTTGTTTTGTTTCTAACATTGAATTTCTGTAGCTCCAAATCTTTGACGACTATATGTAATTCCTATTTAAATTTTTAATTCCGGTAATGAACGAAAATTCTAAAAATTATTGAAATACCCTAGAGGGGGCAAAAAAAGTTAACTTCCGATAAAGGAAAATTTGATAGGTACCGCTGATAGTCCACCTTAAAGCCAGGTTTTTATTTAAATCTAAATTTTTAGTTATATTTTCGTCTAACTACATTAAAATTCTCAGATGTGCTTCAAATTCAAGTATGTATAGTGGAAGTTATTAACGAAAGTGTTGAAAATTTCTAATATTCGGATAATTTTCAAACTTTTCACTTTCATGATTTAAAAGCTTATAAAAAAGTGTTGGTTGTTTTGTCAAAATTGCTTTCAAAATATTTCTTCTGTTCACAATTGGCAAAAGTAATTCAGTGGCTATTCAGTCATTTAATTTTGAAGTTTTCAGAATTTGATGGATTTTAGCCACGAAAGACGAAACCATTGCCCATTTCTTTCAAAAAATTCCAAATCTCAATTTGATGAAAGCGAAAAAAAAAATTTAACATTTTTATGCGATTATGACATTACTAAACAATAATATAAAATTCTTTAAAAAATTAAAAACTAAAGTTTAACTTAACTTTCGTAAACACTCAATCCGGAGTGTTTTGAATTGAATTCTAAAATTGATTAATTTCAATTTCGCTGAATTAACATTGCGAAGAATTATGATTTCGAAAAATTATTATTCTGTGAAATGTTGTTTTCTTGTTGCCGATGAATTGTGGTTTCGCAGAATATTTTTGTACAACTTAAATTATGTACGATTTGGCGAAAAACATACCTGGATTCTAATGTTGTATTAATTTGATCTAAAATGTTCTACCAAACAGCAGAACAGATTGTATGTACTTCACGTGCTTGTTTTAAAATGCAAACCTTGCCTGGAAGTTAAAAAATTATTAAACCAGCATACTTTTGGTGTAATACGTTTTACAGTATTATCGAAAATATTGAAGTAAATTAAAATCATTGGCAAAATCGAAATTCAACACAATTCCCAAGATTTTAGCGTAGTTATTAGTGGTTTTTATAATACATAATTTTTAGTACCTATCGTTAAATTTTTAATTAGCAAGAAATATTACAAAAAAAAAATTCTTTCGCCAATTCGTTCCAGTAATTAAAAATCGGAGTCAAAATAACCATATATTGACAAACATAAAATTAGTTTATATATGATGTATGTATGTACCTATAAACGTATGTCACACACAAAAAGCGTGTATCTTGAAAATAATACAAAGATTTATTTCTCAATAATTTCAACAATATGTAAATTTAAATTTATTACCAAGAATAATGATTTCACGGTCAAATTCTAAATCATGCTCTTATTTGTTTTTATTATTTTGTATACATATAAGAACACCATAAAAAATATAACGTGTAATTATATAAAATATGCGCGTCACTCGAACCAAAAATTGTACAATAAATTTCACACTTAATTTTTTTTGTCAAATTAATCATAAAAAATTATAAAATACATAAATAAAAACACTTTTAAGTGTTTTAATGTAACCGTAACCGATTCTCTTGCGCATTGTTGTTATACATTTTCGCGTAAAATAGGTGTCATCACAAAAATTGTACATACCGTAAATAAATAATTTTCTTTATAATAAACGCAAAAAAAATTAAATAAAATTAATTAATTATTTAGACTAATATTGTGTACAAGTGTGCGTGTAGTACATTCACATACACACAAACATACATCATCTTAAAGACGCCACACATTTTTGTACAAAAATAAATAATAATTTCGTTTACTTCATTTTCATGATGCTGTGTGTTTATTTCAAATTTTTTTTTGTTTTTTTGCTTTTCGTCGTTTTTTAATTTAAGATGAATAAATAAATTAAACAATAAACGAAAATATTTATTTCAATTTTTTTTTATTTTTTATTTTATTATTTTGGTTTTTATTTTCATAGCGCGGGAAAATAACGCAAAATTATATAAAAAATAATAAATACACTAGCGTAGGTGTATAAATTACTTAATTGTAGTGTACTTTAAGTTATGTTTAGGGTAATATATAGGAATAAGAAGTATGTGATTAAAAAAGTATCCCAGCGAGACCTGGCTAACATTTAAAATTTATATAGGATTTCAACAATGTCCTTATATTACATCGTTGGCTTAAATACACATTTATGTATACTGTACTGTACACTATGTGTGGCTTGGAGGTGATTAAATTTATATTTTTCAATATTTGTATTATGGTTAAACGATATTTTGACTCGAATTTATAATTACTGGAACGAATCGGACAGAATTTAAGGTTAGTGTAACCGAGATTGGCATAACAACAGTTTCATTCATTTTATTTACTGGTATAGTAGTCCCTCCACAATTGCTTACGAACCAGTGGCATATGTTTTTCAATTATAATAATTTCCAACAAATTTTAAGCGACATTCATTTTTCGTTTACATTTTTATATCCCACACTACCGCAATAAAAATGTAAATTCACCGTTTAAATGGAGAAATAAAGCAATTGAGATTGTGCATGCAAACGAGAATATTATAAGAGAGTTAATAATTTTGTTTGTGTTTCCTCGACAAAAGCCTTGTTTTACCAATATATGGCCTGTTAGAGTAAAGAAGAGGGTTTTTTGATTGTCAGTATTGATTTAAAATAAAAATTAAATTTCGATTTTTAAACCGACCAGCGAAGTTTAAAATTATCAATTTACCAAAAAAAATATTTTTTAAAGTTTTAAAAGTTGATACTTAGATGAACAAATCAAAAATATTTGTCAATAACAACCTCTTCTTGACCAAACAGCTTGAATGAATTGTGGCGTATGAACTGAATTCTATGGCTATAGTTTTGAAATAAATTCATCAAGTTTATGGAAGATATTCTATTTAGGCGCACCATCAGGTACGCCGAAAACGTTAATTAATTTTGGCCTGTATGTTAAAATGTTCCCAATATTGTTATTTGTTGTTTGTTTACCACAATATTTAAAGAAACCTAAATAAACTAAAAAGTATGTACATATATCGAATAAGCTCGATGCCAAGCAACTCTCCGTTGTTTAAGTGAAGAATATCTGGATAAATCTAAAAATGTCTCGATAAAGTCTAGTCTATCGTCTTTTTTCTCACCATCCACTTTTCCAGATCAAACATTTTGGCGACACCATTTTTGGTTATACTAATTTTATAAATGCAAATAACATAGAAAATTTAAAAGCATCTTTTTTCACCTAGAAGTGATGCATTAAGTTCGTTGAGTTTATCCAGCCTTCATTGCAGAAATAATCAAACATAATTAAGCTATCTAACCTATGCAAGCCGAAGAAGATTTCCATACCCACACCCTAGGAAAAACTACTAGGTATATAAGAGCGGAACATTTTATAAAGTGTGTCACAACCTCTTTAAAAACTGTATTCAGGTTCGGGGCGATTTTTGAATCATACTTTCAAAACGACAGCTAGAAGTTTGATGTTGTTTTCGCTTACAATATTTTTGACATGTTGAATTAACAGATTGACTAATAATAATTTATTAAAACGGCTTATTTGTTTTTTCCTACGATTCGACAGTATACATTCCGTCATCTTCAGGGCGAAATTAATTATAAATAAATTTTTTCCATAAGGATTTTTAAAATTTTTTACAGTAATGCCTAAATTATCTAAGTATGTATATGGCCAAATATCGATTATAATTTTCAACGGCTAAATTTTCCGCGCGATTACCGTATTTTTAATGTTCCCTTTCTATAATGTTCCTGACAATAACGTTCTTTGTAAAGCCATTCCAAATCAATATGTCCTTAAAGTTTTGAAATTATCAGAATAAAATTCCTCATCCGATAATCTCAAAACTTTTTCCGCCGATAAGAACACAGTACTGCTTTTGGTATGAAGATGGAAGCCACGGTTCTTAATTTAGGTATTGACCCGACCAATTTTTTTTATGATACCAGTTTGTTCTTAAACTTCCATCTTCATTACATATTACTAAAAGATCAAGAAAAGCCGCATACGACCTTCATTTTAAATTTTTTTAAGTAAATTTGATTCGGAGAGTAAAACTATTAAATAATGCGAGAAAATAATCAACATCTGAATAGCCGTAAAAATATCATCCAGATACCCACAGAAGACGATAGGTTTAACGGAAGTCATAACACTTCAGTCTCAATATATATCATTAACAAGTTAGCCACTGTTGAACTGACTGGTGAGCCCATTAGCGTTGCTTTTAAATTGTATGTCATGCCAAAATGTTTTAACCAAATTTAATACCAACGAGTCTACGTTGGTAAACAACGATTCAACGTTTAAAGATATTAAGATATAATTTTGAGGTAGAACTATGTTTTCAATTTTATAACTTCAGCGTTTTTTATCGAAGAAAAATTATTTCCAACAAAACAATTTAGAATGTTAGACAAAAATTTAGATAAATTATACAGTGGCGATCCCTAAGCACTTATAATTTGTCTTAGTGGGCAACCAACTATACTTGTGGAATTTTGGTAAACCGTACACCCAGGGTTGGTATCGTTATAATTTTTTAAGTTTTTGGCCACTACACTGTCAATTTTGCCTAAACGTTCCCAACAGCTAATCATTAAATTTAAATTTATCTGAATTGAAGAAATACCAAATTTTTTAATTTCACTATATAACATGTATTGTTGTGTGACAAGAGTAAGTTCATTTTCTCTAAATATGCAGTGTTATTCATGAGAACCCTTGTCAGCTTTTTTATACATAAATTTTGTCGTTATCTTTCAAAAACCTTTTTGCTTTTGTTTGTAAAATGTTACTGAACTTACATAAAATTTGTTAAAATATTTGTAATCCTATTTCTAATATTATTGTGAGTTTTCTCATCTAATTTTGAGATGCCACTCTCTATACTACATAACTTACTCTAAATTAGCTCTATATTTCTGTGGCAATAAGACATAGTAGCTGATGTCAACTTAAAAAAAATGAGGTATCAATATTCACCATTTTATATCTATCCTGTAACTTCACCAAATTTGACTTAAGTACGCTAGCATGTGACCAAAGAATGTAGTTACAATACGTGACGGCTTAAGTCAAATTTGGTGGAGTTACAGGAGAGATAGAAAATGTTGAATATTGAAAATTTAATATTATCATAAGTCGACATAAGCTACTATGTAGCTACCCGAGTAGGCTATAATATCATCATCACAAAATCTCGAAAATATTCAATAACATTGATAATTTCGAGGAATTTCGATGCCAAGCAACTTAACGCTACCCAAACCTGGAAATCTAGATTAATCCCAAAATTCAAAATATAGAATAATCTGGCAACTCCCCAATAAATTCAAAATTGGGACGCCTGGGGATCGATTGTGTAAACAATAAGCATTAAACGAGTTTCAAGAATTTCAAAATAGCGAGAAAATGCGATTATTTAAGACATTTCGAGTTCACGTAATGCTTACAAAATGAAGTTTCCTCGCAATTGCGACTTTATGAATTCAAGTTTTCGAAACTCGTGAAAGTGAATTATTTATAGAAACTGATTCTTCCGTGAATCTATTTTATTCACAAAATTTAAACTCGGCATAAATGTTATACTCGGTAAGAATCAGTTAATATCGGATCGATTAAACGAAAAGTTTAGCTTTGAAGCAAAAGCTTAGAAGCAAAATCTTACTTTCAAATAATTTATTGGTACGGTTTTGTATTAGGACGGAATCTTTAGTTGCTTTAAATAATAATTAATATTTTTATTCTGAACTAACATGTTTAAGTCTTTAAATTATCTTATCTAAGGTTAATAAAAAAATATTAATTTTTACATCCTAGAAATATGCAATGACAGTGTGTGTATTTCAGCAGTAAATGAATAAATTACAAATTTAATAAACCCCGTGGCAACCAGATGCAAATTTAGAACTTCTACAAAATCGAACCATTATCCAAATCTGAAAGCTCAAATTTTAACGATGTTCATAAATTCTGAATTTTCACATGCCTGATACATGGAATTTTTCAATTAAGGCATTTTATAGAAAGCTTTAATTATTCAAAACGAATTCAAGACGAACGTAAAATTGTAAAATATCGTGAAATTTCTAAAGCATATAAGTAGTTTATAGCCCAGTAAAAATAGACAAGTAGTGGTGAAAAAGAAGTAACCTTTTAAGGGGGGAAAGGTGGAGCGAAATATTATTTTACAAATTTCCCCAAAACTACAAAATACAAAGAAATTTTTTTGTTTGGCTTCAAAATTTTCGATAATCCGAGCAATCGAATAGTTAACTTCTAATTAATCACTATTCGAACATTATGTAATTTTCGAATATTTGCAAAGTCTGATCTGATTTTATGTAGTGCAAGATGATAATTGTCCTTTACACTACATCCAAATCTACAATAATTACAAATTATGCCACAACATTACTGATGGTGAAAACAATTAAACGGAGGCAATTAAATGTTAATGCTGCCGTCTAAAGGTTATCGATGGCAGACTTTAACAATACCAATGTAACATTGATTGCTTAGCAAATTTTGAGTTTTCTACGTAAAAAGATATCCCCCGTATTTGCGTTAGTTGCCAATTATTATCGTTGCGATAAATTTCGGAGAAGCACCGACTGAAATTTTATGAATTGAAATTTAGAATAGCATTTAGAATAGAAAAACAATAAAAAAATGTAATACAAATTATCAGAATACTAATTTCGAAAATGACAATAAAGAAAATTTGTTTAATTCAGAATTTATTTTTAGATCCTATTTAATATTTGACTTTCATATCATTACGACAAATTTCGGAGAAACACAGACTGAATTTGTATGAATGGAAATCCTAAGAAATTGGCTCAGTTTAAAATATCCATTTGTTATAGCCATATTTTTAGAAGATTTTAAAATATTTTATATTTTTCGTACAAGGTTAGTGGTGCGTTTGTTCCAAATTACAGAAACCATCGCCAAAAAAAAATTATTAATTTATTTACAATAAGTAAACCGTTACTTTCAAGAGCAGGGGCGGATTCATGGAATCCGAACGGTAAATATTAGCGGTAGAAAACAATTCTATAACAAATTTAGAATAAATTCAGAAAATGGTCAAAGTTACCCAACTTATTTGGTATCAAATCGCAATTACATGAAGGTTTAACTACATATTTCTGATCTTGTGAATGAATATTGTCGCATACAAATTTACCGATAAACTTTCATTTATTTGCAATTTCATACAAAATAACTTGAGTAACTATGACCATTTTAAGAATTTATTCTAAATTTTTCATAGAATTGTTTACTACCGTTAAAATTTACAGGTTTTCACCAAGATCAAAGGTATATCGTTTAAGGCACCATCAAGAATTTTAAAATATGATATCTAACGAAATTGTTCAGAAAAGTAATTTTTTTTAAAGTTTGATAGCTTTTAATTTTTCTTACGCGATTTTAACTCACTCACTATGATATAAAACATCATCGATTTTCTTTTACGGCCAAGCCCATTATTTGAATTCAAAATTCTGCTGGTTGAAATTGGAGTAAATTTATAATTTCAACGAACGATATCGGCACCAAAAATTTCTGCAGACGAGTATTTATTGGCTGGTATTAAATGGCAGAAAAGTCACCATTGCTAACACAAAACGATTTTCTTGGAGATCTTTATAAAATAATTGCACAAAATATTTTTTCCTTTACTAATAATGGCGTAATCAATTTTATAAAGTTATCCATCTACGTGCAACATGTGCAAATTGAGGAAACCATATGGTTTGAAGCTGACCTCCTCGTTTTGTCGACCTTCTCGTTATCCCTTGAATTTATTTTCTATTTTTTAAATAATTCTCAGTTTAGTAATTATTTTTTTCTAACCAAGGTGAATGAAGCCCTCTAGAAAAAATTATTTAGCCCGCCTTGTTGTTTTTCGTAGAATTTATTAATTTTTTTAAGAATACAACATTTTCAATGCCGAATTAATTCCTCATTTCTGATGGCATTAAAACTGCAGAAAATGTAGTAGTTGAACCACAGCGGATTTTATATTGAATAATAATTTTAATACATACTACATACTCAATTCATCAAATAGTATCTTCATCATACGAATGCCCAAAGAGCGGCAGCACCTATCGACACGAAAACTCGCACATATCTTTTTAATCAGCACAAAAGAAAATTTCAAGAAAAGAAAAAAATACATGACTCAATAAGATTTTCCCGTTTTTCTTCTCTATTTTCGTAATACCTTTGAGAGATTTATCTCTCAATCAATCTACGTAGAAAATATCCTCTAGTATACACCTTATTAGTATCCTATATAAAATATGCATTCCTTAAAGAAATACAAACTATATAAAACCTCTTCTCTCACCCATGTATATACACAAATTACATTATGTACATACACAAAAAAAACAACAACAAAATATAAATAAGCCACGCCTCACAGTAGGTGGATAATGAATGTACTTTTTATATTGATATAATGTAATTATATTTTCCCAAAGTAATTTGTTGTTGGATTTTTTTTTTTTTTATTACAAAAACAAAAGAAAATCGTGTACGTTTTCATATTTTCTTTTTAATTTTTTTTTGTTTTGTTTTGTTTTTAATTAAAACACAAAAGAAATTGTGTAAAATGAGAAAGAGAGTAGCGTTGTGCATGTGTATGCAGAGACAAAGAGAATGATAATATTACTAGCACCAGTTACCGTTACTTGAAAATAATATTTACTCAATGAAAATGTACTTTGTTTACTATATGTCCCGTTATATATTTGAATGTATTAGTTGATTGTACGCTATCCCCACTCTTTGTTTAGAATTTCATAACGAAAAATCGAGCGTACTACCAAGTCCAAGAGTGGAGAGAATTAGTATATCGTATATTTATGCATATAAAACGAACACCTCCCGAGTATGACATATTTTTACTCCGGAAAAATCTTGTGTGTACCATTATTATTTTGTGTGTATGTGCGAAAAGTAAATTGAGAAAAACGTAAAAAATAAAACGGTTAAAAATCTCCCGGAGATGAGCATAAAGACCCGTATGATGGAAATGATCGTAGTAATAATATAAAGTACATGAAAAAAATTATTGCGTACCTTTTTGAAAGATTTTCAAAATAGTAGCGACTAAAACGTCGCGGCGTTAACACGTACAAAAAAAATTGTAAAAACAAAGAAAAAAGAAAGAAGAAAATAAAAGAAAATTCTGTATTATTATTTTCTTTTTATTATTATTTTTTATTAAAATAATATTATATTGAATTCTCATCTATAGCAGAGACAAAACAAGTGTTTTTTTGTGTGAAATGTGTTTTTCGTGTAAAAGAAAAACAAAAGAAAAATATTTATATTAAAATGGAAAAGTGTTCTTTGATTTATATGTTATAGATGCATATATAAAACAAACAAAACAAAATATATAAAATTATGGGTTTTTGATTAAAATAAAACAAATGTGATAATTACTTACATATATGTACATAAATATGAGAAAACAGTGAATATTTTTTTTTTGGTTTAAAAATGAAAATTAAATTAAAAATCTAGTGTAATTTTTTTATTATTATTTTTAAAAGAAAATTTTATATATATATATACATATATATATAGATATATAATATATATAGTTTTGTGTTTGTGTGTGCGTGTGTGTGTATATTAAAAAAAAATAATAAAGAAAAACAAAATATAAAATAAAAGAAAAAAGAAAATCATTTCCAATGTTGTCTTGTTTAGTGCCTCGTTTCGGACAAGAAGACAAAATCAGTAATATAATGCCATCATCGCCTGCTTTTACCATGCAATGTAGGTTTAATAAATTAAGTAAATAATTTTGTTTTTAAGTTAAGTAATTAAATTAGTAATGTCATTATTGTGTTTATCATGCTTATATGGGGTTTATTATCCCATTCATAATATTATGTATTTCGTAATTCGCGTCACTAGACGATATCAGCGTTCAACGTAATTCATTTTTTAAACATTGATTACTTCCGCTAAATAATAATAAATGATAAATTATAATCGATTACATTTTAGAGAATTTATTATTCAGGGAATTTAATTGTAAACGTAATTGTCGTTTAGTGACCAATAAAAACAAATATTAAGGTACATAGGTATATAAATTTAATATGAATGTCAATATAAATTTAAGTTCTAAATAAGAAACAGATCGTTAACAAATCAATTTACGTCATCATCAATATATAATCTTAGCTCCACCCCATATATAGTATAGGTATTTAGTTTTGTGATAACAAATACTTTATACACTTTTAGACTTTTACGTTATTATTATGGTTGATTGAACCAACATTAAATGTGAAAAATATAAAAAATAAAATTCCGACTTATCAATTTCAACAAAATTAACCACCTTGAATTTCTACGTATAAATTCAGCGTTAATTTAATTTCCTGGCAACTTATGGTTTAGTAAAAAAAAAAAAAAAATTAAAAATAAAATTCTGATTATTTATATCAGGAAGTGGTTTAATCAATTTTAAGAGCAGGTTAAACAAAACGGTGAAATGAATGTACCCATATACAGTACAAAATACATTTCTATAATCTTAAATCTAAATAATTTTTTGTACAATATGCTTTCGTATGTGGTCGTATACATAATATGGCTGACGTCTTAACGTTATCTTAACGCAAAGAGTAAAACCAAATATTAAAAAAGGTGGTCTTAAGTTTTATGTACGTTATATTTCATATATGAAATATAATAGGTAAATGACAGGTGAAACGACGAACAGAAATTTTAAAAGGGCAGATTTTCACAATCCAGAAATTCTATGCAATTTATTAGTACCTGGCAAACCGCATAAATTTTAAAATTAAATATTTTGGAAAGATCTTATAAAATTGAAGGTGAATTTTTTACCAAAATATTTACTGTATAGTAAAGCACGCCAACGAATATTTTGAGCTGTTTTCAGACATTTTTTTAAAGCCACGTAAACTAAGTTTAAGAGATTCTTAATGGTCCTTTACTTCTTGAGTGTTATGCAAGTTAACGAATTTCCAAAGGTTTTTTTTATCTTTTTAGTTGGAAATATTTGCCTTCAAATTTTTACTAACGATTTTTTGAACTTCTACCTCTAAAGTTCCCACGTTTAGTAACAATCTTAAGTTTGGTTAACATCGCCAAAATCGTTTAGAATTAAATTAAATTAAATTTTTTGATTTAATGAATTTAATTTAAACTTTATGTTACGTTAAAATATTGTAGAATAGTTGTGCAGATTAGAGAGGTTCAGGTCTACCACATATTACTTCATTTTCATGCTCTTGAGGTCACATAACTACATACGTCTTATAAAAGTCAGGTGAAGTTCCCCATTTCATTCCCTCTTTTCTACAATCTGTCTAACAAAAATTTGAAAAATGGTGTCTAATACAACCGTACAAATGACTTTAGATGGAAATAAATTTATCATAATAAATAGTTTTCCCCCGTTACATCTTCCTCCATACATAAACATGTCTTAATAGTCTTTCTTATGTTTTTTTTTTCATATATGATGTTACAAATTAATGTAAATGGAGAAAAACGTAAGAAAAAAAAATATTAATTTATCTACTACTATTTTCTTGAAATCGAGCCAATTTAAGATGATGGATTTGTTAATATTTTATGTATCTACGTATAGTATATACACATATTTTATTTTTCAAGTGGTTGCGCGTATGACGTCATACGCATATTTATTAAATATGACATCCACACACGGTGGCCGGAAATTATAAAATCAAAAAAAAAAAAATTCGAAAAAAAGGTGAAATTTGTGCACAATTTATTCCCACACCTGGGGATCTATATAGAGTAATTAAATTGCTTTTTCGCTTGTTGTTTAATGTTTAGTAGCCGCACATACAGTAATTGGCACACTTCCAATATTTTTTTTTTAATAATAATAAAACTGAATGAACTATCTGTGTACAATAATTTTTTTTTGAATGAAAATACACGAAAATTTATGATATTCTAAATATTATTTTAAATATTGTAAATAAATTGCAATTAAAGAGAGGCATAAATGCAATTTATCGATGTAATTACAATACAAACTAAGCGCGCTGCTACCTATCACTTGTCAAATTTATATGTGCTAGTTCTTATACCTAAAATAATTTTTAAATTATACACATCGATCAATAATTAAATAACTATAACCATAAATCTTGATAAATACGATACGGTTTATGTCTTCTGTATACAGCGAGATACCAACAACAATAGAATACAAAAATATATAAAAAAAACTTCTGGTTTTATATAAATAAACATAATAAATGTATTATGTAGTTGTTTATAGTTTTTTATCGTTAAAATACAAAAATCAATATAATAAATAAACTACCAACTTCTATATACATACATACTTTAAATTCAATAAAAGTGAATATAAATTCTAGAGAGATCGCCATTTTTTTATATAGTATACACAATAGTAATTTAAATTTACAACCATATTCGTAACCATCTAAAACTTTAAAAGGAAATAGTTAATTTATAATAAATCGTATCTGTCTGTGTTCACCTGCCGTTTTTACCTATAGGAGTACATATTGCAGTATGTATGTGACTTAGGACCACCTTTTTACATTTTATTTTGTCTCTTTCGTTAAAATTAAGACGTTCGCCATTTTTGATAAAGAGTCTAACAACATTTTTTACTTACGCACATACCCCTTTATTAGGTAAAAATGAATTAAGATAAAGCAAATGTTAGATGTTTAGATTATTTTTATTGTTATATGAAATGATTGACATTTTTACTGAAGTAAATAGTGTAATGGAGTCCACAGCGACAGCGCTCGACTAAAAAATTTCCCCAACATTTAAACTTGTGGTTAGCTTAATAAAATATAATTTAATACAATTTTAGGTTCATAAATTATAGGTCGGTCACCAAAGCATACTATTTGGTCACCAATGTAAAGTTGTAAAATTTAATTCAAGTCTTTCACTCTCTCATTTTCGAATGGAACGTAGTTAGTAGAAATTTAACGCAAAGGTGCATTATTTATTGATTGAATTAAGAGAAAACAATAATATTACGTAAAAAAACATTTCTGGTCACCAATATCCATTTTTTTTGGTTTATAGTAATTTGAGGCAAATTGACCAAGATGTAGTTTAAATTATAATTTAATACAATTTTCCCGAACAAGTAATGCTTTTGATTCATAATTCATAAATTTGTATTGGTCACCAAAATATAAAATTTTGTCACAAATAAAATTACAAAATTTGACTCTCGATCAAAATTGATTAGTCTAAATAGACAAAAGTTCATATGCACTCCTTTTCACTTGGGTTCACTCATTTTTTGAAACAATATTGCTGTGATTTTTCAATTTTGCCATTTTGCAATTTTTAATAGTTAGTACGTAATTACGAAAGTAACTGATATCAAAAAAGAATTAAAGGACAAGAACTCTTAGCTGTTTTAAATGTTTTGTAATTCTATTACAAAAATTCATATTTTTGTACTTCACTAAATTTAACTCTTTCACTTTATTTAGTCGTGTCAAGCACGAGAAATTTAATCATTAGGTAAGCAAAGTGCGTTTTTCAGCAGATTTTACAAAAATGTATGTTGGGAAAAGACGAAGAAAGGTAGAGGATCGGAATTTTAATCGAACTAAAGCTAGATAGTTCAGTGACTAATTTAAAATATAAAAAGTCCACTTCCCGAACGCTTTAAGAAAACACCGTTGAACAAAGAGCACAAGAAGAGAAATGGTTCAAATGGATGTGTGACCAGGAATAATGTCTGGCAGAAAGTTGATTTTCTGATGAATAACAGTGGCTCCAATCAACACTTTCATGATTTATGGTAGGACGAGCTGGTTTGATAATATGGAGCTATAGTCTTTACTGTTACTTCGTTCTAAATAGTAATAGATCTCGGTTTACTATTTAAATGATAAACATTTCATTAAAATCTATTCTGGAAAGTTATTTTTATTAATCCAGTGATGTCATTGTAACGAAGCCAAGGGGAAAAATTAGTTCGCTTTTTTTGGAATTTCGTTATTCTAATTATTTTAATTCATTTAGATAGCTTTAGTTCAATAACAAAAAAATTTTCATTTTAGCGAGATTTCGATGTTTCTGAACACTTGTTCTGGACTTCTCAATAAGACCCAAATTCACAACGAAATGATCATTAAAGCCACAGAGCCACTGAAAGTCGTAGCTGAAACAAAAAATGAACCCAAATCTCTGTATGGATTGTTGTTAATTAGCAAATTTAAATTAATTGAAGGTAACAACAAGCACTACGTAAAACTATAAAAAAAATGAAACAGCGATGTCATTAAATTAAATTAAAATAGAACGAATTTTTGAAATAGAAATACAAAACAATTAAAATAGTTAAGGGTTCTTACCTTGTACCCTCCTTTTATATCAGTCGCTTTCATAACTAGGTAGGTCTCTTTCAATCTGGAAAAAAAAATTGTGTCTTTAATGGCACAATCGAGATATCATAACAAAATTGTTGAACCAAGCAAGTGAAACGGTGGTGAACAGTATTTTGGTTCGTTTTTTGGCTTAATTTGACTGAAATTTGAAATTAAATATTAAGTGCTGCCCAACGATAGAATTGTCTGCTCTAGTAAAATTAAGACGCCCGCCATTTTTGGTGGTGAGTCACGAAATATGTTTTACGTACGAATACACTTACATATATTTGGTAGATGCATCAACGTAAGGGCCCTCAACTCAGTAAATGTATTGATTTTTTCAAAATTTTGATTAATTTGCGAACTATGCCGTTGTAAAGCCGTTAAATCGATGATATCGTTACTGAGGTTCATTGACGGGGAGTAGAAAGAGCAATCAAGCGGAATCTAAATGGAGGAACATTCAACATTAATGAGGGGCTGTGATCCTGGCTAAAAGCCAATAGTTTCTGTTTTTTAATGTATGGTTTGTTAATTATGTTGTCGATCACTTGCTGTACACTCCATTATAAATGAGCCCATAAGCTCAAAATCAAATGTTTAGTATGGAGATGATTTTCGTGATTAAATAAATAAATAAGAATGAAATGAAAAAATGGGTAACAAGTTACCATAAATCAATTAATATAAATAAATCAACTCAGCAAACCATAATGTACCTCAAAAGCAGGCTAAAGGGAATAAAAGCAGTTTATGTTTTTAGATTATTATTTTCTACTATCATCAAGCCGAAAATTGAGAGAGCATTAACGAAAAAACACGAGATTTTCTCGAGAATTAGTCCGAATCCCTTGGTAAGACTTTGATCGTTATTCAACCACGCTGTATGTGCTTTGATTGATAATTATTGATCACCAATTTATAAAATTAAGTCACCAATAAAAAAAACTTTGCAAAATTGTTTCAGGCGATTGATTTATCAGAAAATTATTGATCATCAAAATATGAAATGTGGTAAATCAAAATAACTAATCAAAATAAAGTTGCAAAATTTGACCCCTGTTCAAATATTCAAACAAAGTTGCTTCAAAAAATATTTAATTTGATTGTATTTGATTTTGTGTAACGGCATAGTAGAAACTGAATGTAATCTTTTGAATTCAAACTAAACTTGATTAAAATTTAATCAATGTTCAATATTAATTTAATTAAAATAATAAACCGACGATAAGGTATACCTATCATACATTATTATTGATTATGTAAAGGAAACAATATTTTTACGACAAAAACAAAATTGCTTCTGGGTCACCAATTTCATTTTTTTTTTTGGTTTAAAATTCGAATTTAATGCCCTTTATATAATTTATGTAGTAGTATGGTGCTCGCCTCGCCTAAAAAACTCCACATAATTTAGACACATTGTATTTTTCGGTAGGCGATATAGTTCCCAGGTTAAAAAGTATTTGCCCCACAAATAATCTCGGCCTCTGCTGTTGCACTTTCTGTCTTGTGAGAAGTTTAGATAAGAACTGTAAAATCGAATTTCGCTAACGCTGCTAATTGGGAAGGTAGTGCTCGGTTCCATAACCGAGATATTGTATATTGATGAACATCCAAGTTGTAATTTGTCACATTTCTGTGATTTGTGTTCTAGCAAAAATTGTAGAACACTATTGCGCGAATTGTTGGTCATTTCACGTTTTATTTTGTTTTCTTGATCGATTTCA
Organism: Tipula helvola; assembly: GCA_963556165.1. Lineage (NCBI taxonomy): Eukaryota > Metazoa > Arthropoda > Insecta > Diptera > Tipulidae > Tipula > Tipula helvola. Next base: position 343,736,729 of record OY744483.1, on the reverse strand, counting down.
CACATTTTTTAAAAACAATTTTGTAAATTAAATAACAGCTAGTGCACTTTCCTTACTTTGGAGGACTGGAAAGACAAATGTGTAAATGTGACAAGTAATGACGTAAGAAGAGTTGACAATATTAGCACCGCAATATATGTCAGTAAATCTTCAAAAAGTAAAGTCGTTCTAATAAAATTTGTATCACATTTTAATTTGATCTTGGAACATTTTTTATCCAGCTCTCGATAAGAAAAGTTTGCCACTTTTGACATAAACGCTTGAAAGTTTTTTTGATATGAAAGAAATTTTTATGGCCCGCGGGCCAGAATACAGCCTGAAAAAAAAACTATATTTGTTTCATTGATTTGTTTCGTAGATTTGTTTGTTTTGTTGATATTACAGAAAACTAAGGTAATGTTTGATGCAATTATACTAGGAAATTAATCGTAATTAAAATTGCAATAATTCCAAATCAGTAAGAATTTTGTTGATTCCAAGATTCAAAGCAAAAAACCTGCGAAATCGGTAGAATGCTGAAAATTCGGATTTCTCAAAATTGGGACATTTGTACAGACACCCCTGTTATATATGTACACCAAATTATTAATTTTCTCTTTTAAAGCAATTTTAATTTCGGTTGCACAAAAAAAGAGCAAATCGCCAGTAAACTAATAATTACTCTCTTCCTCCTTTTATATGAACGAGAGAATTAAATTTGACAGTCCAATTTCGTTCAAACAAATATTTAACTGGAGGACAATTATTTGTATTATGAAACAAACCGCAATTTCATAGTAAGAAGAAGAGAGGTAATATTATATTTAACTGGCGGTTAGCACTTTTTGTGCGACCGGGCATCGTAACTTTCTCTAAGCCAAGCTTGATCATTTGTTTATTTTATTAACCCAGCATCCCTACGGTTAATCAGCATAACCGCAAGTAAAAAAATCAGTTGTATATTGGTTCACAATAAACCCAACTAAATAAAATTGTCTTACCATACAAATGGAACTAAAATTGAATAAAAAAACAAGACTACACAAAAATATATATCTTCGTCATTATAGAAGAAGAAAAGATCTCAAGGAGAAGAACATATTATATATACAACACGAAACATTAAAGACATTAAAGTAGTTTTTTGCTTGCTTGTTGATGCACACATGTGTGTTGTGATATAAAATGGACGGAATGATTTTTTTTGTTGTTATTTCATTTATATGAAGCTGTATTCTCTGTAAAAATAAAGAAAGAATCCAAAGTGATGATCTCATTTTTTTTCTCAAGTCTTAAGTTCAACATATATCGCTATATACACACTAATAAAGAATATGTACAAAGATGTTGTTATTTTCTACATTTAATACCTTAATTTATATCAATTAACCACATTTTTGTGTGTATGTACTCCGCGCGTCCCTCGGCGGCGTCAATATGTAAAACTGACTTTTATAACATGTGGTTAAATTTCATTGAGGATAGCATATAAGTAAGTGTCGCAATTAAATCTGGGAACACTAATAAATTCCAATAATAAAATACACGTTACCTCAATCAAGAAACCATTTTTTTTTTGTTAAATAAATTGAAATGGCGTTACTCATATATAAACATCAATTAAATTTAATAAATAAATAAATAAAAAGTCAATGTACAATATAAATTTGTATCTCCCCACTCCTCTCTCGACTCAATATTTGTATATTATGAATGAAATTTTTAGTATTTTTAATTTGTGTATGTTATCAAACTGAAATAACAACATACACGTTATATGTATACGTATTAAATTTTAATCAGATAACACTTTTTTTTTTATATGTTATCCAATCGAATAAACAAAACATGTGTTTTCCATTTTTTTTTTTTTTGTTTTGCGTATATATGATATACCACCTGTTGCTATATACACGTAATTAAAAATGGCGGCCGGAATTTAACGTATTTTTTTATCGTTTTGTTAACCTCAATTTATTATATTTGATTGATTAATCGGCCATTTTGTTGTTTTAAATGTTGGTTTTAAGTTAATTGCGCATGATACTGATTTTATTTTGTTTTTATTTCTAGTTCCATCGCTGGTATCAGGTTTACCAAAGGACGATGAAAGCACTGGGCATTCAGAATTTTTTATGAAATGCCAACAATGTCATCAAAATTTTACAGACTTTCAGGTAATCAATTATTTTATTGTTTTTTAATTTGTTTGTGTACAACTAACATATTTTTTTTTGGTTTATTACAGTCATTAAAAGAACATTTGGATACAGTACATTCGATTGATAAGAAACCACAATACCTAAATCATTTCAATCATTTAGGTACATCAGGTACACCGTCGCCCCCTATACACCATAATAACAATAATAACAATATTAGTAATAATAATTTAATTAATCACAATAATCATCATCATCAACATCATATACCAACAACATCACAATCTATTAAAGATGAATGTGGGCGTTCAACGACGAGTCCTAATACATCACAACCTCAACATCTTCATAATAATTTAGGAGCAGGACCTCACGCATGCTCCCAGTGCCCCGCCTCATTTCCAAACCGTGATTCACTAGATAAACATGAATTAATGCATTCACCTAGTTCTACAGTGGTAAGTAACCAGAAAAAATTTCAGTTTTTCATGAACTTGTCGTCTAAATATTTTTTCATTGTTTTCCATTTATGTATGTGTGCTTGTGTGTGTGTAAAAATATATACTTTTTTGGCACGAGACTTGGCTACGAATCAATAATTTATCCTTGAAAATCAATGAGAGAGTTTTGTTTAATGCATTTGACGCCGTGTGATATTATATTTTTGTCTTATTTTGGAGAAAAAAATGTATAAATTTATACGAATGTAAGAAAATTAATTTTCCGACCTGAATGTAGATATATTTTTACAGTGTTCTGTTTAATTGTAAAATGTACAAAAAAAAATTCTTTGGAAAATTATATTCGCGCATGGCACAAATATTCTTTCGTGTATATATAGAGTGTAGTTCGCTTATTGGATGGATATGAAAAAATTCCCAAAAGGTAGGAGTATCAGACTACTTGACCCACATTCCCTATATATACCGTATATATTCGTATATCTTAGCTCGAGTTGGTAAAAAACGCCTTTGACTTGTTAGTTATTAATTAAAGTACTAAAAAAAAAAAAATACTTTCCAGAGTTCATTTATTTTGAACGAACGAACGAAAAAAATTAATTATTTTAAAGAAAATGACACAATCTTAATTAATGTACATTTTTTACTTAGCTGTATACAATATACGTAAGTACATAAGAAGAAGAAGACGAATCGTTCTGGAAAATCAATAAATTTTATTTTCCATTTTTTTTGAGTATATTGTATCAAGTGGAAAAAATGGAAAATAGTTTTTCTTTTATGTGTTGTGCTCGATATGTTATATTGTTTTATGCGTTGGTTTTTCGACAGAAAATATGGCTGGAAAATATTCAACAAGTTGTTTAGTTTTATATATTTTAGTGTTAGGTTAGGTTATTACAAGAGTTATTAGTTTCCGGTTTCACATCAAAAAAGTTATTAAATACAAAATGTGATCGTTGATTGCGCAAATTAAGAAATTCAGTAAAATACTCGAGTATAGAAAACAAAAACCCGCGTTATCTCAAAATATATATACGATTCAATTTGTATATTTATGTCTTATCATCATCCTATACATTCACACACACTCAGTTCATATATTATTTACTATATTTGTAAATAAATACTCTGATCTTAAAAATATAAATTGGTGGTCTATATCCAAACCTAGTACGTAGATTTATTTACAATAATTATATATAAATTGCGCAAAATTATTTCTAAACAAAGACTTTATCATTTAAATAAAATATAGAGTGTAATAAATATGTAAAGTAAATAATATACAACGTCATTTATCCCCGATTTTTTTTTAACTAAAGTACATACTTTTTTTTTTCTTAAAAAAAGGTTATCGTAAATTAAGGTCGAATATCACAAAAATAAATTAAATTATAATTAAATGAAATAATAAGTATAGATGTGTGAACATGAAAAAAACCAAACGTTAGACGTATGATGTACTATAAGAACACACTTGTATGTATGTATAAATATTTAATACAATATTATGTTTTAATGCAAATTGAGACAAGGTGTTGTATAAAGAAAAAATATAAAAAAAAATATTTTCTTACAGACATAACAAAACAGCAAGTCTTAACACATTGTGGGGCAGAATTTGCTTGTATATACAATTTTTTTCAATTTTATTTTATCAAACAGGTAATTTTTATGATGATGTAATATAATTTTTCAATTTTTTTCATGAAAAAATCTACTTGAAATCTTGCTGGTTGAGTTTCGAATAAAACTATTCAAAGCTATTTTTATTATTTAGGCTATCCAAAAAGAAATTGTCCCCCAACAGCTGTTCAGGATTTTTTTTTAAATAGACATTTACGGGTCTAGGGGCCCAAAAGGATATAAAAAATGCTTAAGATCGTGCTTTCAGAAGTTTTTGGATAAACTTCTGTGGGAAAATTACTAGCCTCTCTGGTGTCGCATGAATAAATAGAATTTTGGCAACTTGATAGCTTTGGTCATCCTAATGGAGATTGGTAAGCTACCCGGCATGCTTTACTTTTCGTACTGTTCCACATTCAGGGAGTAGAAGCAGAGCAGTTTTATTTCTAAACCTGATCTGATTAAACTGACCCCAAAGCATTTTGGTCTTTTATTCTGTCGCCTTAATTTTTTAAAGCTTTGAAAGGGGTCGACGGTAGATTTATTTGAGAACGTTGTTGATCTGTTACTCTATTCTATATTATTCAAGAGATGACTATACAACAATAAAAAGATCACTTAATAATAATTGTTCTCTCACGACGGCGCTCAAAGCTATATGCAGATAATCTAGTTTTAAACATTTCAGGTTAACATCTAAATGTCTTATCCTATTTTGGACTGGCGATCACAAGATCAGACTACATCAAACATCTGGATGGTTCTTAGATACTTAAATCGTGTTTCAAAAAGCCACTGCCGTATTTCGGTAATGTAAAAGTGGCTAAACTTAATGGTTTACAATGTATACTGCAATGTGTACTGCCGCTATTACGGTTCCTAAACTCCACTTTTTGCCAACTAAACACTTTAGTTCTTGCCTCAGTTTTGATCATTCATTTTGGACACTGTATTTGCTGCTGCGATTCATTTGAGATGCATTGAAGTGTGAAATTCTCTCGATTCGATTGGGGAGCGTAGGCAAATTTGTAATATTTCTGCATGAATTTGAATTCGCTGATTCTTTTTCGATAATTTACCCATCTAAAATTGTTAATTATTTGGCAGTCGGGTAAAACACCGCACAGCATTTCATGCAGAGGTTGATTAGCTCCGCCTTTGAGACCAGAAACAAAACGTTCTTTAAATAAAAGGAAACTATGTATTTTCAAATCGAATGAAACTTTTTGGTAAATTCAATGAAACCTTTCACAAATAAAATGTTATCCACATAAAATTGTCAAAATGTTAATCTCACAAAATCTATTCGTGCAAAAATAAAATAAGAAACTGCAGAGAAACCAATAAATTTCGTAAAGCTTTTGCGATTGAGTTTACATTTAACCAGTACAGAGTTTAGGCATTATCCAAATCCATTAAATAAAAACAAATTCCACTTGTAATATTTACAAGCAAATTTTGAGAGCACAAACATACTCATAAAAATGTACCTGCCTGTTAATCGAAAAGGCTTTTTCTATATTTACAATTAAAGCACGAAATTTATTTGGCGAAGTAGATACCAGCTTAAGGATGACAAACGTATATGAGAACTAAAGGCGGATTCAGTGTTGCGTTATTTCGTTCCTTTCTTCCTTCTGATAATTTTTTTTATCCAATCAAAGGAACTAGAATGAAAAATTACGTCACTTTTAGCAAATGAAATGGGTTAAAACAATTTCAGAAGGAAGGAAGGAACGAAAGAAACGCAACACTGAATCCGCCTTTAAACTCAATTTCAAGTAAGAGCTTCGCAAGCGATTAACTATAAAAAAATGTGCACGAATCGCTCATATCGTAATTTGTTCATCGCATTGATTGAGTTAGTTTTAGTTTTTAGTTTACCGTATTCTACCAATTCATTTTCTTGTAAACCTGTCGCCAGGGACCTCAGCCACCCCGCAATGCGCGTCGTATCATCGATACCCATTTCTCATCAATATGGAAAATGTTTCACCTACCTGAAATATTTCTGTTGAGTTGACGAATAATTTGGACTTCAGTGTTATTTAGGAAAATTGGTATACATACACCAAAAACTGACTTCTATTCCAGAGCATTAGGCACCATTATAAAATTGGATTAATTTAAAAGCTCATAATAACCAAATGTTTGTTTTTAATCAACACAGAGGCGGCTGAATGCAATGCATGTGTACGAAATTTGATTTTTTTAATACAAAATAAACACGCGCCCAATCTCACTCTTTGAGCGAACCATACCCAATCAACAATCAGCCTATCATCTCTTTCTCTTCGCCTAACTTTCAAACTTTCAACTAAAAGAATCCACAACAATTTTTAAGCAATTTATACATGTAAAACTTATACTTGCTGTATAAGTGGAGAAAAAAGTATGCAATTTGAAGTGAACATGCAAGCAGAACATTATATAATGTTAGTTACATTTCCTCAACCGAAACCTTGTTGTAGCAATATTTATAGCACAGCTTTTGTAATTGTGATGTTTCGTTTAATATTCAATCAAAGTCATCAAAACCAAGATTTTTTTAATTTGCTTAAAATTGTCGTTCCAACAACGACTTTACTTTTTTGGTAGAGTTTTTGTGGAAAATCTAAGGTCGAACAAGTTGATAATTGAAGAACAAATCAACATTTTAGGTTCGATGCACGAAAATGGTTGTTAATAAAATGGAATGCATTTTTCAAAAGGGACTGAAAATATATCTAAATGACTTTACTGACACCTCAACTAATTTCGAATATACCCGAAAAACTTTGAATGAACTTCCTACAGTAATTTTAAAAAATTAAGAAATCGCTAAGAATCTCGAATAATTGCATACCATAACGTCGAGCTAATGTTCAATTTTGAAAATCTAGATTAATCCAAACACCTCAAAATCTCGAATTTTCAGAATCTCATCCCAGTAAGATCATGCAATTCAGTGCTACAATGCTTAGTTCAACTCCGAGTCAAACTCGAGTTATAGCGAAAATATCCAATAATCTTAAAAAAATAATAAAATCTCGAAAATTAAATTTCTATTACATAATAAATCGTTGAATATTCCCAACACAAAGCAAAACAGGTAAATGCCTAAAACCACCAAAATCGAAAGAAACCTCGAAAAGAATTATGTAACATATCATATCTATACAGCATCTAAGATAAGAAAAGTATTTCTTCTAAAAACAACTGAAAGTGGATAACAATTTCGAAAATCTTGAATAATCTCGAAAAATCTATAAAATTTTTCGTAATTTCTATATGCATAAAATAAACTCCGAATGCGCTTGACAAACCTCAAACGCGTTTAAAAACCTCGAAAGATCACATAAAACATCGAAAATCCCAATTTAATTCGGTAACATTTGGCGCAACTCAGCGTCAAAATTCGAGAAACTAGAATAATTTGAATAATTCCAATTAAGGGATTTTCAATGTACAAAATTAAACTTTATTTTTAACAAATATGTAAAACCACTTAATCCTAAAATTTGGATGCCTGGTGGTCGATTTTGTAAGGATTATAAGAGTTTCTAAATTATATAAGAGACTGGGACTTTGTTAATTACGAGTTCTCGACACTCATAACTCCTCGAGATACGAGAGATACATAACCGAACTCTAACAGATGAAAATGAAACGGTGAATGGATTATGATAACTGTGTTTAACTGGTTGGCAAATTAAAATGTAGTAGACTGGGAATATGCTTGAAGACATTTATTTTTCCCAAACCGAAAGCAGCTTGTGTACAAAATTGTAAAAAAAATTAAATCGATTTGTCGCATGCGTGGAAATTTACGTCAGCTGGTCATAACTAGAAATTGTTAAGATTTTGCTTAATTTGTTGTCACTACTTTCATCTTTCACAGATGAAATATTTTGGTCGTTTTCCTTTTTTTCTAACTTAAAACTTATTAACTTGTTTGATAACTTGCCCTTTATAATTAAAAATTTCGACTGGAATTAGTTAACGAAATTATATCTTTTAACAAATTAATAATTTTACTTAAGACGAAATTAATAAATTTTCAAATTCTTAAAATTGTTTACTCTAAGTTTAGTCAACATTGAAATTTGTATGCATGCCTTTTCTAATCGAAATTCAAACACAATTTAAAACGAAATTTTAAATATAGTAAAAATTCAAAATTTTAAAAATAAAGGATTCGGGTCAAATTAGAAATTTTAAGCTCTAGTTTTGCCGAATTTTTCTTGTTTAATTTATTTTCATGAAATTAAATTTCAGATTTTATTTTCGGTTGATTCAAGCTGATAAATTTTAGCTTTTTTTACCAAATTTAACACTAAAATCTCGAATTTTTGATATCAGACTTCCCCAAAATTCCAAAGTTATCTAATTTTTTTTTCTGTAAATAATCACCTAACTCCAAAATCCCGTAACTCACTAACAAATTTTGTATCAAAAAAAATTTTAAATTTTCTTTAGAATATTGGAAATTTGGGTTTGGATTTTTTTAAATTTTCATTTGCAATATCAAAATTGTTAAAAAATAGTTCAAATCTATAAGTATATCTTACTTCTTAGAAATTTTTATTAAAATTGATTTAATTTCGTCAAGCCCCTCCCGTCTGTCAAAATATAAAATTGTTTTTTTTTAATGAAATTAAATCACGTTATTAAAATTCACAAATTGAAAACCAAAGTTGACAAGCTGGCGTTTGAAATTTCAAAATTGAATTAACGAAACAATTTCAAATTTCCTAAATTTTTCAAAATGCAATTGACGATTGGAAAACTGCAAAATGCGATACCTATCGGAAATAATATAAACCCTAGGCTCTGCATTTCTCTCCATATAAAACATATGGAGAGTGAAACTATCGGAATTAAATTAAACCCTAAGCTCTGCATGCCAAATCATGTCAGTCCAATCGTCAATTGACTATTGGACTGTTATAATTTTACAGCTAGACATTAGGCTTTATTTTAATTCCGATAGTTGCAATTTCTTTACGTTTTGTATTTATGGAGCATGTTACAAAAATAATTTCAGTAACTTTTATGGTAATTTCGCAACAGAAGAACTTAACGTACATAAACTTTTCTCAACTTTTTGTTAATTTTTCCCCTCCATACCAACTTAAAAAAATTATAGTTTTTTAAGTTGGTATGGAGGGGAAAATTACCAAAATATGAGGTTATTGTATATTCGTAAAGTTCTTTTGTTGAGAACTTACCATAAAAGTTACTGAAACTAGTTTTGGGGGTTGCGGCATGAGGTAAGGTCAAGGATACTAGAGTTTATTTTATTTTCGATAGGAATCGCATTCTATACTTTTCCAATCGTCAATTGACGATTGGAGCATCAAAAGGATTCCATCTACCTAAAAAATATTAGAATAAGCTTCCTGACAATTTGACGTTTAAAATTGTTAATAAAAGCTGTTTTTTGTTACTTAGGCTGCGGTCGAATTCTCGATTAATTTTACTAAATTCGGTAAAAGCGTTTACCTATTTATGGAGGGTAAACGAAATTAAAAAGGTAAATGTTTCACGTAAATATAAAATAGAAAAAAAACGTAATTTAACAAAAAACGAACACTAAAAATCTGCATTTACCGTAGTAAATGATTTACCCGAGAATTCGACCGTAGCCTTAATACAAATTTTAATTATAGAAACAATTTTTAATTACCTAATTGCTAAATTTTTTGTCGTTGCATTTGAGAGAAGTGTCATTTATTTAATCTGTAACACAATTTTCATTATTTTGCTATTGAGGCGCTTATCCTACTTTTACAATCGTCAATAAGAAATTTAGAGTAAAATTCGAACTTAAGGCCGGTATTCACGTACAATTAATTTGCACAATATAATTGTGTGACGTCAATATTGCACAATAAAATTTCAAAATCTTGAATAAACTTTGAGAATATTGTGCAATGTTCTGACGTCACACAACTATATTGCGCAATTTAATTGTACGTGAATACCGGCCTTAAAGTACCATAGCTACTTTAATGTTTAGAAAACGATCAATTAAATTTTCTTTAAAATTTATCAGAATTTGAAAACTTTTAAAAGATCACAGGAAATTATACTCGAAAAAATTGTATTGTATAGATTAGATAATCATCGAAATATAAAAATTTGTGAATAACCTTAAATTTTATTAGCGTCCGGATAAAAGAAATCTGATCTGGACTCGGGAGCTCTCTACCGTAGGTACTATTTAATTAGCAATATATCTACAAACATTGATTAGTGCCTTTATAATTACAGTTGCTTCAGATTATATTTTGTCCCGCACACATCGCACATATATACATATACATATGAGACAAGTGCGCCTGGAAAAATTTAAAATATGTTTTGAAAAGTAAAGTTTGAACCATATTTAAAGATTTTTTATTGTTAAGTAAGATTGGCACACGCACATACACACACACATCAAAAAAAAACTTTAAAATATATTTTGTTGGGTTTTAATATGACATAGATAAATTCCCTAAAGTGCAATCGAATAAAATCTCAATCAAAAACGCACAGAAAAAAATGAAATCCCCAATATTTTATCCTTGACGTAAGAGGTCAAATCTCACAAAAAAAAAATATACAAACGTAAAAAGGACTTTTCGATATCTAATAAAAAAATGAATTATTGTTTTTTATAAGTTCAAAGTCGTTGAAAATAATTATTTTTCCTTCCAGTCAGTGTGTGTATATGTGCGATGCGGTTTATTCCGATAAAGGCCCCGCATTGGGCGTCAAAAAATACTTTACTATAAAATTTATTTCTTTTCATCATCGCATATCGTATATGTGGTGTGTATATCGGGTATCCCTTGAGTCTCGTCGTCGTCCTCGACTTTTTTTTTTTTTTAGTTTTTCATCCCCTTTGGATCCTTTCGTACTTACTTTCACCGTGTGTCCGTAAGAGATTTTTTTTTATCTATTTATTTATTTTTGTTATTCACAAGGGGATCGTGTTTGACTTATTTATATTAAATTTTTGATTTTTGTGTGTTCTTATCAAGTCTTATCAGTAGCCATGCTGTAGGCAGTATACGGACTTGACGGTTTGTGATACGCCTACAATTTCTTTTCATTTTTATTTTATCATCTCACATAAAAAATAATAGTGATAATATTAATAAATTTATAGAGATTTTCTTTTAGATTTTCTTAAATTTCAACACTATTATTTATATATGGATATATATGTATACTGAACTAGAAACCCCATTGTTAATATTATAAACAAACGAAAAATCCGCCTATAATTTTCATTCAAAAATTTTCATTAATCAAATCAATAGGTACTATGATTCAAGTGAAAATCAACTGAAAATTGCATGAGTCAAATTCTTAGAAATTATGTATGAGTAACTCTTAACAATGTTTCATTGTCCAATATTACTAGGTTGTGTGTGTGTGTGTGTGTGTGTGTGTGTGTGTGTGTGTGTGTGTGTGTGTGTGTGTGTGTGTGTGTGTGTGTGTGTGTGTGTGTGTGTGTGTGTGTGTGTGTGTGTGTGTGTGTGTGTGTGTGTGTGTGCTGCTCTCCTGAGTATTTTGATCGTTAAAAAAACGATCAAATTACTTATTTTAAATTTTAAATGGATATATCACAAAAGAGAAAAGGTTAAAAATGTGTAGATATATAGTGGCTTAGCATAATCGTGCACATATGGATAAAAATATTATTCTATTCCACTATTTGTGTACACAAAAACATATTTCTCATTTTTCCGTTTAAACAAACGTGATCTTTGTATTATTTGTACATAAAATGTTCATGATCATGATGATGATCACTCACTAATAAAATGTTAAAACAAACAAAAAATCGCAGAGTCTTCTGTTATTAAATTTTTTTTAATGGGAGTTTTAATTAAAGTTAATTTTTTTTTTTTTATTTCGTTTAAAATTATGATAATGTTTATCATCTGTGGGATATTTCAAATGTATCAGGTTGAAAAACAAACAAAAAAAAATTGTATTTCCGTTTGTAGTATATAAAATTACACGAGAGTCGCTTGGGATCGATTTGAATCAGGTCGTGTATGTATGCGAATTTAGAAATGTGACGCAAATCGCAAAGTGGGTTGCATTTAACAAGGTAGAATAAACACCTTCTTTTTTGCACAATAAAAAATACTCGCATATACCTATGTATATCATGCAACCTCAATCGCAGTTAGCCTTGTTCATAAAGTTCGTTCCAAGAAAAAGTAATCAACTTGGCGTGTTTTGTTTCTTATTTATAAAGGTAGTCGTAATTTTTCATTTTTCTTGTGTTGTTTGTTAAGAAAAGATTATACAAAAAAAAAACGTAATAAAATAATATTTGCTTCGCGTTCTCGTCGACGGCCGCGAGAAAGAAAATCATGAAAAATATTTTTATTATCAAAATAAATTGGCTAAAAAATATTTTAATGGTAAGGTAAGATTAAGAAAAACTCAAAATGTGTGAAAAATTGAGATTATTTTCAAAACAAAAGAATTGTTACCATTTTATATATTTTTTGAAATCCAAATAAACTAGGATTTATAGTGTTATTTAAAAAAATACACCTGTCCAAATTTCCCGAGCATTTTCTTTCTAACTATAAGAAAGATTAATAATTTCAAAAAATAAATAAATATTTTATGAAAAGTCATTTTAAATTAAATTGTTTGTGTTGTTTCTATTTTGTTATTTTTGCGCGTGTGCTTTTTTTTATTATCTGATTGGCCTGTCATAATACACACTCGTACAAAATATACATAGCTAAATACAATTTGGAGCAAGAGTGGGAAATTATAAAAATTGTAAGAAAATCACTTGTTCACGATATGTTTGGAATGGATACCAACATACCTACATATGAACCCCCGGCGTACACAACTTCTATCTACGTAACCTTCTTTCTAAAAAATTTAATTATGTTTTGCTTTCTTTAACACGAGACATCATAAAAATAGAATCAACCCTATATTTTGTCAAAATATGTATAAATACAAAAAAAAAAAACATTTAATGCAACATTAATATTTTCTCTTAAGTCTGTTATTCACCTTACCTCCTCGAATAATATTTTTAGAATTTTCTTTATGTTTCCATCAACATAAATAATGCAGAAGGAAAGGTGCGCGCCGTATTTTTATTTATATATTATTATGCTCTTTATGTATACAACATAAAATGCATTTTAATGTTTTGAACATAATATGTAGAATAATGCATACACCAGGAGGTATAGTACTTGAGACCTATTTTTGGAAATGATAATAAAAAAACAAAATTCGTCTCGTCTACACTTTTTTTATAAAGACATCTGTGGAGGTAAAATGTTCTATAAGAAAATATGATTAAACAATTTTTGAACGTATATTTGATGAGTTATCTCAAGAAAACAATGAAAAATATATTCATCCGGTCCCACTTCCTTAAATATATATACTAATTTCTTAAATATTTTCTTATATTCCTATATTATACAGAGTTGTAAAATTTGTCACAAGACATTCGCCAATGTGTACCGTCTGCAGCGGCACATGATCAGCCATGACGAATCTGCTCTACTTCGCAAATTTAAGTGTACCGACTGTGAAAAAGCATTCAAATTTAAACATCACCTCAAAGAGCACGTTCGAATACATTCTGGGGAAAAACCGTTCGCGTGCAATAATTGCGGTAAACGATTTAGTCACTCTGGATCGTATTCAAGTCATATGACCTCAAAAAAATGCATAAGCATGGGTTTAAAATTAAATAATTCACGTGTAATGAAAACGGAGAAAAATTTTCGAATTAAAGAGGAAATGCTTGCAGGATTTGGATCACCAAATCGGCAAAGTTTTCTAAATCAAAATTTGGCGGCGCGCGTCGGACTTAATAACATGAACAATAATCTGAATAATGGAGCAAGCCCGAATCATAATAATTTCCTATCATCGATATTTCCAAAAGGTAATAATTATGATGCAATGAATGCGGCACTTTTTGCTTCAACATTTGCACATCCATTTTTACCGATGCCATTTGATCCACGAACTACCTACAATTTACAACGATTTTTTGAACTAACTGCGGCGAGTTCATCACAAAATAATACGGTTGAATCCCTGCTCCAGAATAACTTCCAAAATAATAATAATAATAATAATACGCCTAGCTTGCATTCAGACCCAGAAGATATGATTGAAGAAGTTACGGAGGATGTAACCGATGAACCAAAATTGGTTATGGATTTAGGTGAAGATGATAATAAGCTTAACATAATTGAGGATCGAGTGATTAAACAAGCACAATCGCCACAACATGTACATGATGTAAAGCACTCGCCAACGGATGAAGATGATTTAAAAAATGATCTAAATATTGATGTTGAGGAAGCACCGGGTGTCCCAGAAAATTTATCTCGCGAAAGTATAAAAACCGATTCTCAAATTTCTCTACACCTGAAAGATGTTGATCGGCCACAAACACCACAAACGCCGGACGAATTGATCAAAGACGAAATGAAAGATGATTCGTTGCAATGTGCCCGATGCGACAAGACTTTCAATCATCGTACCGAATTGTTACAACACGAAAAAGTATTATGCGGCATGTTCCGAAAGCATGAAGGACTAGCAGCACAGATGGCTGAAACAATGGCTTTAAACGGAAATTACTTATCGATGGCATCAGGCAGTGAAGATGAGGATCGTGATTCACGACACTTGTCGGAAGGTGAACGTAAAGTTCGTGTCCGAACCGCAATTTCGGAAGAGCAACAATTAGTTTTAAAGGAACATTACGCTGTTAATCCGCGTCCGAATCGCGAAGAATTTCGTACGATAGCCCAGCGTTTAATGTTGGATCCACGAGTCGTACAAGTTTGGTTTCAAAATAATCGATCGCGTGAACGTAAACTTAATAATATTCCATTTAAAAAGGAATATTCAATGCAACAGCCTCTATTTGGGAGTAGCGGTGGTGGAAGTTCTATATCGCCTAGCTTAAATTCACCAGCCATGGAATATGACCAACCCCTCGATTTATCGATCAAAAAAGAATCCCCAGCGACAACACCATCTAGCTCACCAAATTATGGAAGTCATTTAAATCAATCCGACAACTCAATTTCGGATGAAGTAATGAACTTAAGCCTTAAATCGGAACAGCGTAGCGTACCACCTTATCGACATCTATTTAATTATGGAGTCGCGCTAACACATCGTTCGTCTGAATCACAAACACCTTCACCTAGTCAAGCGCATACACCATACCATCAATATACGAGTATGTTTCCCAATCCCTTAGGATTGGTACCAATGGATCGCCTTTTACAAATGACACCAGAATTACCCAGAAGCTCATTATTAGGATTTAAAACGGAACGCGACAATAGCTTGAGTCCGGGATACGATAAACCATTGTGGAAGGATGATAATTCAATGCGTACGCTGACCGACATTAGTGCTAATTTTATGCAACATTTACCGAAGCGCATGCAGCATACGGGAAAGGAACTAGAGGCGGAAGGGCAATTTGTATGTGATCAATGTGATAAAGCGTTTAGTAAGCAAAGCTCACTTGCACGGCATAAATATGAACATTCAGGTAAGAGGATTTTTTTTTTGAATATTTATATTTTCTAAATTCTAAAGTGCAATACGTTTTATTTATAATCTACAGGTCAGCGTCCATACAAATGCATCGAATGTCCGAAAGCATTCAAACACAAGCATCACTTAACCGAACATAAACGTCTACACAGCGGTGAAAAACCATTTCAATGTTCGAAATGTTTAAAACGATTCTCCCACTCAGGCTCGTATAGCCAGCACATGAACCACAGGTACTCGTATTGTAAACCGTATAGAGAATAGAATCAACTTTTTATGTTAAATTATCTCAAATATTAAATTAAAATTAATGAAACAAATTTGTGATTAAAAGTACATAAATATTTTTTTTTTTTTTTAATTAATTACTAATTAATGTTAATTTTGTCATTAAAAAATTTCTATATTATAAATAAACTACCACAAACAACGAATTCGGGTACTTAGTCTTCGTTAAAAAATAAACAAAAATGATTGATTGCGCAGGAACGCAAAAACTTTATAGCTTTGTTAATTTAAAAACTAAATTTTAATTAATTAAAATAATTTTTTAAAAATTCATTCCGTTTTTTTAATTTTTTAATTTTAATAGAATAAATTAAATATAAATATATAAATATAAAAATGATTATTAATTGAATGTATTGAGATTAATTAAGTTTAATTATTAATTATATAAATATATTATAAAACACGTGAATTCTTCAAAAGCGGCCAAAATCGGAGAAAATCATCCTTTATTACTTTATTATTTTTTTTTTTTTCCAAATTTTATTAATGGGGGAGGTAAATATTTAATTTAATTTAATATTTTTTTCATTTTTTTTTTTTTTTTTTTTTTTTGAGGGGCTAGGACCTTAAAATACCCTAGCACAAAACCATAATTTGATTTATAATTTTAAAAATAAGACTGAAATATTTAACTCACAACGAATAAAATTTTCCCGTCCCTTTTTTTTTTATTGAATAACCACACCCCCAACGCCAAGTGCAATTTTTAATTTTTTTATTATGTTTTGTTTAATTTTTTATTTTATTTTATAATTTTAATAAATAAATGGATGAGTAAAATCTAATTAAATGTATATAAATTATTTTATTTTTAAAAATTTTAATTAATTTTTAAGGGCATGGTACCTGGAAAAATACTCAAATTTAATAAATAAACGATTCCCCATCGTGTACCAAATAAAATTTCTAAACAATCTGAGGCTGGGTCTTTAGCAATTTAAAATAATAAAATTAAAAATTAGAAAGAATTCCAAACAAAATAAAAATCTATATTATATTTAAATAAAAAATAAAAAATTTCCAATTTTTTTCTTCAAATCTAGTTTAAATTTTTTGTTTTTTATAATTAAATTAATAAATATATAAATAAATAAATATACGCATTTTTGGACCACACGGTGTTAACATGACAATACAAATTAATTCTAATAAATTTAAAATAATAAATTTAATTAATTATAAATCCGCTTTTTTATATAAGTATATATTTTTTTTTTTTTATATCTCTTTTCTTCTAAAACTCTCTCTCTCTCTCTCTCTCTCTCTTAAATGCCAAACAAATTTTTGTAAATAGATACATACATACTATATAAAAATAATTTAAAAAATTAGTAAATATAAATATAAAATTAATTAAAAATTGCTTGTGTTTTTTAATTGCTTTAAAAATTAATGTAAATACATAATTTAATTTTTAACTATGATTTAATAATTTCGAGGTAGATAAAAAAGGGAAAATAATAATTTAATTAATTATTGCAGTGTCTTTTATTTTAATTTTTAATTTTGTAAAATTAAAATATAAAAATTATAAATATATACATATATTCGTATTATTAATTATTAAGTTAAATAAAATAAAAAAAATATAAATATAGTTATTAATTAAATTTAATTAAAAAAATATTTAAAAAGTTATTGTTAAAATATTAATCTATTATTAATTAATTTAATTGAAAAACGCATAAAAAAATCTAATCAAATCATTCCAAAAGAAAAAAAAAACAAAAACCATTTAAATTAATTCAGACAATAAATAATTTTGTTTTTTTTTTTATTAAACTCACTTCTCAAAATTTAAATTAAATAAACGAAAATATTCAACGAAATTATTAATTAATTAATTACAACGAAATTTATAATTTTTATTTTGAAATTTTTTGTTAATTTTAAATGGTTTCTAAAACAACGAAATTTATTACTTCTAACCCTACTATATATTATTATTAATTAATTTTTTTTTAATTATATATTATTATTTTGTAAATTTTATAAATTTAATTAAAAAAAAATTATAAACAATTATGGCTAGAAATCCAAAGACAAATGTATCATAAATAAAATTAAAATAAATAATAATTATTATATAAATTATATTAAAACCAAAATTCAAAATTATATTTAAGAAAAGAATTAAATAAAAATTAATTTTATCTTATTTAATATTTTTTTGTTTAATTGAATATAAAAAATAAAAACGAAAAACAAAAATCTAAATATTTAATTTAAGAATTATATTTCCATTTAAATAAAAAAAAAAATTATATATATAAATATAAATATACGTTTATTATTTTTTGATTATTAACTATATTTTTTATTATATATTATATTATTTTTTATTAAAAATAATAAAAAAAAACAGAAAAATACCAAACAACAAAATTTTTATATAAAATTTAAAAACAAAAAGAAAAGAAAATTATACAAAAAAAAAACGAAAGTCAAGAATATATACATGTATTTTGATCCTTAATAAAATTAAAAAATTTAAAATTTAAAAATTTGGGTTTAATTAAATTTAAATGTTTAAATCCTCAAGCAAACACTAGCCACAGTATGTTTGACCGATGTAATGGCAACTTGTCAATCTCATCCGCGTAGATTGTACTAGGCTTTGCCGCGAAAAGGATTGGACGTGCTGAAGTACCTGCTCATCGTTTGTAAACGTTTTTCCGATATCAGGAAATTTTGAAGCGACCAAAAAAGTGGTAAGTATAGCTCCAATATTTTTCCTGGGTGATCCTAGCAGTGTGAGGCCTAGCATTGTCATGGAGTAGCATACATGTGGTCGATTAATGAACACTGGACGATTCTCAATAAGTTTTTCTTGCACTTCTTGCAGCTGTTGAACCTACACTCTGTGGTAACTGTTTCATTGCGATTCATCAGTTCAAAGTGAATAATACAGTGGCGATCCCACCATATACACAATAAAATTTTCCTGCCGTGAACACTAAAAAGTAAGAGCCCTTACTGCTCATTTTTATCTTTTCACCCCACAAAAAGACCCAACTAGATTTCATGATAATGGCGGATCTCTTATTGATCTAATTTTTTCTAGTATACCTTTACATATTAAAGATTTCTTCCAAGGTATTAAAATACTACGACAAAAAACTTAAGGATGTGACTAAAGATGCTAGGGAAAGCTATGTTAAAACTAAGTTAGATACTTGTCTTAGATCAAAGGAATTGTGGAAAAATCTCAAGGATGAAGGTATTGGAAGTAGAAATGATGAGATGCCTTCATTAATGATTTTGATCCTGACCAACTTAACTCATTATTTGTTAATATGGTCCCTAACCATAATGTTGTTCAGAACAGTGATCTTTTATTGAACTCTAGATCAAATAGCAATCAACTTCAAATTACTGCAAATAAATTCAAGTTCTCTGAGCCAAATGAAGATCAGGTGTTGGAAGAGTTGATGTCATTGACATCAGGATCAATTTCTAAAATATTGTGTTCCAACGATTCTTCCGATACTTACTCACTTGTTCAATTCAATCATACTTAAGAGTAGATTTCCAGACATTTAGACAGTTAGTAAAGTCATTGCCATTCCTAAATGTAAAGAACCTAAATTGCCATCTGACAAGCGCCCAATCTCACTTTTGTCTGTAGTCTCCAAAATTCTGGAGAGAGTTCTAGCTGACCAAATCAAACATCACCTTCAGACAAATCGCTTCCAGTCCGGTTTTCAGCAGTGTCATAGTACAATGGAACTGCTACCTAACGTAACAGATTTTGTGAGATCATGCTTGGACAGAGGAAATTTTACTTCACTGATTCTATTGAACTTCTCTAAAACTTTTAACTCTATAAATTTCACTATATTGAATAGGAAACTAGAAAATCAATTTAGTATATACAGAGAGTAGGCTATTAACCTTATTATGTCTTACTTAACCAGTCGTCCCCCAATATGTTTTAATGACAAATAGTAGATCGTCGCTACTCCCTTTAACGGCTGGGGTTCCTCAGGGATCAATTCTGGGCCCAATCATTTTTTACATTGTACATATATAAATGACACTTCAAATTTACCACTACATGGACATCTCATATGTTTGCAGATGATGTCCAGATTTTCAGAGAAATAATAAATTCTGATCAGAAAAGTATTGATTATAGTTTGAAACTTATCAACGAAGACTTAAACACGATAAGCAAATGGGCCATTGCAACTCTGCTAAATCTCAAGCCATTATCTTTGGAAAGAGTATTGATTATGAAAGATTTCCTCCAATTAGTAATGGATCAAAAGTAGTGCCCTATGTCTCTTCAACGAGGAATCTAGGCCTTATCATGTCAAATGACAAGAGTTGGGATAAACATATTGATCTGATTTGTCAGAAAATGTACAGTACCCTACGGCTACTGAGGAGCACAAAATTCGGTACTCCACGTGATACTAAGATGTTATTGGTTCGCTCCATGGTTCTAAGCCATTTGTTATACTGTAATATAATATTTTCTAAACTAAACTCTTCATTAATGACCAAGGTGACCAGAATTATTAATCGTTGCCTCAAATATATTTATAACCTACGACGTTTTGATCATATTTCACAATTCAAAAATAACATTTTCGGAATGCCAATCAAAAATGTTCTTGATTATCGAGTCGTATTATTTATTTTTAAATCATTGCATTTGACAAGTGCACCGAAATACATAAAAAATACTTTTAAGTTTTCATTATCGGATAGAACAAATGTTCTGATTCTAACTTCACATAAAACAAGTATGATTCCAACAGTGGATGATATTCTTACTAAACTTAGTGGCAAATCCATATTTTCAGTGATTAATATGAAGAATGGATTTTGGCAAAATTAATCGACTCCCATTTGGACGAAATAGTGCACCAGAAGTTTTTCAAAGACGATGTGTGGAAACATTTGGCTTTATTCCTGGTGTTGAAGTATATTTTGACGATTTAATCATTGCTGGAAAGGACTTAACGGATCATGATCGGGCATTAAAACAAGTTTTGGAAAAAGCACGTAAATATAATATTAAATTTAACAAAAATAAGTTACAATTACGAGTCAGGAAAGTTATTTTCTTGGGCCATATTATCTCTAAGGATTTTATTCGGCCGGACAACAAACATATTGAGGCAATAAAGGACATGGAAGTATCAAAAGATCGAAAGGGTGTTCTCAGACTACCGGGTGTAACTAAATTTTTAGCCAGATTTATTCCGAATCTGTCACAAAAGACAGCAAATTTGAGAAATTTGACAAAAAATAATGTGTAGCTATTTTGAGTGGAAAGAAAATCATGACAAAGAATTTAATAATATAAAAGAAATCTTAAGTATAGCCAACCAGTGCTGAAACAATTTGAACCTAGTAAACCATGTATTTTGCAGACTGATGCATCAAAGAATGGACTTGGAGCAGTTTTGTTGCAAGAGGGTCATCCTATGGTTTATGCATCACGCAGTTAAGTACAACACAAAAGGGATATTCGCAACTTGAGAAAAAACTTCTAGCAATTGTTTTCGTTACGGAGAAATTTCATCATCATATTTATGGTAAACACATAACAATACAAACTGATCATAAAGCCAACAAGCAGAGTGCAGAGAATGTTGTTAAAACTTATAAGATTCAATTTTAATGTCAAATATGTCTCTACGAGCGAAATGTATATTGCTGACACATTATCAAGGGCCAGTTTGCCTCATATAGACTCAGATGATCCAGAGATAAGTTACAGCATAAACAACGTTATGGAAAATATAAGTATATCTGAACGAGGTAGATATTTAGTTGAAGATGCAAATGAAAAAGATGAAGAGTTTCTCGAGTAAGATTTTATTAAAAAATCAAAGAAACTTAAATAGAAGCTTAAAACAATATTTTTGGCTATCATAAATGAATTTTTATTTCTGCGGGGGAAAAATGGTAGTTCCAAATACATTAAGAATGATAATTTTAAATGAAATTCACAAGCCTCACCTTGGAATCACAAAAATGAAACTGAAAGCTCGGTAACGTTATTACTGGCCAAAAATGTCAAAAGAAATCAAATATTTTGTAGAAAACTGCAATTTGTTTCAACAATTTTTACCATCGAGTTTCCCTTAGGAAAGGGTGTCATGAGATATATTCGAATATGCTGGTATGAGCTATTTATTGTTGGTAGACTCATACTCTAATTGGATAGAGATTAGAAGTTACAGAACAAGTCAATCAATGAAGTTATCAAAGCGTTAATGCAAATCTTTGGAGCAGTTGGATTTCCGTGTAAAATACTTTCGGATAACAATCCATTTTGCAGTTGGCAATTAAAACAATTTGCTGAAAACTTTAATATTGAACTTAAATTTTCGAGTCCATATCATTCACAAAGTAATGGCTTAGCTGAAAAAGGTGTGGGCATTGTAAAACAAATAATGAGGAAGATGAATGAGAGTCATTGTTTTTGGGAAGATCAATTAAAACAAAAGCTATTGTTCCACAAACTTCCAGTCTTAGACCAGACATTTTTGATTCCGAAGACGTGTTAAAAAGAAAACTGAACGTGCAAAATTTACAATCGCATTATTATAATCGCCAGGCAAAATTAAGGCCAAATTTTAGGCAGGATGAAACAGGGTTACCGAAAGATATAAATTAAAGAAAATGGATTACAGCAAAAATATTACAACCTGTAAATAATAGATCATATCCAGTAAAGAACTACGTTTTTTAAAGAAAACTAGAGTTTCATATAATGATAATTCAAATTCGATGGGATCACTACACGCAGGCAACTTTTATGATGATGGCATTTACACAACATCAAACACTAGCAATATATTTAATTCAAATAATAATGAAACTAATAATTTTCAGAGGAGTAACGCGTCAGAAGATATCAATAGATCAAATTCTTCCCATGTTGAAAATGAATTAAGAAATGGAACTTCAGTAACCAGATCAGAAAGAATTGTTAAATTACCACAATATCTAATAGAATATGGGCTTATCACATAAATAGAATACAAATTATGGTAGGTTGGGAACAAGAAGTAAGGAGAGGAATAGAGGGAAGTTAAAAAGAAGTTAGTTAGCTATTGATGGAAGAATGTAATTTACCATATGTAAAAGATTGAAATTAATAAATAAAAATAACACAAATAAGAATAAGGAGATTTAATAACACAGAACTTTATCCTAAAATCATTTTAGAAACCCGTTTCTATCGCGGATGTCAAATTTCACTAGAACCGGTTAAAAAATAGCCAAGTTCCGACTTAATTGGTCATATTCCAGAACTTTATTTCCAACGCATATGTCAAATATTTAGATAAGTTCTATCCTAATTAGCCATACAAATAATTTGCTAAAAGTTCAATTTGCAGTATAAAAGGTTTAATTTGAAATGTAAAACCTGGCGGGCTATTTGTGAATTCGATTCGAACGTATTCGAGTCTCAAGAGTATTGGATTCTTATTTGAATTGAATCAGATTCGTTCGATTCTTATTTAAATCAAATACGTATCATATACTTCGAAGAGTTGATCACGTTCGAATCGAATTCACAAATTCAAATAGCCCCTCTGTACTAGATGCCTAACTACTAAGGATTTTAAAGATCCCATTTATGTATTCCAAAATTCTTAAATTCTATAATATTTTCATCTCTAATACTGTAGACAGACACAAAGTTAATCGCGATTTTCATTTATCCCGATTGTCAAAAATCGCGTTTTGAAAACGAAATAATCCAGTTTTTGTGAAAATCGTGTAATGACAGGGAGGCAAAAATCGTTTAATAATCGAGAATTCACGATTATTCGGTTTGAGTCTGTCTACGGCATTAGGAAAAGTATTTCTTTACTACCTACATCCACACACAATTTATCCTATTTAACCTCACAAAATTCAAGTTTCGGACTAAGGTTAATAAAATAGTAAAATACATAATTTACCTTACAATCAATTGAATTTAAAACACAGAAAACACTTTAATTTAAACAAACTACACAAATTAAAATCACTAAATACTCGATTGTCAAGCAAGCGTGTACTTTGTAGCGACACCAAATTCGAATTCATAAATAATTATTGCATTTTGCTAGAAAAATGTGCCTAAACTACTAGAATTGAACAAAAGTTTACACACCAGATGTCACTAAATACCGTTTTGCTCAATATTTCCAAAAAACAGCATTACCGACATTTCGAATCTGTCAAAA
Source organism: Tipula helvola (assembly GCA_963556165.1). Taxonomy (NCBI): domain Eukaryota; kingdom Metazoa; phylum Arthropoda; class Insecta; order Diptera; family Tipulidae; genus Tipula; species Tipula helvola. The sequence goes on along the minus strand of OY744483.1, from coordinate 343,712,438 downwards.
GTTTGACATATCTCATTGTAAATAATGCCAAAGTGCTCGTATAACGCAATAACACAATGTTAAATATACAAAATTACGGAAGCAGCAGTAGTGCAGATGAATCTGACGACGATAAAATTGTTGCCAAACCTTTAGAAATACCAATCCATTTAAAACCAATCGATAAAAGCTTATCAATTGCGAGTACTCTACAAGTTTGTGCAGCACCAATTGTCGTGCCAATCGTAAGTCTAACGTGTTTAGAATTTTTTTTTTGATTTTATTAAAATCCATGTTAAATTTAAAGGGTGCCACACATGTCCCTCGAGTATTGGACCCTACAACTAAAGAATTGGAATATAATCCAAAGTATGAGGAATTATTTGCTCCGGTGGTCGGGCCTGAAAATCCGTTTCTTACAGAACAGATGCGAGCCCCCCGGAATACACTAACTGGTTACGTGGAAAAGGCGCATATTAGTGCATTCCAATTTGAAAATCAGAGACGAACATTTCATACATACGGCTATGCGTTAGATCCGTCAATCGATGGGGATCAGGCGGACGGACAGAGCTATGTTGGTGATTTGCAAGCGGCCTACGATACAGATGGGAAAACAGTTTTTGAACCGCCTCTTGTCGATAAAAGAGATCGTAAACGGGTAAAAAATGATAATGCCGAGGATGTTGAAGGTTTTTCAGGGCCTTGGGCCAAATATGAGAATGAGCAAACAGTTGCACGACCATCGGAACAAGAAAAGGCTGAATTGGATGAAATGTTAGCGAAAAGACATCGCCGCAATAAAGTACCTGAAGAGGAGCGACCAATCGAAGAGAAAGCGGTTCTTCACAGTAAGTATTAAGAGTCCCTCTTATAATCAAGTTAAAATACTAACCGTTTTTTTCTCGTTATTCCAGTCAAGGACTCGTTGGACTATCAAGGCCGATCATTTCTACATGCCCCACACGACATTGGAATCAATTTGCGCACAGACCAACCGCCAGACCGATGTTTCCTTCCGAAAGCTCATATACACACGTGGACCGGTCACACAAAAGGGATTTCGGCTATACGATTCTTTCCAAAAACTGCACATCTCTTGCTATCGGCCAGCATGGATTGTCGCGTTAAACTCTGGGAGGTTTATAACGAACGTCGCTGTATACAAACTTATTCTGGGCATCGACAAGCGGTGCGCGATATTTGTTTCAATAACAAAGGTACTCAATTCCTGTCGGCCGCATACGATCGATACATAAAACTGTGGGATACTGAGACGGGCGAAGTAGTATCACGATTTACAGCCAGAAAAATTCCATTTTGCGTCAAATTTAATCCAAATCCTGATAAGCAGCATCTCTTTGTAGCCGGAACGTCTGACAAGAAAATTATTTGTTGGGACACCCGAAGTGGAGACATTGTTCAAGAATATGATCGTCATTTAGGTGCGATCAATTCAATCACGTTTGTTGATGGAAATCGAAGATTCGTTACGACATCGGATGATAAAAGTTTACGGGTTTGGGAATGGGATATTCCGGTCGATATGAAATATATTGCAGATCCTACAATGCATTCGATGCCATCGGTTACTCTGGCCCCGAATGGTAAATGGTTGGCGTGTCAAAGCCTGGACAATAAAATCGTTATTTTCTCGGCTATGAATCGATTCAAAATGAATCGGAAGAAGACATTTACTGGACACATGGTATCTGGGTATTCGTGCAGTCTCGACTTTTCACCAGACATGAGTTATCTTGTGTCGGGAGATGGAGATGGAAAATGCTATGTTTGGGATTGGAAGACGACAAAATTGTATAAAAAATGGAAGGCACATGATGGAGTTTGTATCAGTGTGCTGTGGCACCCGCATGAATCAAGTAAATTGGTAACAGCTGGTTGGGACGGTGTTATCAAGTATTGGGACTAATTGTTAAATCATTTTTCAAATAAATAACTAGAAAGCATATTTTTACATATTTAATTTATTATTTTATTAACTAATTTATAAATTTAAAACATTTAGAATTTAAATTTTTAATTTTATATAATTTATTGACATTACTGGCAAGACAAAATGTTGCAATTCTTCGCCTATGGTTAATCACTGTCGTAATCATTACCTTTACCCTGGTTTGTGTTTAAAGGTCGACGGCTTTCATCGTCCGAACCATAAATCACATCTTCATCGGAATCGTTGATCATTGAAAATGCTGGATTGTCTTTGGTGATGGTTGGTTCATGAAGTGGTTTACCACTTGGCGAGTACACATACGCCATTGTGTACAGATAAAAATTTAGCAAGCCATAAAAGCACATAAATTGTGCAGAACTTCGATATGTTGTGTTCAATGAGGCGACAAAATTGTCTTCAAGAATGCCGAATCCGAAACGGCAAACGGTTACGGTAAGTGAGATGGATAGGACGAATATCATTAGAAGTGTTAAGAATTTTAGGCGCATATCGAAATATGGCATCGAACGCAATTCACTATATGCCCTCAATATCAAAAGGAACAAATAGAGCAGGTACATGGCACCGGCAATGTAAAAAAATGTTTTAAATCCATTATAATTTCCAGTATCAATGAAATGACTATAAGTCGGATCTCTCAGCTCATTACATTTTTCCCATGTGGCCAAAACAATGGCGCACAACCATATCGGCAAGACAACAATAATTTTCGGCAAATAAAATCTAAAAAATCGTCTTTCATTCTGCCGCAAACCATGATAAATGCACAGCCAAAACATTAGTAGGGCACATAAAAATGTTGCCTGCATTATTGCATCCAACATGCCAGGTAACCAACTATTCATTAAAAATATCAATGGGAACATTGGATCTGGAATTATAAATAAACGGATTTAGTATTAGGTAAAAGTTATCATCGATTTGGTGGTCTGGTCACTTACTATTATATAAAAGTAGTAATGGCAGCAGGGCTGACATCCATTTTTGTTCGATCGACCAATCATATATGGCATACTTCCTTAATGTATGGGCATACCAGCATGTCACAATGAAGGTAAATAGTAGGAATATAAATCTGAACCAAATTTCAATTTGCGTAAAGGCGGGATTATATGTCTTGAACTGTAATTAAAGCGTGATAATTAGAGAGCCGTTAACTAAGTAAGGAAAGCACTTCACGTATCACTTACAAAAAATTTAACATCCTTAATCATGTATTTTTGATTGAACGCCTCCAATCCAAAAAATCGTACCGTAATTATGTAGTGTGCATAATCCAAAAATCCCAAATGCAGCACCGTGAATTCTTCACAATTATTACGCTCGCATCGCAGATAACGGGTTCGATTTTGAGCGTGTATACTATCTAAAACGGTGATTGGTTTATGTTCCGTGGTTAGGGCATCTATGCTAACACTTACATGAAAACTTTTATCGTAACGTTCGTCTAAAATTTACAAATACATAAATATATAACGTGGTAAAGGTTACGAAATTCATTGCATACCGTCATTATTTTCAGTCTCCACTTTGGCAATAAACCACAGTTGCTGTGAATATGTCGTCATCAACGGGCTTTTTATAACAAACGGTCCTGTACCCTTGAAATTTTTATCATTCGCATGCGATGTATTTGTTAGCAAAGTCGTTGCACTTAATTCTGCTGTTACAGTTATTGGGGGACCAGCCAACCCAATAAATATCCCAAGGCCAAAGCAGGCAAAAAACGCTAGAAAAACCATCACAAATTCTCGTTTATGCATTGAATACAATCTCATATGGACAGATCTATGCGACGCGCGCGTGCGATGGGAGGAAGAGAGTTAATAGGAACAAATAAAATAAATAATTTTCCAATCCCAGAGCACTTACCGTTCACAACGATCATGATGATATGCTGGGGCTATGTACCGATTGAATTCGCTAAATATGTCACTAAATTGTGATAGTGAATTACGAATTCGTAATAGCATGCCACCAGTTGGCAGGTGGTATGAATATCCAAGGCCCGAAGTGTCCACAGGGATTTTTGCCATTTTTATTTTCCTTATTATCTCACACAATAAATTAACTCTTACACTGTGATATTTTCTTATAAATTTCCCACAAATTTTTCTTTTTTTTTACGATGTTCTAACAAAGCTACGAATTTTCCATTTTAATTGGAAAACCCATATTTCCAGTAACCAAATAACACTTAACACTATAAACTTTCTTAATTAATTTTAAAGGAAAATAAATGGAAAATTAAAGGGAAAATACTGTGTTGGACAAAATAAAATACTTTGCTGCTACTGTCTTGAAGTTTTGTGTATACGGAAAAATCGATAAAAACGATTTCGGATTTTTCGACACAGTCGAGAGGGGGAATGGAGAAAAATTAGCTACGATGTACGTGCCATCGTATGTATTGTAGTAGAATGGAGTAAAATATGAGGAAAGGCAGCAAAAATGGAGGGAGGGGTCGGGGTAAAGAAAAGAGGTTTGTTTTGGTGAAAATTTGTGTGTATAAAAAATACAGTGGTGAGCACAAAACCAACGACTTTTTGTATTAAATGATTTAGATGAGTACTCGAAAATGTTTATTGGTATTCCGAAATTCAGCATCCGTTGACAATAATGCCACACAAACTGCTTTTTTGCATGAATAGGTAACAAATCGTTTTAGTTCAATCCAGTCCACCTAAGTTGTGGTTGGATGATTGACCTTCTATGCTAAGATTAAAAATATAAAGGGCTGAAACCTCATGAGGTGATCAAAACTTCAATCCCTAACTGAACCTCTTAACTCAATCTTCAGCTTAGCCCCCAACTCAATTTAGAACTCAACTCCAATTCAATCGCAACACAATCACCAAATTAACCGCTAACGTAACCCTCAACTCAATCACCAATCAAATCGACTTTCAAATCAACCTCCATATAATTCGCTTACTTAACCCCAACGTAAGCTACTCAACCCTTTACTCAACTCCACACTTAACAGCCAATCCAATCCCAAAATCAACTCAATATGAAAGCTAGATGCCTGTAAAGTCAACTAAAATCAACTCAATCTAACCTTCCACAATCTAAACCCTAAACTCGACCTCAAAATAAACTCTAAAACCGAACCACTCACTTAAATCCAACTCAACTTCAACTCTAACCCCCTATTCAACCCCAACTCAACCCAATTCTGAACTTAACCATGACTCAACACCAACTCAATCTTCAAGCCAACAACTCCAATGTAATCCTCAAATCAATTCATGAGATCAACTCAGAACAAGTCAGGCTAACTTTAAGAGCCAAATTTAAATTCAACCCCCAAATAAAGCTGAAACATGGTCCGAAAAAATACAAGCGTACTTGAACTCAACTCAAGCTAATTTCCACCTCAACCCACAACTCTCCCCAAATAAATCCGCAACTGGACCCTTACTAAACCTGAACTTAATTGGGAGTTCACAATTCAACCGTCAACTCAATCCCAGACTCAGTTCCTAAACTAACACGGTCTGAAAACCCCTTGTGTCTATGAACTCAAATCAATCCTAACTCAACCTCTAAACTGGACCTCTAACTCAACATCAACTTAACCCCAAACTCAAAGTCTAACGCATTTCTCAAATCAACGAGGCTTGAAAAACCTTGGAATGCCGTTGGAAAAGAATGGGGCTGAAGGGCCGCATCGTACATTGGCTATACACCGCAGTCACCATAGTCAGATCCAATCTTTTGTATGGGGTAACACTCTGGTGGCCTGCTCTGGACAAAACTGCCAACCAAAAGCTGTTGACGAAAGTTCAGAGAACAGTCTCCCTATGGATTAGTGGTGCACTTAGGAGCACATCCACTCAGGCACCGGAGACTCTGCTACATCTGACTCCTCTAGATATCTTGAGAAAACAGTTGGCAGCTTGTACTGCGAGGGGGCATATGGGTGCCAGGGCATTTCAATAGTACAGGGAATATAAAAACCGACAAGCTGGCTCAGCATGGCACCATGGGCCACCCTGAAATGCCTTTTCCGTTTTCCAAGCTACTGCTTCAGGAAGAAGCTAGTAAGTAACCCGGCAGGAGACAATATTTAATATTGTTTTGGCGGGGCTCGATCAGAAAGCCATGCGGACTGCAGTATATGACTGATAGTCAGTATGATACGATTCACGGTTATAGAAATGATTAATGGACCTTGACCTGAGGGCCAAGAAACCGTCGCAGCTACTACGGGAAATGCGTGGCCTGGCTAATAAAGAAATCTCGGAGGAAATGTTGCGCAAGTTGTGGGTTCACCGATTACGACAACAAATTCAAGTAATTTTGGCGTCGAGCACAGAAAATTTGAGCAATTTGGCAACAATACCTGGCAAAATTTTAGAAACGTACGCTAGAGCCAGTGTAATGGCAGTATCATGCGACAAGGAGACGCATACCACTCGCGAGATGCATTGGAAATCAGAATAAATGAGTTAATAGTGGAAATTAAAGAGCTTAAAGCGACACAGGCAACTGGAAGTTTTCAACGATCTCGGCAACGATCCGGGTCACGGCATCGGTCAGGATCCCGCACCAGTAAAAAGCATCCAATGTGCTTCTATCATTTCCGTTTCGGGCCCAAGGCAAATAAGTGTATCAAGCCTTGCGCATACGTAGAACGATCGGAAAACTAATGCCTTCATCGCAATAGTAATTTATGATATGTGAGGGCCGATGTCTCGGTAATACCACCATCACAAGAGGACAAACACAAAAGTCAAGACAATTTCCCACTTTTTGCCGCGAATTCTCCTCGGGTTAGCACGTATCGCACCCGATTTTTGAAGCTAGATTGAGGCATAATTTTAATTCACGATTCGGCATACCGTCGTCAATAGTAACAGATCAAGGCGGACAGTTTGAATCCGAGCTGTTTTGCGAACTAGCAACATTTTTTAAGGATTTAAAACCCGTACAATCCTCAGGCAAACGCTGGCATCGCTCTCTCAAGGTGGTAATAATGCTTCAGAACAACGCTAATTGGACTATCTTTCTGCTCACAGTACTGTTGGGGCTAAGGACAGCTTTTCGAGAAGATTTTAAAGCAACGTCAGCCGAAATACGGTGAGACTATACGTGTGCCATGTCAGTTTTTCGAGAATTCGAGTAACCAAGTGTATCAGTCGGAGTTCGTTTTGCAGCATAAAAATGCCATCGCGAGCAGATAAAGCCAACACCTGCGTCAAGTCACGGAAAGAGATCATCCTTTGTGCACAAAGAATTGAACACATGCTTGAACGTACTTGTGCGGACAGATGCAATAAAAGCATCGTTACAGTGCCCATACGAGGGGCCATTTAAGGTTATCAGTCGTACCGAGAAATATTTCACAATATCAAGGAAGAACAGAGAGTACAACATTTCAATTAATAGGCTGAAACCGTGCCTCAACGAATCGGATGAAGACAACGTCAATAAGGAAAATAGCAACGTAAACGAAAGTTGGTCAAACGAGGCAAATGGTAATCAAACCAGCAGTTATGCAGCCCCGGAACAACAACGCAATGTCATCATAATTATATATAGATAAATATTCCACCTACATTATTAAAATATAACGGGCAAATATTTCAAATTTTGACGCATTACGTGCTGAATATAAAATGATGACGCATTCATTTTATTCAGCGATTACGCAATATGTCGCGTCAAACTAACCGCAATGATTTTGACAGATTACAAAATAAAATAACTGTTTCTTTCATTTCTTTTGTCTCTTTTCGTTTTCTTTTTTTATTTATTTGGATTTGCTGGAAAAGAAAAAAGAAATAAAAATTTTGAATCAGTTGAAGAATAGCGGTGGTAAGAGTAGTGTGTGGTATGTTTATAATTAATTTTTTTTTTTGGTTTAATGAGTTTTATTAATATTATAATAGTTTTATGTGTGACAAATTTTTTATAATTATGTGATTTAATTAAATTAAGTGTTTACTATAATAAATAAATAGTATTTTATGGTTTATTACTCAACCATATTGGATAATTATGTGATTACTAATTTTTTATTTTTTTATTTTACTTTATTTGACTCTACGACAGATAAAAAACATTGTGCAAAGAAAACATTAAGTTATAAATATTATATTCACGAAAAGCAACAGGTAAGACAAAATGGATAAAAAAATAATAATTTTTGAGTGATTTTTTTAATAATTTGAGTGGTCTTTAAAAGTTTATTAATTTTACAAAGTTCTGTTAAAATTGTACACTTTGTGACGTGTATCACTCGCGGTATGTACAAAAAACAATAGTTGAGACTTGCGATTGCGATGAATAATCGTAGTCGCAGCTTAACATGTGGCAATACCGCATGATCATTGAACTTGAGGGGGAATACGTTTGTGTTGTGATTGTGACAAGCTTGAACGTGGTGTTGTTGTTGTTGTTGTTGTTATTGTTTTTCTACAACTATGTACATGAAGATTGCATGATCTGGTTTATGTAAAACATAGTAAATTATACTATAAAAGTATATGGGGGAAATGAATTCTTGATTCCAAGATTTTCTATCTTTAATATTCTCAATATGGTCACAAAAAAAAATCGATCGCAGCAGTTTTAAGGTCAGTGTTGGCCCAAATATGTAATAAAATCTTGCGATCTTTAAATAACCATAAATTTCGTCATTGCTTTTGATAATCCCATGTAATTTTGCAAAATTCTTATCTTACCTTTAGCTTAACAAATTTTAAAAATTCCATCAAATCCAGTATTTTTTCTACTATACTTGAGCGCCGTTAGTAGGCTCTAAACGTTTCCGATTTCTGAAGTAGAAGTAATGTTTCTATGCTCAATTAACGACGAAAACATCAAGATATTTATAGCTAGGGTATTTACCTATCCTGGTAAGCGGCACAGCTACTTCATAATGGATGTTGGCTCATTGAATTCCATAAGAACTTACTTTAACTCTAAGTCTTCGAATTTTGAAATCGCAGAGTGCAATATCTTTGTAGATAAATAGTTGTTGGTGAAATTCTTAACAAAATTCAACTTTTAGGCACAATACACTTACTGTACGGCACATTCTTAGATTTCTCTCTTTAATAGTTTAAGCGGTCGAACCTGTGTCTCGTTATGCGGCAGCTAGAATTAGCCATCCCCCTTTGTGATAATTCTCTTCAGGCTATTTGTGAATTCGATTCGAACGTATTCGACTCTTTGAAGTATAAGATTCGTATTTGATTTAAATAAGAAACGAACGAATCTGATTCAAGTCAAATATGAATCGACTCTTATACGTTCGAATCAAATACAAAAATAGCCATCCCAGGTTTTGCTAAGGAGTCCGCTGATCTCGTTAGATTACCCTCAAAATCACAATGTACAAAGTGTTTAAAATTGTTGACAAGTTTGGACACAGTTAAATGTTAAAGGATTCAGCACAGACAAACTGTGCCAAACCCCAATTATTTCTCCTTTCAAAAACTGTGCAATTTAATAAAGCCAGACGAGTTAGTTTAGTAGATTGCGAAACCTGCATTATGTAATTTCAGAGCGACTATCTATTTATTATAAGAGACAAGCGGTTTCGATAATTTCCAAGAACATCTTATGATTCTATTGATGTTTTCCATTTCGGCGAACCATCGAAAAAGAACAAAAAATTAAGTTGAATTCAGACAAGGGCCTATCTCAGTAACCATATCAATTTCTAACATTAAATTTAATAATTGAAGTCTTTAATTTAACCGCTATCCACCAAAAGAGATAACATTTTGGGATCAAGCCCCACATTTTCTCAACGATTCTTGTTAGCCCTCCAAATTTTACAGTTCTGATGATATTTCTAGGAAAGTTTCAAATAGTTCTGAGGTAGATGGCCAATATTGCTAAGCCTCCTGCAGGAATTTAAATTAGTTTTAGATGGAATACGCTACAACAGTGTTCGCAAATTATGGTTATTGACGCGTACCAAACTAATTCCGTAAAATAATTTTTTTTTATGTGTAACATTAAAGATCAATCAGAATCGGGCTTTAATACGCCAGATTTTTATTTTTGTTTTTCAACGCAAATTTGTCTAGGAAGAGGGCGATAAAATAACTTAAGATAAATGTTATTTTCTCGGAGTCGGGTTCAATATCTAAACCCCAGACAATTGTCTTTAGCCGTTCGGTTCCTAATTATTTTTATAATATTCATCTGTAAAAATAGAAACTCAACGATTTATCGAAGGAAGATCTGTTGACAATAATTGGTATTGTAAAATAAATGGTTAAGTATAGGTTGCATTAGATGAATTATAACGATTATGAATTTTAGGTCTCCATACGAACTTCCAGTTTCAAATCTCTTCGCGTGAATTAGCCTTCCTACTAAACTATTGGAAAAATCTAGTTTTTGATTTATGGTACCGACCATAATACCATTAGTTAATCTTAAGGCCACGAAATAATAAGTTTTATATTAGGAACTATTTATAATATCTACAACATATTTCAGATATAAAATTTCACTAAAATCCTTCAACAAATATGCCTGTTCTTTCAGGTTAAGCCGTTTTTGATCTGATTATCCTAGTGGCAACTCTCATTTGCTATCAGTTCCTTGTAACTAATCTAAACGCAACGTGCTCCAAAACTAAAGATATTTAAGCTAATGAATAAAATATCGCTAAACTCGTAAAATTTGCGATGGTTTAGCGAGAGGATGCGATGGTTTGGTGTGCCCGGCGATTTTTTACTTGTAGAAAAAAATGGAATAAAGAATCTGAATGAAGTAATGTTGAATGTTTTGGCTTCTATGAATAAAACAAACATTTACGAGTGGTAGAAACGTTTCAAAGACAGCCTTGAAGAACTTAAACCCGCGAAGTTCAAAATTTCCTCGACTTTTTGATCAAACCATATATTTTTTCAGCTATAATTTTCTTTCAAGATTTCATTTCTCGAAAATATTTGGTATTCGTAAAGGTTATATGTCCAAATTGAGTTCATGCTTTCCCATTTCCCAGCATTCCGATATTTGGACTTTATCAAAACTTTAAAAACGTCTTTTCCATTTTTGGTGTAAGAATAACTGCAAAAAAGATCGATTTTTAAAAACTCAAATTTTTTTTTGGCTTGCCGGACAAATTTCTAAACGTGCCAAGATTGGCACGCGTGCCATGTATTTGCGATCTCTGCTCTACAATGTCTTTTACGTTAATTTAGATTACACATTCGTGAAGCGCTGAGCGACAACGGTTAATGACCAAGAACAGTAAGCCTCCGTTTGGATACGCTACGGCGAATTCGTTATTTTTATTTGAATCTTATAAGACAAATTTCAACTTTCAACATTATGTCGAATTCGCCGTTTATAATTTTAAACCGTATTTTAACTTTGTTAAATATTCTAGCTATTAGCTTTCACAAAAGTATAACAAAATTTTAAAATTACGTTGAAAACCCTTAATTTTACAAAAGACGCAATTTGGCTTTTGATTTTGAGCGAATATTGCTAATAAATAAATTTTTTTCTAATAAATATCCATTCCACTGTTTTGAATTCGCCGTGAAAAATATTTGCGGCTCAGACTAAAACATCAAAGATACACCAGACTAATCGACGATTAAATATGATGATCAACTAATTCGTAGCTGCCCTTTTATCTTCATTTTTTAGTTAGGAGACACATTGCTTAAAGCCTTTAGCTTTTTTAGCCTTTAGTAATTAGTTCCTACATTTTGTTTAGTTTCAGCGAATTCAATTATTTGAAATAAATTTAGCGAATATTGTTCTCACAGAGATTCACTGTTTTGAAACTTAATTCGCCGTGAAAAATATTTCTGATCCGTCTGAACCACAAATAAACCAAGGTTTTAAACTAAATCGTCTCGGCTCTCATATATTCATGTTTTATTCGGTTAAGGCGAATTCGCAATTTCCTTTAAATCTTAAAAAAGACAAAATACTTTAGAATTTAGATGTTAGTATCTCCTCAACTCCTGTTTTTAAATAATTCAGACAAATCCGCCGCATTGAAATTTACTTAATATTATGTAATAGCTTCCTGAAAATTGTTTGTAACCCTGTGTAATAATTTTGTATAAACTATCGCCAACTTTCTAACCATATTGTATATTATAGTTATGCTATTTCCGCATTAATCAAGTTTCAACATACTATACAAAATGTATACAATTCCCATTGAACACGATCAAAGATTTATGTGAAAAAATTTCGAAAGGAAACAACATTTGATCCATTCGTAAAATAGCCAAACACATAGCATATAGATTTTTCTACATATACTTACAACAAAATAATGACCAATAATTGGATTATGTAAAAATAGAATTTCATTTACTAGAATATTTTCTAAGAATCTAACAAGAAATCAATAAATTATTCGACTGCAAAGCAAAATGTACTTTACCTTAAGCAGCATTTGTACATATGGCAAAGGCGTTATTTGTAATTAAAATCTTACAAGAATCTTGGTTTGAGATGTAGTATACTATTTGTTTACAATACAATAATATGTATGTACACGCATAAAAATCAAACAAAACTATATAAAATAACGGATTATTAAATAGTTTCTAATTCGTTGTATAAGCATACTAGCTGCGCGTATTCTAATGTCTAATTAGATCGCAAATCGTGTATGTATACGTATGTATAATTTAAGATCATCATTAGATTACAGAAGCGGGATCAGGTTCATGTAGACAAAACAAAACAAAAATTTTTTATAGAGCAGAACTAAAAGTTTATCCAACCTTAAACAAATTTCCATAAATACACGTACAATAAGCAAATAAAATCGCGATTTGCAGCAAAATTTCAATGTCACATCTCTCACCTACGCAATATAAATGTTAGTTTCTTGATTAATAAATAGGGTCGAATAGAGCTTACTAGACCTACAAAGTAATATTATTCAGTTTTGATTAGACGGCGATGATTTACGGTAAATATCACATACTTGAAGTTTTTTTTGGGTTCATATACTGTTTGGGTTTGATTAAAAAAAAATTTTAAACCGTTAGTAATTTTATAGAAATTTTAACAGTTGTTTATGTACTTTCAAGACGACTTAAGTCATAAGTCAATTACACAAGCCATACATACAAACAAGTTAATTATGAGAAATAGCTGATATCTTTATTTATAGAACGCATAATTAGTATACAGCATGTGTATGCTGTACCATACACTGTATATGGTTAAAGCAAGGTTTGATTAACCCATTTGATCCCACTGTACCTGTATGGGTACAGAAAAATCACTAACTTTACGACGCCACTACTGCGGTATTTAATGTCAAATTTCAATTTGTATTTTACCGTTATATATGGTTTTTAGTTTATTTGTCATATTTAAAAAAAAATCCATTTCGAGAAAGGATTTTGAGTGTTAAAAAATATTTAAAGTACAAATATTTTACACAATTTATTATTGGTGTGGGAACAAATGGGTTAAGTCAAAAAGTCAATTTGTAATTAACTTGCAATTTTTGTGAGCTGCGGAGATAGATGTACTTTTATACGTATATGAAGAATGCTGTAGCTTTGAGTCATATAAAAACTCACTCACATAAAACTAAACCCATTAACTGACTTTTAATTCCAACTCAATTCGTTATGCATCGCTTATATACATTATATCTATTGATCATAACTACTACAATCTTTCACCTGCTCTCTTTTAAACAGTACAACCTCTCTCCATAAATATTTTCGATTCAGTTGGATAATTTTTCTAATAGCTGCGCGTAAATTTTGCTGGTATTTAACGAACATAATGTAAAATACACAACAAACTTTCAAAATATTGAATTGCATATTTTGTTACACCACAGGCACTCACGCTATATGTACATATGTACAACAGAACTTGATCTGTGAAAAATGAAAAAGCTTACGAGATACAAAAAAAGCAAAACAATAACATATTACGTAATCAATTATATTGTTTTTGATTTAATTATGGGTAAATTACAAAATATTGACAGTCATTGTGTTAAATATGTATGTGAGTTCTATAAAGGTAAATAACTCTCGATTATATTTTTATGTTGTATAGTTTGTGTAATATGAATCATAATAAAGGCTAAAAAGAGAGCTAAATATTTGGATTTAGTCAGCAGTTAGACTTGAATATGATTTTATGATGATTCGATTAATTTCGATGTAAATCACAATTTGGAATTGGACACCAAATATTGACTGACTCGCTCTGTCTTTTACTTACATGCACGCGCAAATATAAATTACTCTTATATTCCTTAAAAATTTGAATTTTTTCAATCAATTTAGAGATACATCATTCAAAATGGTCCAATACGCAAACTAACTACAAAGATAATACTTTGAGAATTGTAATTTAGCCATTTTAGTTAAACTTTGAAAATTTCATGACAATAAGATTTCAGCAAGTTATAGCCAGCTATCCCTATGGTTGTGTAGATCAAATTAGTCACAAATTTAAAAAATTTCGTTCGTAATTTCTAAGCTTGATATTTGAAAATATTATAGCGTAAACTTATTTTAATTCTTAATTAACCGAAATTATATAATTCAAAGATGTGGAGGACTGGGCTACCTACGTAGCTATTTCTAGTATCTGTTTCAATAAATTTCTAAGATTTAGGGAAATTTTAATTTATAAATTTCAAAAATTTACAGAGATTCCAAAAATCTCTTACAGTTAATTTAAAATTCGTTAATTTATCGGCCGGTTTATAAATATTCATACTTTCACTTTGTTTATCAGATCAATCTTTCAAATTTATGTAGAGGGATTCTTAAACTTTTTGGAGTCGCGAGAAATCTGTCTAACAGATCAAGTTCTGATTCTCAAGAAGCTCTAAAAATAAGACTTTTGATTTAACACAAATTTGACGGCAATTATGACTGTTCTTTGATTAGTTTGTTAAAATATTTTAAAAACAGTTTAAACCGAATTTCTCGTGAAATAAATCAAATCGGTGGCATTGATTAGAACTTGGAACTCACATTTAAAAGGAAATGTTCAACATTTTTGTGTATAAAAAAACTCCAAACCCAGCAACGCACTACCTCACCACTCACCAGTAAGTCTGTGTCGTTACTTTGTTTCTATGAGTGAAGACAATTTACTGTAGAACACATTTACAAAAATAGCTGTATTCATTTCAGATGTGCAGAGATGCTGCTGAACGAAGAATGGAATCCCGAAATTATTTGAGAATCACAAAGTTATCTGATGAATTACTGGTTTTAACTTTTAAGCTAGTTTCTGTAGTTAAGCTGGCAAGATTTTATTCATCGGGTTTCGTTTTATCGTCGTTGTCAAATTTATGTTTAGTAAATCATTATAGGAGCTGTACAGTATGCTTCTTGCATTATCTTGATTATTTCACATTTTACGTCTTGAAGGCGTTCCTGTTATGGGACAAGGTACGAATAATCGCCTAGGCAAACTAGGTACGTGTCTAGGGCCCGTAAATTTTTGGGGCCCGTAAATTTCATGCTCCATTTGTTGGGTAGCTTTTGTTTTTCAGAACGGCCAAACAGTGTCTCGGAAGACTGTATTTTCAGATGGATTCTTGTCCCTTTATTTTTTAATCTTTCCTCCACTTCTTCACTTAAGTTATCTCGATTGGATTAAGGTAAGAGGCTTTGTGCCCTAAAAACCAATTTTTTGGAAACCGGCATGTTGGAATAAATAAGGCTCCACATTTTTCAAGATATCTTTGTACCTGTGTTGGTTCATTCGCTTATTAATTTTAAATATTTTCTCAACTCTCGCCAGGAAATTACTCTACCAAGTTCCTGCCTCCGTAGATTATGGCCTAAATCTTGTATATGGGTTCCAATTTTTTACTTATCGGGTATCTCACATATAGGTGGTACCTTGCCGACTCAAATAAACTAAACTTCTATTCGTCGCTCCAGAGGACCTTTTTCTCAAGGCGCTAATGGTTTATGCAGGTATTATTTTACGAAATTTAGCCTTCGTTTTAAATTTTGTTTAGAAACAATTCGCTTTTTGCGTCTACGTACAGCCTAGATTCAAACAGCCGACGTCTAATAGTCCTGTCTGACCAAACATTGCTCAATTTGTGGGGTGATACGGCTCTATTTTTCTGAAAGTCAAAAAAGCATCACAAGCTTGTCCTTTTCTAGGTCTGTTATCATTATAGATTTTATTGACACCATAAACCATCTCCTTTGAACACTGTAAATTTTCTGCAGTTACTCCCATCATTGCATTTCGTTTCCAATATTTCCATACTATCAGATTGGTCATTTCTGCAGTTCAGCTGCGAATATATCCACGTATAAAATAAAACGCCTTTTGCGGTTAAAATTTCTATTGAAAAGGATCTAGTATGCTAATTATTTATCACTGGGCTCATTCAGTATAACGCAGCGATTGCTGCATTGCAGCGCTGAGTTTTCCATAGTAAAAATCAAAGGCACATTTAAAAATCCGCAAAGCAAACTATTTTTCCGCTATAAAAATGAAGCAGCAATGCAAAGACTCGATGTTGATATACGAAATCGTACAGAACCGATTTTACAAAGTGATAAAGTAATTTTAAATCGCTGCTATTTATGTATTTACGCAAAAATATCGCAAAAATTGCACCAATCTGTTTAATTTTGGAAAACAACTGTTTAAAATAGCTGCGCGCTATATATAGAATCTGCCAATTGTTTTTAATTTTCTTTCAATAAGTTCCTCTGAAGATTGAGGTTTCAGATTCCTTTGTAGCCCACGTGAAGTGGTTTCTTCGAAATATTCTTTATATCGCTTTGTTCTGGATTTTTTCGACGTGTGAGGAACGTTTTTCCTGGAGGCTTTAGAATTCGTCTAATATTACATTCTTCATTTTAAGCCCGTCAAGTCAGTCATGATGGAGTTCTTCAACACTTGTATCCTTCTTCTCATAGCACCCTCGATGTAATTGATGTCATTCCATATAGTGGGCCTTTGATTTCATTCAGCTTCTCTTTTTGTTGGTTGATTTGTTGTTCAACTTTTAAGTACATACTTGGTTTCTGCTGTGCTGATCAATATTTGAGTTTAAATGTGTTTGTTGGTCATTTTTACAGGCTTGATATTAGGAACCCCTTCAAAATCTCTATTAGTGCCTTCAAGTTGATGCTGCTTCTTCGATTGCTCGTTCGCTGTTGCTATCTATTGTGTTTGAGCCACGTGCTCTTCAGCTTCTGGTAATTCCGGCACTGGTGGGATTGTGCAATTTTGACAAACGTCCAGTCTTTGCGTCGTATAACCATTTGTTGCTTTGCTAACTCAAACACATTACGCATGCCTAGACGACGACAAAACAAATTATTACAGCAATATTGCATACAGAAATATTTGACCTGATTCATCCAATTTCATTCAATTTTGCCTTATTCTATAAATAAAGCCAGGTAGTTTATGAAGCGAGTTTTAAGATTAATTAATAGGGTTTCTTAATCTTCAGCTCAGCTTAAGTCTGTTATTTTAATTACCTAATATATTAAGCCACAAATAATCTTTCGATATACATATACCATCGTTAGTACCTAATGAAACCGACAAAGGTGGGAATAATTGATGACCAGTTTTGTTTCATTTCAATTTGAGGACAAGCTCAAATGACGCTTTCAGGAGTATCTTAAATTGTTTGATTAAAAATATTGAGGAATGGTATCCCGTCTATAATATAAACTAAACATAAAAAAATTATGTTCGCTTCGCTTCATGAATTTAATTTAGACAGATAGACAGACAGACAGAAACAACACAGCGTGTAGAGACGAAATATATCCAATTTTAAAATGCACACTGTTTCCGTTTTTATCATAGAAACGGATATACAACACAAAATTATTAATTTGTAAAACTATCAACACTTTAATGAGTAAATTTGTATAAAACAAGGTAATTTTTGTTGGATTTTGTTCGCGAATGTGTTAACCATGTCCCATATTATTGTTAAATGTTAGGAATTTATAATTTGTTTTTTTTTTTTGTTTTTGTAGTTTCGAGTAATGTCATTATGTATACTTGTTGTATATTATTTACTTGAGTGAAATGGAAAAGGGCGAATAATTAAATAGAAAATAATAAATCGATACGACAGAGGAATATAATTTGTGTTGTGGTGTCTCTAGTCGTTTAAAGAACACAACAAAAATCTACTTTAGTGTGTGTGGGTTGAATGGCCCAAACTACATAACTCAAATATTGGATAGAGTACAATAATCTTTTTGCGTGTCTTAACAATATGTTGTGCTCCAAATATTTATTTGACTCATTTATAATCACCCGCAAATTTTAAATATCACCCCACCTAAATGCTAATCGAAATTTTGGGATCAATAAATTCATATCCGATCAAATAGTAATTGGCATGTTAACTCTAAAAATTCGAATACATCGTGGTGTCATAAATTAATTATTTATGTACCAGGGCTTTCGTTTTTCAATATACATTAATAATTCATTCTATTGATTTACTTTATTCATTTAATTGAGATTTTATCAAATTAAAAGCAAAAAACATGTATGGAAATGATAACAAGAAAATATTCGAAACAAAAAAAAATTGTTATCGGTCGTGCAAATATTTTTATAAAAAAATGACAAGCACGATATAAAAATAGGTTTAGCGATTTTTTTTTTTTCAAAAATGACGTATCCGCTTAGAATCCAATCGATTATCCGTTGAAAAAACATTTGATGAACTGTAACCCAACCGCGTAAATTTAATAAATAGTTTAGGCAGAGTTTGTTGCATTCCTCAGATGTTATCTTATCTTACTCATATAATTGTATATAGCTAGCTTATCATACTCAGAAAGTGTCGTGGCTAAATAAATATTTTACAACTATTTCTATAACTTGGAAATGTAATTAAATTTTCAAGATCGTTGTCAGATAACAAAACAAAATTAATAAAACTGAAATATGATATCATAACCCGAAATCAAGCATGTCCGGTGGTATGCATCACATTTACCTGTAACTTACTCGTTTATATAGGAAAGGAAAAGCTATGGGATTTCTAATATAAATGTGTACACCTTAATCTCTCCTATAGATATAAATATCAGATAATGTGTTATCAAAACAAAAACCTAAAAATCATGTAAATATTTCCAATTATAATATTGTTAGATTGTTTTCTAATAGATAAATTTTAATTACATATTTTGGTTATCAAAATGTAGCACAAAATATAATTTTAATTTGTATAGTTTATAATATCATCCGCCTTATGTGTAAGCATAGCGCTGTAATCAAAATGTTATGTAACTTATTTGATCAACAGCAACAACAGAAAATTTAATTCAATTATATTAAAATGGTCGAATTTAATTATGATAAAGAAATTTGATAATTGAATGCGATAATATACATTATGCACTTAAGAATAATTTTATCAGGGTCGAGATATGAAATGAGGCTTGCAGTAATTGAAAATCATGTAATTTGATCGTTTGAATTGATCAATGCCTTCCTGATAGTAGTTGTGGTGTACTACATAATTTGAAGTTGAGTAATATTTCAGTTAATTTGCATCTATACACCACATTTAATCATCGTTTCCAGCACATCACTCGTTTGGAATACTGCAGCATTGAACAACCAAGTTATTCGGAACACCGAATCTTGGAAAATAAACCACTTCTTTCTTAAAGTCCAACATAGGGCAAAATTCATCTGTGTAGGCCTAAAAATCTCTGGTTGAATGATGGTTATCTTGGTGCTATTCAGGAGAAAGACAGCGCACGCCAACGAAATCTATAACAAGGAACAATACAATGTTATAACGCCTATATGACTGCAAGGAACGCAATATCCAAAATTCTAGCCTGATAATTAAAAACGGACTCTAAAATCGTCCTCGAAGTGTGGCGGAATTTTTCTCCTAAATTTTTCGGTATTCCTCATCAATAAAATGTTAATTGGTAATTTACAAAGACTGCCCACTGGTGACCGGGATGATGAAATATCTATGATATATATTTTTTAACGACCATGATATCGAAAGTTTAAATATTACTAACACGTTTGTATTTTAATGAAAGTCGGTAAAATGGAACTGGCCTTATTCACGATTATTTGTGTACAAGAATTTTCAACCCTTTCTTAATTAAATACCGGCTAAGTGATTGAATGATTCATTACATGGTTAGATATAACATTATTATTATCAAGGAGAAAATTGAAGAATCCAAACTAAATATAAAATCTAAGTAGTCAGGGGAATGATTTAAATCGACCTGCATTTATGCCTTTTTTGTATGTTATCTTTATTGAGAACCGCCAATTTTTTGTATTTGTACATAGTTGGAAACGAATTACTATGATTCTAACAAAATAAATCAAACTTTGACAGATATATCAAATTCTGGCGAATTCTGAGATGGTTTATCGAATTCTGACGTGATATTTCGAATTCCGACATTATGTATATGAAATTCTGACATGATAGATATACCAAATTCTAAAAGATGTATCGAATTCTGACAGTATATAGCGAATTTTAAGATGATTTATCGAATTCTTACATAATATCAAATACATAATATGTAGAATTTTTACATGATATATGAAATTTAACGAGTCTTACAGTTCTGAGATGATATATCGAACTCTGACTTTGTCGTTTCCAATTCTACATGATGTAAAGAATTCGGATATTAAGTCAAATTCTGAGGCTACATAAAGAATTTTGACATAATTCTGACAGATACATTGAATTCTGATAGTATATAGCGAATTCTGAGATGTACATATATCGAATTCTGACATGATATAACAAATTCTGACGGATGTATCGAATCTAGTAAGATACTCATAATTCGGAAGTAAAATATACAAATTTGAATATGATAAGTTCTGACAATATGTAACGTATTCGGATATGGTATTTCAAATCCTTGCATAATATATCGAACTCCGACGTGATATAACGAACTTTTACATAATAAGTATAAAGAATTCTGACAGGATATTATATCAAATTCTGAGGTGATTTGTGATGATATATTCCGAATTCTGAAATATATCGTTATATATATCAACGGTATATATTCTGACAGATACGTCAAATTCTGGCACTATATAGCAAATTCTGACATGATATTTTGAATTATCACATGATATACTCGTATAGAATTCGGATATGATATATCGAATTGAACATGAATAACGTCGAACTCTGAGATGATAAATCGAATTCTGGTATAATATATAGAATTCTTAGATAATAATATATTATATTCTGACAGGATATAACAAATTCGATGATTTCTGATCATATTACGAATTCTGACATTTATCATCGATATATCAAATTCTAACATGATTTATTGAAATCTGATATGGTATATCGAATAATAACGGAAGCTATGTGTTATTTGTAATTAAGAAACGGATAATTAACCAGAGATAATAAATCCAGCCTTCCAACTAATGATAATATCAGCGTTTCAAAGTTGCCTTTAAACCAAGCACTACCTCAAACAAAGATTTAATAACCATCCAAGACGTTCTGCATCACTTTTGTCATTCAAAACCAAAGGTATGGCATTAATGTTTAGCTTTAGCTTTAATTTGAATGGAATAGAAAACCTAATGTTTTTTTTCAATTTTTTCCGATTCAGAGCAAGTGTGACAGTACGATAAATTGTACAAAATTAGATCTAACCTTATGGCCATAGAACATAAAAAACAGTTGAAAACTACTTCAATGGTTAGTGTACTGTGGATAGTTAAAATAAGGGCTGCGGAGTCGGGAGTCGGAAACTCGGAACAATACTGACCGACTCCGACTCTTCATTTTATATTTTTGTTTCTCTTTTAAAATGCACCTTAGCTTTAGTTACAAAAATTCTCCAATCAGTATATTTGGCCCCGGTCAATTTTATAAAGAATGGCATTCAGAAATAAAATCATCGTTAACACTCATAGTGAAATTGCTATGCTTGATAACGAGATATTATTGGCGGGAACTTATGTCGACCCTAAGGTTAAGTAGAGTATTTATTAAGTGATGATCAAAAATCAACAAAAGTAAGAGTCTTAATATTCTTGAGGCCATACCAATTTTAAGAACAAATTCGTAATTAATTTAAACTGTCGAAATTTGTTATTTTTTTTTTATTTCGTTAATTATTCTTTAATTTGATTTTTAATTTTTGTTATGTTTAAATTATGATCTAATGTTCTAATAAATCGTATTATGAATTTTATAATATTTTGGTTACATATAGAAGTTGGAGTCGGAGTCGGACCGTCAATTTTTAATACATCGGAGTCGGAGTCTAAGAATTATTTTACCGACTCCGTAGTCCTGGTTAAAATCATGAAGTTTCATAAATGTATGGACTATTTAGGGTCAAATTTTAAACTAGAATCGATAATTTATGTAAAGAAACTAAGGACTGTAATCTTTCCCATAACCCTAATCCCGCTCTCAATCTGAATATGTTTATTTGATTTATGTTGCAAATAAACATTAAAACACTTTCGTTAACACGTAGTAATTAAATTGGTCTTACTAACAAATACCGTAACATGTAAATGAGTCTGCATACTAATTAGCTAGATATTTTTAGAAGCCAATCCAATTACCAAAACGAAAGTAAATCTTAATGTGTTTTGTGTACTAAGTACATGCGCCGGTAATATTATTTACAAATCAATCGTTTACTTTCAATACTACTATCAAATAAGGCACGACGAATAGTAAGAAGTTTGGTAAGAAAACGCAAATTAATTATTCATATCATATGACTAATAGTAATTATTATCGGAGTTAGTTTATTGTTAGGTAATTTCATTGTCAAGTTTGTGTTTATTACTTTTACATACATACGTTAGGAGGTAGTTTGGCTCATTAAGTGTAGTTTCCTTAACCCATTGCCGCAAACGATAGTCTGTCCAATTTGTTGGTGATATGCAAGCGAATTACGGCTATAGCCGTCGTTTGCGGCAATGGGTTAAAGATGAATAAGTAGATATAAACAAAACGGAACTACAAACGACTTGGTTTGAATA
The DNA here is from genome assembly GCA_963556165.1 of Tipula helvola. Classification (NCBI taxonomy): domain Eukaryota; kingdom Metazoa; phylum Arthropoda; class Insecta; order Diptera; family Tipulidae; genus Tipula; species Tipula helvola. The sequence goes on along the minus strand of OY744483.1, from coordinate 343,689,481 downwards.
ATAGTTGGTCAACAGTATGTTTTTATAAGCTAACCTAAACAATAAACCAAAAATATTTTTTTTTTACGGAAATCATTTAATTTCGGGGTCAATAACCAAAATGCCCAGCCAATAGTGAATACATAATGACGTATTGCTTTCGCTGTCGTATTTCTATAACATAACACAGAAATTATGTATTCAAAACCGCGTAGCAATATTCCATCACCTGCACCAAAGAAAAAAACTGGTTATTGTGCTTAATATTAAGCTCTATAATAGTACACGGTTGATTAAGTTCAAGATCATGGTCATCGATGGACGATTTGTAAATTTTAGAAATTTCAATGAATCATTTAGATACGATATTGATGATCGAGTGAAGATCGACAAAAAATGATACTAAAATGCTAATTTTTGGTGAAAACTATAATAGTGAAAATCGGATATATACATATAAGAGAAACTTAAAACATTTTCCCGACAAATCGCGATACCTTGTATCATTTAATCATGCGGCGCTGCAATTTAATCCAATCTATTTCGATAAAACTCATTTCCCGCACATTTTTTTGTTATGTCGACAAAGTGTATATAATACGTAAAATCTCGCATCTAAATTAAGGTCATATTTATTTATTATATATTACGTACTATACAAAATTAACAGTTGCGATTATAATACATACATATAAGTGACTGACGGAAAATTAAATTTTACTTTTTTTTATAATTTTCCATGATCGTGTGCCAATTATCGTGCGCTTTGTTTCCCTGCACAACACACACACACACATATGTACATAGATTTGTTTAACTTTCTTCGTTTAATAATAATTTTGCTTCTCTTATGCTTTTGTGTTAAATTAATTAGTTTTCACTATTACTTGATTTCGATATCGCCATCGATCGATTGATCGCGAGTTTTTAATTTTTTTAATTAGAAAAGAAAAATTTATAAATTATTGTTATTGATCGTAAAGCGCAGACGGATGTTTAATTGGAAAAATGTGACGCTTCATTCATTGCATAGATTAAAATCTCGATTGGAGAGTAGGCCATCAAAATTTGAATATGTACGATCAACTCTGTCACAAAATATTGTTTCGTAATTATTAAAACAAAGCTTTATTCAAGGTTTACTCTTCAAGTTCAAATATGAAATTTGATGATTTTTTAAAGATTTGATCATGTTTTTGTTGTAAAATAGATATCATCACGTTTTAAAACCTTCAATTAGACGAAGGATTGTTCACGATCGCTATATTATTACAGAAGCGTATATCTATTTTCGTTATGATCCATATTTAATTAATTAAAATGTTTTTTTCAATACCTCAATGTTGTAAATGCTAAAATTTTGAAGTGCTTTGTAAGGTATTTTGTGATAAGAGCACTTTTATTTTATTGGGTGTATATCGTCATTTTAAATTAGCTCGGCGGCGATATATATCGTCGTAATCAATTAGTTATTAGGTATTTCAAATAGCTCTAGTTAGATACGAACGGAAATTATTTATATTAATCTTATCAACGACGGGTGAACATTTTCAATATTTTTCCGTATCGTTAACTTTTGTATACTTAAACATATACAGTATACCTTGTGTGTACATTAAACTCATAATTTATCAACTTTCATTTTAACACAAATGGCCAAGTTTCCATTCCAATGAAGAAGCATTTTGATTATTTTGTATAATTCTGCTTTATAACGAAAGTGAAATTTGCGTTTTGTATTTTTTTTTAATTCGAGCAATTTACAAAGTCAGTCGGGCGCAGCTTTAATTCGAATAATATGATGAATGAGAAAAGTAAATTTTGAATATGATTTAATCCGTCATAATTTCATGTTAGTTTCTAGAATTTAGATTACAAAATTATTTATTGTCTTGAGGGGCGAAGGATTTAAGGTTTAAAGTATGTGGTTGTAAAGCCAAAATGTTTAGTCAAACCTAGTACTACCTGGAATTTCCTGGGGCTCTTAAATCAAGAGATCAGGAAGTGAAGTAACTAAAGTAGCTAGATTCATCAACAACATATTTACACAGATATGCTACAAATCCATATTTAAGAGAAAAATTAGCAACAGTAGCACCGGGAAAGTAACCGTGTCTTTCATAACTGCCAGAACTAAAATTGTTGCTTTCTTCAAAATTTTACAATGATATACAGCACGGTTATAATCGACTGAAAAATCGTTTTCCACCCTATTGTGGTGAATTTTTATAGGAGCTGTAAAATGTCTCTAGATCAAAACCTTACCAAGTGCCAGTAATCCAGTGCTGTAATTGTGAGTTTGATAAGTAACATACTCTGATTTAGGATTAATAACGTTATAACATTTAATGCGATAACATTATAACACTTGACTAATTACGAATTTAAAGGGAATGAATCCGCTGATCATCTATTGTTATTTAATGGGGTACAAAAGTGTTACAAAACGATTAATGCATATCAAAATTCTAGATAACTAAGTTCAACAATTAAATCTATTTACGATTTGCCATCAGTAAATGTTATTCAGAGTAAACTCATGATTCGGTATGATTTAATATAGTTTCCCGAATTTAGATTACAAAATCTGGTATAATCTATTAATATGTTATGTAATCGGAATACATACATATTTTATTAGTTTTGCTAAAGTGTTTGAAGAAAAATGTTCAAAATAATTTCAATTGTCGCGATTTTACTAGCGTCTAGTGATTTTGGCTCTGGTGATATTAGTCATCGAACTGTGTGTGATAATGATGCTGAATCTTGTGTTGAATGTAATTCAACGATAGATAAAATCGATAATGGTTACAGTGAGGCCAACATTTCGTATCAACCAATATTACTAAATTACGTAAATAACTTCCGCGTTGGATCGGCAAACAACGGAAGTATCTCGAATATGAAGTATACGATATGGACGAATGAATATCATAATCTGATGAAAAATGTGGTAATGGATATCGGTGAAGGGAATATTACCTGCGTTGACAGTAAGTAGTGTGATCTTGTTTAGATGTTGATCTAACCGGGTGTGTATTTAAAGGTCGCATAGGCGATGGGTTACATTTATCAATCGCTGAAAAGATTTTAACGGGTGATAAAGCACCAAATGAGATGGAATTACGTGAACGAATACTCGTGTTAATTGGGCTTTTGGAGCTGGAAAATGGATTGATTTTTACTCGATTTGATACTAGTCGATTTGGATGTTTTTTCAGTGTTAAAACCTCTTTCGATAATAATAAACCAATCTATCTCCTAAGATGCCTATTTTTTGCCGATATCATTCCAGGCACAAAACAAATAACAGGTGCGGGCTGCAAAAATTGTTCACATGATGATAAATGTTCAGTAACTTACAAAGGATTATGTGGTATGATAAGATTCAAATAAATTTTAGGCAAGTAAATGCTAAAATTAAATCTGTTCTTTACGTTTTACAGTGAACAAACGATATGCGGAACCCAAAATGAGTCGAGCAAGCACCAATAACTTGGAACGTGCAGAATATTGTGTTATCAATGCTATTGTGCTATTAGTGCTATCTCTAAAATTGGGGTTTTAATCAATTGTTTTGTAATTAAGTAGGTTTGAACAGCGATAATACAATAAAATAAAAATTTAGCTTTCAAAATGTCTATAATTGGTAATTGGTCTCGAACATCCACACACAGTTTGTTTTATTTTTTTATTTTTCTAATATTTACAGATACAGACAAAATAAGTAAAATCGCGTCTCATTTGATTAGTTTCTATTTTGTCTTATAAACAACTATTTTTCTATAGTTTTCTAATTCCGTTACAAGCATATTAAAATAGCAAATTGCAAATTTATATTTCACCACGGTTGTAGTTACAATGAGTATTCTAATCTTAACGGCATTCTCTATTAAAAACTATTTTGTTATTGTGGGATTTTGGTGTACAAAATGTGTCATCACCGATTCCAAATCACCGATCGGTTGAAATTCACTTTCAGTTTTTTCACCCGTACAGGCATGTGGCATGCCTTATGGTATATAGTGTAAATGATGACTCATGTCGCGTAGACGACGTCTTATCTTATCGCCAAACTCAATAACGTAAATAATATGCGATATACTCGAAAATTGTTGTTGTCTCGCATGGTTTCTTGGTTATTTTTACCTATCGCGATTTTTTTTTTATTTTATTAAATCGATGTTTATGAATCCGCTATAAATGTCACTACTACAGTAAAAAAAAAATAAAAAATTGGAACACACGATATACAACATGATGATAAATCTTTCTTTTATTTATAGGAATCGAGAACAAGCATGATGGATTCCCAGCTTGTATGGGCCAGGGATTCCGTTGAGGGTTATATTAAGGCGTCCATATCCGAAATTGGAACACACGAGTTTGAGGTGCAGCCGATTGATTCGAAAAACCACAAACGTATTCTTACCACTGAAGACATATTTCCAGCGTGTGAAGGAGAATCAGATTACAATGATAACTGTAAGAAATTTTTTCTTTCTCTCTCTCATCACTTAATAGTTTATAGGTTTTGTAATATAGTTTTAAAACATTTAAGATTCAAAACAAATCATAAATTTTAATTATGACTCGCATGATACAGTCAAACTCCCAAACTAATATGATTTCGCGCATTTTCAGGTGAATTGATGTTCCTGAATGAGGCAACTTTACTGCACAACATAAAAAATCGTTACTACAAAGATAAAATTTATGTAAGTAGGTATTTTAAATTGCATGCCTTCTAATTTCATTCCTTCATCATTTTCAGACGTACGTGGCCAATATATTGATTGCCGTTAATCCGTATAAAGAGATCAAAGATTTGTATACTAGTGTGTCTGTGAAGCGATACAATGGTAAATCGCTTGGTGAACTATCGCCTCATGTGTTTGCTATTGCAGACAAAGCCATTCGTGATATGCGCGTTCTCAAACAGTCCCAATCGATTATTGTATCGGGTGAATCTGGTGCCGGTAAAACTGAGTCGACAAAATATTTACTGAAATATTTATGCGATTCAATGGCGGCCGCTGGACCGATTGAACAAAAAATTCTTGACGCTAATCCTATCCTAGAAGCGTTTGGTAATGCCAAAACCACCCGGAATAATAATAGTTCAAGATTTGGGAAATTTATCGAGGTACATTACGATGATAAGTGCCAAGTGGTGGGTGGTCATATATCACATTATCTATTGGAAAAGAGTCGAATATGTACACAAAGTGCGGATGAACGGAACTATCACGTTTTTTATTTATTGTGTGCGGGAGCTCCACAAGATTTGCGTTTAAAATTAAATTTAGGCAAACCGGATGATTTTAAATATCTTTCGGGGTGTACTCAATATTTTTCAAACGCAACGACTGACAAAAAAATTACGAATGCACAAAAATCGCAGGACCATTTGAAAAAGGGAGCCCTAAAAGATCCACTACTCGATGATTACAACGATTTTAATGCACTAGATCAAGCATTATCCCGGTTGGGTTTAAGCAATACCCAAAAATTAGAAATTTATAGCCTAGTCGCTGCTGTGCTGCACTTGGGAAATATTTCGTTCGAAGAAAATCCGGGAGACGCGAAAGGTGGTTGCCAAGTTACACCAGATTCCGAAAAGACCTTAAAGATTACTGCCCAACTTATCGGTGTCGATCCAATGGAGTTACGACAAGCTCTAGTCTCACGAGTAATGTTGAGTAAAGGAGGTGGTATTAAAGGTACCGTTATTATGGTACCTCTAAAAATATACGAGGCTAATAATGCGCGGGACGCTCTAGCCAAAGCACTATATAACCGATTATTCGATCACATCGTAACTAACATCAACTCTAGTATTCCATTTAAGGCGTCGAGTTATTATATTGGTGTTCTCGATATTGCCGGTTTCGAGTACTTTACTGTAAATTCGTTCGAACAATTTTGCATCAACTACTGCAACGAAAAGCTCCAAAAGTTCTTTAACGATAATATTCTCGGATTTGAACAAGAACTTTATAAAAAAGAAGGTTTGAATGTGCCTCAAATCGAGTTCACCGATAATCAGGATATAATCGACCTGATAGAGGGCAAATCGGGTGGTATTTTTAATATACTCGACGAGGAGTCTAAATTACCCAAATCATCACCCGCCCATTTTACATCAGAAGTACATAATGCTTGGCAAAACCATTACCGAATTTCGTATCCTCGATCTTCGCGACTAAAAACCCATCGAGTGCTACGAGACGACGAAGGATTTTTGATTCGGCATTTTGCGGGCGCTGTTTGTTACAATACAAGCCAATTTATAGAAAAAAATAATGATGCTCTTCATGCCTCTCTCGAGGGACTTGTCCAAGAATCAGCAAACCCTCTAATCAATAAATTGTTTTTAGCAAGCGGGACAACAAAAGGAAAATTAAATTTTATCTCTGTTGGCTCTAAATTCAAGTCTCAACTGGCCGAGCTGATGGAAAAACTTGAGAAAAACGGAACAAATTTTGTCCGCTGTATCAAACCGAACAGTAAAATGATTGACCACGAATTCGAAGGTGGCCTAGCCCTTACCCAATTAAAATGTTCAGGCACAACATCGGTGCTGGAACTCATGGAATTTGGTTTCCCATCTCGCGTCCTATTCAACGACTTGTATCGCATGTATAAAGATTTCCTGCCGCCAGAGTTGGCCAAACTACATCCAAAAACTTTCTGCGAAGCTATGCTTCATTCCCTACGGCTAAGCCAAAAAGATTTTAAATTTGGTATCACAAAAGTATTTTTCCGACCAGGGAAATTCGTTGAATTCGATCGCATCATGAAATCCGATCCGGAGAATTTACGAAGCATTATCCAAAACGTGAAGAAATGGTTAGTACGATCGCGATGGATAAAATCTGCGTTCTGTGCCATTTGTGTCATCAAACGTAAGTACATTTGAATAGTTTGATTTAATTAAATTTTATTTTATTTTTACAAAAAGGCTTGGCACTAATCCAATTGCGATCGATTGTGAGTTGTTATATTCAATGGAGGATTTTGAATTAGAGCATGCGCGAAGTATGTAACCTATGATTACTTTAATTTTTTATCTTTCGACCAAAATCTGACTCAGGACTCGGATACAAATTCATGCTTTTATCTGTTTACAAATCATTCGTGCGCTAGTCCAGTGTGTATTTGAAATGAAATCCATTGGAAATGGCCAACTTTCAAAAATATTTTTTACCTTTAAATCTAGTCAGATCGCGTTTAACTTCATGCTTTTTGTCTTACATCAAATAAAACAGCTCACATCAGAGATTTGCGCCATTTTCATAACAGTTAGTAACAGATTTTATTTTTGTTGATAGTTAAAAATCGTATCCAATATCGTAATAAAAGCGTACTACTCATACAAAAAACGGTTCGTGGCTATTTGACGCGTAAGAAGCATATGCCTCGAATTAAGGGACTGTCCAAAATTAAGGCCGTACAAAAGAACATCAAACAAACAGAACAGGTTGCCAGTCAATTGAAATCGGATAAAGAGTCGTCTCTTAAGAAGATGCAGGAGATTTATGCATTAATTGATAGTTCGGTTAAACGAATTAAAATGGATGATAAAATAACGGCGAGCGAGATTGATAAACTTTATGCAGAACTTATGAAGAAGGTGGATCAAGAGACGGCCGGCCTTAAGAAAAAATTGGAACAGCAACGTAATGCTGAGGAGCAGGAAAGATTGCGTAAAATACAGATGGCGATCGAGGCTGAACGTAAGGCTAAAGAGGAGGAAGAACGGCGAATTCGAGAAGAAGAGGATACTAGAAAGAAGTATAAACGCTTTTTCACAATTTGTTTAAAGTTTGATTAACAATTTTAATTTTAGGAAAGCTGAGATGGAGGCAAGACGCAAAGCAGAAGAGTCTGAACGTCTAAAACAGGAGGAACAGGATCGCAAGGCAGCTTTAGCTCTTCAAGCACAATTGGAGCAAGAGGCTCAAGAAGATACTCGCTACCGTCAACAACTGGAACAAGAACGGCGAGATCATGAGCTGGCTCTTCGACTGGCTCAAGAATCAAATGGCCAGGTTGAAGATAGTCCACCTCTAATTCGAAAGTATGTTCCCTTTTTTGTTTTTTGGAATCCAAAACCTCAACCATATTTTTTTATATCGGTTCTCGAAAATCTTGTATAAAATATTCATTCCTCCAAAAAGGGCTGTAAATATTGCCGCATCCTAATCCAAAATCCCATCTCATTCTCACGAAATTTGTTTATATTTTATCATTTTAATGTTAATTTTTTTTTTTTAATTATGTTGTAATCACATTCAAATATCTCATGTACAAAAATATTTTCCAAATACTCTTCTCAGTGGTCCAAGTGAAGTGACACCTTTGGGTAATCCGAACAGATTAATCAGGTATAAAATGTTTTAAGCAGACAGAACAAAAATCACATTAATTCATTGTTAATTTTTTTAAATTATTTTAAGAAGTTTGAAACGATTGAATCTTAAACGGTGAAGGGTTAAATCGATTCAGGCATCGTGTGCGAAACGAATTGGTTTTTGCGACCAATATCGGTTCACAAGATTTGTGTTTTGTAATATTTGTAGATATTTTGTATATTTTACTAGTGTTGGGGTGGTGGATAAATACTACACTATTCCTAATTTTAATGCTTCATTGTATCATAAAATATTAACCCTTGCATGCACGATTTAGTAGATTATGTGAAATTAGTTTGAATTTCGTTGATAATGAAGGTTAAAATCTAATGTTTTCCCTCCTCCCTAAAAAAATTTCAAGATCTGAAAATATTCGTGCACAACAACAACTGGCTGGCAAGCAAAAACACGATTTATCAAAGTGGAAATATTCCGAGTTGCGTGACACGATAAATACTTCGTGTGATATTGAGCTACTCGAGGCATGTCGCCATGAATTTCATCGCCGTTTGAAGGTTTATCACGCATGGAAGGCAAAGAATCGTAAACGAACAACTATGGAGGAAAATGAACGGGCACCAAAAAGTGTTATGGAAGCAGGTACGTGTCGTGCTTCATTTTTTTATGATAAATTTTACTTATATTTTATATAAATAATCCGTAGCTGCTAAGGCCCCACCACGATTACAACCAAAACAAGAAATAACATCGTCAGTCCATCGCTATTTTAGAATTCCGTTTGTACGCCCTGTCCCGAATTCAGCCGATCCTGGCAAGCGGGGTTGGTGGTATGCGCATTTCGATGGCCAATACGTTGCTCGTCAAATGGAACTTCACGCTGAGAAACCGCCAATCCTACTAGTCGCCGGTGTTGATGATATGCAAATGTGTGAATTAAGCCTGGAAGAAACGGGTCTCACCCGAAAACGTGGTGCTGAAATATTAGAACATGAATTTAATCGCGAATGGGAGAAGAATGGTGGTAAGCAGTATCGTAAAACGCCATCTGCGCCACCAGCAAAGTAGGACGACAAAATTATTATTATTTAGAGATATTTATACATTTATATGACAATTATATTGTGTGTGCCTTGGAGGGACCTTAGAGACGGCAACTATTTACTACTTTATGTATATACACATATATTTACATTTTTTTTTTTTTAAATTACCTTATTGTGCACATTCCAACAATATTCTAAGGATATAGTTCGCTAATTATTATTATGCAGATGTTTCAATAATTTACTAATTAATTTACATTTTTTTTTTTTTTTGTGGTGACAGAATTTATTACATTATGTTATTTGTAAGATATAATTTTTAAAAATAAAAATATTAAATAAAAAATTACCTATTTAAAATTATGATTGAACCTGTTGTTTGTTTTAAAACTATAATAAGCCTATATTCGTTCCCGCGCCGTCTTGCTTATTTACTTGTTTTGCCAGGAAAGAGTCCTGTTTCCGTTCCCTGCGACTTTAAGCCGCTTATCGAACATTAGTCCTTCATGGATAAAAGTTGAAAACTCTTAAAATCTGCGTTACGTCCTGTAAAGCTTAAACAGTTTCACTAAAGAAGTCCGTGTTCCGGTGGTGGTCTATGTGTGAAGCTGGTTGGGGGAATCAAGTTGATACTAGTTATCAGCTCTGATCTTGCAGCTTCCACAGGTGGTCGTATTACCTCCCCGCGGTGACCACCGAGCAACTAACTCATTCACTCAGCACTAAAACACGGCGCTAAACAACTGGGCATGAATGAATGACAAAACTGAAATTGTGGGATGTACCACCGTCAGTATACTGCCACAATGTCAGCGCTTCTAAGAGATAAAAGCAAAGTTCTCTATGCTCTTCTCCGAAGCCTTAGGCCGATGCAATAAGATAAAAGCGTCATAACGCTGAAGCTAGGGGCAACTCCTATCTTCCGCCGTGCACGGCCGGTACCACATGCAGCCTCGAAACCAATCGAGGACGAACTTATTCGCCTAGAGTGCCAAGGCGTCATTACACCAATCAGCTACGTAGACTATGCAGCACCAATCGTGGTGGTAAAATAGAAGGATGGCCGCATACGTATCACCGATGATTACTCCACAGGCCTGAATGATGCACTCGAGCCAAACAAGTACCCGCTGCCAACGCAAGAAGAATTTTTGGCTAAACTCACCGGCAATACAGTGTTCATTGTCATTGACATGTCTGATGCCTTCCTGCAAGTGGAACTGGATGACGTTTCCAAGAAATTGATGCCGATCAGCACACTAGCTGCGGCCTGCTTCAGGTGAACCGGTTGCAAACCGGGGGTTTAAACGATTTTCCAATAATTGATGGGCACAATGACAGGTGGTCTAGAGGCCGCATTATCTTGGATTGACGATATTATCATTGGAAGCAAAGATGACAAACAGCACCGTGAGCGCCTCTTCAGTATGATGAGCTGCACGTATGAATACGGTTTCACGTTCAAGCAATCTAAATGATCGTTCGGTCAGAAATCCGTCTAGTTCCTGAGCCACATTATCGATGAATCCGGTATCCGACCAAATCTAGCCAAGCTGGAAGTCATTCAGCAGCTACCCGCGCCATCCGACATTACTCAACTACGAGTTTTCTTGGGCGCCGTGAACTGGTACGGAAAGTGTATACCAAAGCTCAAGGATATGCGTGGCCCACTCGATGAACTGATACAAGAAAGCATCGAATATAAGTGGACTGAAGTTCGAGCCAATGCATTCATCCGGCTGATGAAGCAAATGCTCGCATCTCACCTGGCTCTCGCACACTATGATCCAGCCAAGAAAATCGTCATCGCAGCTGATGCGTCCAGCTATGGATGGGGAGGGTACTCTTGCATCAGCTCGAGGACGGCACCAATAATCCTGTCATGAACGTGGCAGGATCTTTCACGATTGGGAAAAAACTACGCACAGGTCCAACAAGAAGCCTTAGCTCCAGTGCGGCTGCTTTCGATCTTCAGAGCGAAAATCGGTATTTCAATCTACACAGCAAACCGTCTGCAGCGCTACGCAGAGAACCTTCTCGCCTACGACTTCCAAATTAAGTATGTGCACACTAAACAATTCGTCTATGCCGATTTTATGTCCAGACTGATCGCCGCACAACTTCCGCTTGAATCTGAAGACACGATCATTGCAACGGTCCACGCAGAAGACCGGAACTGCCGTCGCAAGAACTGATTCGCAAGTCAGAACTGTCGGTGGAGCAAGGATGTATGTTCCTCGACAAAATTTCGTAGGAAATTAATGGAGGAACTACACGACGGGCACCCAGGTGCCGTACGCTTGAATCTGCTTGGACGAAGCAATTTTTTCTGGCCATAGCAAAGACCACGATTAAATGTATGCTGCAGGCATGGCCGATTCCCCGTGGACCATGGTCGCGAGTCCATGTAGACTATGCGGGGCCAATCGGCGATTGCTACTATCTGGTCATCGTTAACGCATTCTCCAACTAGTCCGAGATTTTTAAAATGCGCTGTACTACTTCAGCCAAGACGATTGATAACCTGTGCGATGCATTTGCATGCCAGGGCATCTGCGAAACTGTTGTCTCCGACAACAGCTCGCAATTTGTTTCAGCCGATTCTGTGAGGCGAATGGGATCGAGCACTTGACATCAGCATCATACCATCCGTAATCAAATGGGCTCGCGGAACGGTTTATCGGCCTGCTTCAAACTGGGCCAAGTTCCTCATGTGCTACCACTACACACAACACACCGTCATCGTTACAATTGATGACCGGCCGAGAGATGCGCACCAAGTTGAACTTGATTAAGCTACCACCAGTTCACAACGACGGAAGAAATGTGAAAATGGAGGGGAGCTTCAACACTTATGTACCTTTAACACCCTCAGCCACCACAGTCAGCCGAACCGGAGGGGGAGCCCGAACCAGCAGTAGAACTCGAAACAGCACCAGAAGTGGAGCCACCAGATCTCCGCCGATCCGGGCGAGTAACAACTGGAAAGATGCCGCTGCGGTATGCGGATTATAAGTTAGCGCTGGCGTCCACTCTAAACGTGGAGAACTGTGAGGAATAGTAGGTTCGTCTCGCCGTCTTTTCATAAACGATCATGAAAACTAGTTAGAATTTCTGATCGATTCGGGGGCTGAATTATCTGTGATTCCCGTTAAAAAGTTTCCCAGACAAGGACAAGACAATGTTTGCATTCTTACCGCAGCAAACGGTACCCCAATTTTCACTTACGGTACAAAATTGTTGATAGTCAATCTCGGTCTCAGGCGCTCGTTCACCCATCCTATTATAGGCGCTGACTTTCTGTCCAAATACGGTCTCGTGGTTGATTTGAAAAACAGAAGACTTTTTTGAGAACATCTCGAGTCAGTATTGTAACGTCTCTCCGCATTTGGAATAAATATTAAAGCTTCGAAATGCATTTTCGGCGTAAAGTCACTTGACTTAAGCCACAAATTTCGAAAGATGGTATTCTTCTCTCGAAAGACAGAGTTGAAGCCATCTCAAACTTTCCAGAGCCAACGTTAATCCGCTAAATACAGCAGTTCGTATATATGGTGAATTATTTCCACCGCTTTATACCACGTTTTCACCGGCATTTGGCCACTTTACTCAAGAAAGGCCAAAACAGAAACAATTTCTCTTGGCCTGAAGAATGCACCGCATCTTTCAACGAGGTCAAGCGTTTTCTTGCTGCTGCCACTCTTTTGGCACATCCGTTGAACGACATTGAGTTCAACATCACTACAGAGGCTTCCAGCTTAGCGGTTGGAGCTGTCTTACAACAACGCAACTATGGATGTTGGCAACCACTAGCGTTCTTTTCAAAGAAGCTCTCTCCAACAGAAATAAAATACTCTAGTTATACTCGAGTTGTTCGTTTGAACATATCCACATGAACCAAGTTGGTCCACTGCCCCAATCGAATGGCTATCATTATATTCTAACGATTTTCGACCAATTTACCCGCTGGCCATCTGTATATCTGTAGATTTGGTATCGCACTCTATATAATGACAGATCAAGGAACATAATTTGAATCAACAATGTTCACCGGGCTCACGAAGCTCCTAGATGCACATCGCATTAGGACAGCAGCTTATAATCCGAAAGCGAATGGTCTTGTCGAACGCTTTCATAGGCAACTAAAAGCCGCATTAACAGCTCGATGTAATACATCCCATTGGAGTTCTGATCTTCCAACCGTTTTATTGGGTATTCGAACCTCATTCAAAGAAGATCACAACTGCACGCCAACAGAGCTCGTGTATGGTCAAAATATCAAGGTTTCCTCGGTGAGTTCTTCATCAACGATCAAAATTCGGATTTCGTAGGGTCGAAGCTTCGTACTACAATGAGAGGTTTAGTTCCTACGGACACACGAGTTATGAGTCCTTTGAGTACACCGTATTCTGGACCATATTCAGTGACCCGCAAATTGCGCAAATTCTTTATTTTAGACATCAAAGGAAAATCCACGACAATTGGCATCGGCAGGCTGAAGCCAGCCTACGGAATTCTTGTGGTTAGCCCAGTCGAAAATCATAGTGTCCACAAAACCGTGAGATTTCACTTCTAAACACTATGGTTTTCGATCCAGGAGGGGAGTGATATAATATAAATAAGTAACATTGGTCGTAGCAAAAATATTTAATCGCGCCGCTTAAGCGAGATTAATTAATATAAATATTCCGTAACCATATATCGGCTATATACTTATCGATTATCGATATACTTTTTTGAAATGCTGTACACAACAAAAATAGAAAAAAAAATCTCGATTAGTTTTATTCAGTTCAGTATGGTACGCACTTAAAGTAAGATCGGAAGATCGAACCACTTCGAATCAATAAAATAAAAGTTATAAGAACGCCTACTTAGTATATAATACATAATAATAAAATGAACCTTAAATGAATTAATAATAATTATAAAAACTTGTGATAATAATAAAAAGTGAACTACAATAAATCAACAAAAAGTTCGCGTTTCATTTACCGCCCTATAAATCCCGCTATAAAAACAAAAGTGAGTTAACAAATAAAAGGGCAAGTGTGCACATTTATCAAGGATAAAACAGTAAATTACACATAAGCTAATCGTGGTTTACTTCGTAATCTAACACGAGAAGCATTCATAAAAACATTTTTGATTCTTTTTTAAAATTGATTAAATGTTTAATATGGATAGAACGACATTGGAGCGAAATTAATTTAAAAACTTGCTGACATTATTTTGGTTCAGCGCAATTTAGTCGCAATCTTTGACGATAGATGCCACCAAGTAAAACATTTTATTCAGCGCACCATTTTTCATTTACAAAAACTAGTACAATTTTTTCGTTATAAAATACATATAGAAGCAAATTATAAACAGAAAAAGAAAACAAACAATGAACTTGTGTATTTGAATTCGTGTAAATGTGTGCGGGATTCTTTCGAGTTTTAAATTTTTGTAACAAAAACAAAAACATTTCAATTCAGCTGAATAGAGGGACAAGTCGTCTATCCGTCAAACAGAAAAATAGGCGAGCGAATTTTTTTTTATGTTTTAATTAAACACTGCGTCAAATTGTATTTCGTGATAAACTTTTTTTTTTTTTGTGATAAATTAATCAAATTTAAAATAGCTAATTAAATTATCAGTGATTTTATAATAGAAAGTGATTTAAAAGGGGCTACTATATCTCTACACACACGGTGTTAAAAAGAAAAAATGTTTTATTGCAAAATTTTCTAGTGCGGAATTAAATTATTTAGAGTTTGCCGATTTCATTTTGTAAATATAAATAAAAAGTGTGATTTATCTATAAATTTTCGTGGAAATTTTTTGTGAAAACTAGAATTTCCCAAATTACATTTTTAGTGTTTGTTAATTTTGTGTGAAAGTTTTACGTGCAAAAATTTATCGATCGATATTTAGTATTTGGTTATATTTTTTGGATACGCCGAAATGTTATCGAAACAGTTGATTTTGCACTCGGTGGGTGCTTTTGGGGCGACCCTACTAATGGCATGGTAAGTCGATTTTATTTAGTTATTTATGCATCATAAATTATGTCTTTATATAAAGAACAGCTGGGGTTAACCTCGATCACCTGTTTTTTTTTAATTTTCTTATCATGGCTGGATTAAGGTCAATGACATGGTGCGTAAACTATTGAACTGATATTATTTATGGTATGGACTGGGGATGGATGGTCTAGTCTAGACTTCAACATTTCTATTTGCTTGTGTGTTTAATTTCCTCCCTGATTATAGTAGTTGACTGACACCTTTCGTTTGGGCAATAGTGAAATGAGTGATTCACAGAAAATTAAAAAAATTATCACCAATAAAATAATCTTACTTTATAATTTGGTAGTTTCTCTGCCCGCACGAGAATGATATTTGATTTTATGTATTGTACGTACGTACCGGTTCGTACCGGTTGTAACTAACTTTGTACAAATTTAAATCATAGAACGACTAAATTTTGAAGTGTACCTAAGTATCTAATTTCTTCCGCGTTTACTAATTTAATGTTCTAATAACGTTAAAGGTTACTTAAATTTTATCGATCATACACCAGCAAGATAACCAATAAAAAAACTTGTTACTGAACTTGTTGACGGTCTATTATAAATTAGATTGTGCAAAATCGTAATAAATTAGCATATTTAAATCACGCCATTTAATACTAAGAGAGGGGTTTGCGGAACTTAATACGTACGTATAAAATTGGAATGTGACTGATAACAGCTGACATTTTGTTTTTGTTTTGTTAAATTGAAAACAATAACAGATCGATACGTTTGTTATCAGATAACCGATAACCTTCCTGTAACTACTTCCACCAATATAGGCGATGATTTTGTATGTTTCAAAAGACATTGGGTTGTGTTGAAGCACAGTTTTCGTAAAATGTCTCTGGTATTTTCCACAATTTATTCCTAACGAGCTAGCTTATGACTTATTATCTAACAATTAGCTATACCTACTTAATTTCGTTGTTCACTACTTACAGTTGTAATTTATTCACAATTGTGTTTATAGTTTTATCAATTATCGAGGTTAACGTGTTCAAATTGCGTTTAATTTTAGAGTAGGTGCTTATGGCCTTTGTAAATAAACCAGGTTTTTAAAAAACACCTATCTGAATCACATTTAAACCCATTTACAAGTTTAATGCTATTTTTTTGTTGTTGTACACGATTCTTGATCATATTTTGTAATTAATCAGCTGATTTATAATATTATAAGTCAGCTGATTTATATTTATAAGTTCAAGTCGATTGATTTGTATTTTTGTCTGGCAAATGAAGTATAATTAAATTGTAATTTATGCTATTTTTTGTATTTTGATCTGAATTTTTAACCTTGAACAACTAATCTTAGTGTTACTGTTAAGCCGTTAAAATTTTGGCCACCCAACTAACTCTTATTACGAGCGAAATCGATAAAAAATTGCGTCATTTCATTTGGATTACGATTGACCTAGATTTTGAAAACTAATTATCACAGATAAGGTTATCAGGAAAATACATTTTTTTTTTTATAGATGGATGATTTATTAGGGTGAGTTAATTGCATTTCACCCATCTGGTACGATAACATTTTTTTCATATACCTCACTCACCAGCTGTAATTTGATTTAATTACTCGTAAATATAATTAACGAATTACGAATAGTTTATAACAGCAATTTTATATTTTTCTGTATATTAAAATCATAAATTAAGAAAGTTAAGATTATGTACATGCGAGTATAATATTGTTACAAGTAAAAAAGGGTTAACAACCTGTTTTTTTGGGTCAGTAGATTGATTTTTAAACCAAATAGCTTTAATGTTATCGTCCATTGAAATTGTGCGATTTGATACGGAAAATAAATACGTTTCTCTATGTTTAGCATTAAAGTATACTTACACTAATATTCTTATCGACAATTCTCGTTTAAATTTGAAATTCTTATCATATCGCATTTCCGTAATTTAGTTAAAATACTTTTGAGTATTCATATTTAACCATATACAGATATTTTATGTAAATGTGGTAATTGTTTTGAATTCAAACTAAATTATGTACATATTCCAGAAAGACACATATTACTCATATTTTACGGTAATGCGATATCATGATTAGCGATATCATCTTTGGTGTAACATATTATACGTATACAATTGTGTTGTGATTGACTGGGAAAGAGTAGAAGCAGAAGTAAAGGCAACTACTCCCACAATGTTAAGCAATAAAATAGATGACCGCTTGGGAAATTAGTCGATATAACAAATAAAACGAGCCAAACATTACTTAGTACAAATACAAATGAATGAATTCTGATAAATATAAAGCATAAAAATGGGGTCCAAAAGGGAAATGAAAAATTCCAAAAGTTAACATTTTAATGGTTAAAGAAATGTATTGAGCATATAAGCTTTGAAGCAACTTCATTTCAGCACCTTTTGTTCCTAAACAACTGTGAAGCCTTGGTTACTTGCATACCAGATCGTCGTTACGGAGAGCTCTGTAGTTAGGGCAGAATTTCACTAATGAACAAGTAAAAGTTGACTACATACAAATTGTGACGTAACCACAGTAAAAGTGTGATCTGCGCCTCTTTGGAAAGAAAAAATACTTGCGTTAATATAGCTCTCCTTTGTACATTATGTAAATTATTGCCTTACCTTTTGCGAATGGAACCTCATCTACTGGAAAATTTCATCCGAGCTGGTCAGTTATTAATCAAGTTTTTCTGCTACGATTAATTCTAAGTATCTAAATATTAATACATTTCGTGACCTAATTTTGGTCGTAACGTAGGAATTGAGAAATGAGAGTTTCATATACATACATACATGCAATTAATAAAATAATACTACATGTTTCTCTCACTTTTCAATTCCTAAATTTTACGACCAAAATTCAGGTACAGATATTCCAAAATGTTTAACAAGCAACCGGAAGAGCGTTTGGTTTACAAAATTAAAGGACAGCTCGTAAGCTGACTTGGTCATGTTCTGCATGCTGATCAGGAACGAACCACCAATTGGTAGGCGTTGAGGTCGTTATCTATGTCAATGGCTTATGCTTTTAGAAAACTATTTGAATTATTCTAGTTTTGAAGGCTGGACTAATTATATTGCTTTGAGTAATTTAAAAAAATGTTTTTACGAGTTACAGTAAACTCAGTAATTAAAATATTAATTATAATTACTTTGCATTGTAAATTGATAAAACAAATGTCAAAGCCCCCAAAAGGTTTTAACTAATTTATATTGTAATATTTACTTTTATACCAATCCAGATGGTTCTGAACTCCTACCAGGAAGTTAAAGTCGAATTCGTCTTAAATTTTTGTAATATATTAAAAAAGCAATCTTTGTGATTTCTGCGATTATTTTTACTGAAAAATTTATCTTTTAAAATGTCTCATTTATCTGATCGTGTGCCTTTGAAATTTACGTTACATTTATATGAAAAGATAAATTTTATTTTCAAGCCACTTAAAATAAATTGCATATACGCAACAAATGTTTTACTTTTACGAGCTATTTTTAATAACCCAAATAATTTGATGGTAAGTGTTATTGCAGTGACAGAAATTTTTAATCGACGCTTGTTTTGAGATTGTCTACGATTAATGTTACCTAATTCAAAAATTTTAAATAAATGACCGAACCTGACCGATTTATCTAAAATTCAATTGACCCACTCTCTCTCTTTCTTTGTATATGTTATGTACTTACGTATATATAAATAAAAAATAATATTGAGTGATTCATGTCAATTTAGTGTGCGCCATCGCGAGGACATCGAAACTAGACTAGAGAATATAAACGCGACACAAAACTAAAATGCGAAAAATATGTAAACAAACAAACAAATTTGTAAAATTATTTATCTAGAACGTAAATTGCTTGTGGTTTGGTTTTTTTATATATTTTTATCTACATTATGCATATACGAGTATATACAATGACATATCGTCAGATCGCGCGATATTTTTATACTTGTGTACATTAACAAAGAAATGTTTCTTTAATTGCGTATGTCTTTAAAAATCGCTCGCTTACTTCTTATTCCATTCAAAATTTAGTCGAGCCTTTTGGCATGAATAAGTACAAGTATTATAACATGTGTTTACACAAAAGAGTGAAAATTTTCAGTAGAATTTTCACACAAAACTTTTTAATTGATTATCAAAAATATTTTCTTAAAAGTTAGAATTGTTTTAGCGAATTGTTTGTGCACATGATATACATGTGTTGTGCTTAATGAGTTTCAATTATATCTAAAAAAAATCGATCGACAATACAGTAAACGATTACTATGAGAAAAAATTCTATTTCGGTAAACTCTTAAAATTAAACAAAAAAAATTGTAAGTTTTAAAAATTGGTGAAATTCAAAAATACATATTTAAGTAATATTTTCAAATTCGAGAAGGATTTTTAAACTCTAAAACTGTTAGAGATTTTGAAAAACTCGAGAAGCTTTTCAAATTGTTATAGAAAACTTTAAATTTCACGGAAGTCTCGTTCTTCTTAAAGCGGAACCCGATTGTGTTATTCCTCTTATGTTGCTCTAGAGCTTGTTTAGCTCTCATCATATCAAAGTATACGTGGCCATGGTAAAACATTTTTAATCTAAAGGCACTACTACTGAGTACTTTGCCGTTTTAATTGGCTGAAAAATGGCAGCGTCTTGTGAAAGTGAAAGATGTCTATTGCAACACTCTCTTCCGTTATTGATCCATCCGTGAACCATTTTTGTGCCTTATTATGGTTATGGTTTCATTCCTCGCTCGTTGGGATGTGAGTTTTTATTAAATTCTTTTATTTAACTTACACGAATGTGATCAAATCTTGCATTGCAAAGTTTTAATGCTTAGACTTTATCAATCTTGATGAAAATTGGCACGCATGTGTAACTTCGGTGACAATACAAGTTGGTGGTGTTCCCTAAGGGAATCCACCCCCCCCCCATCCCTTATTTTTCACCCACGCATCGGTTAAATCATCGTTTTGTTAATTTTAACATATTTATCAGATACAATGATAAAATTTGATTGTATTTCGAGGGGAGCTACCCCCGCACCACTTATGTTCCACCCACACATAAAAGAATTTCATAAAAAAAATTTTTTTTCTTTTTCAAATTATTTTTTATGACTGAAATATATCTTAGATTTCATTTGGTCACTAAACCTCACAAGTTAAAGCTATTTGTAAACTAAGGGCAGCGGCCCTAAATTGGATTGTCAGATTTTTTATTTGGGTCGCAACGTTTAGAAAATGTTGCCCAAATTTAAAATTCATTTATTATTTAAACCAAAGTTTTTACCGGAGAATTGTCTTGGAATTGCACGGATTTTTCAGCACGTTTTCGGCATCTAAACCTTAGTTTCTTATGTCTAAAGAAATGTAACTTTTTTAAACTTTTCTGATCCTATATAGATAACTGACTTTATTCTTGAAATTTATTATTAATATGACTGTAGGGCCATGTGGGCGTTCAAGCCATGACGCACTGCAACCTAAAAGATCTTTTGTGCTTGAATCCTGCTTAATTAGCCGTAAATGTTGCCAGGTTTCCTAAGTTCAAGGCACTCCTTTATCCTTGTCTGATTCTGATGTAGGTGATATAAAATATTATTCTTGAAATAGTAATCTTCATTGTTTGAGAGAATCAAAAGGTTTCACAGCAGGGCGACGTAACTGTTGAAACTGGTCTCTTCTTATTTAATTAATTTAATGAACATTCTTGTTGTTAAATACTGCCCCAATATGAAAATAAAACATGGGCAGCATGCAACGTTCAGCAGAACTACTGAATCAGAGCTCACCACCTAATAAATGATTGGAAACCATCTTTTACGAATTTATGGTAAATTGGTTCCAAACACCGGAAAAATCAGTATCTAGAATTCTTGTTCTTTAATATATAGGGCAATAAATGAAAATTTTAAGGATAAGGCTTTAAATTCGGAAGCTTGGCCAATTGTGATATTTATTAGATAAGAACTTTTATTTTCGACTGGTTTAATGCGGCCTCAAACGTAACATTTCAGATTCAAATTGCAATCATCAGCACACGTTCAGAATGTATTCAGGTGATGGTTTTACTAGATAGCTCTAATTCAAAGACGTTCTTTTCAATAAAAAGATTTGGTTTTGACATTTAGTTGGATTTACCTTAATGAACAGGCTTCGGTTGTGGGATAATCATCTGTAACGTATCCCACATGTATTGGTGGAACCGGTATTGGTGTTCAACAATTTTTAAAAAAGTTTTTAATTTTTATTAAAAAAAGAATTTTGAATTTTAATTGCCTAGCCATAAAAATTTCGCTGTATAACATTTTCACAAATTTTCATCTAAAGAAATCTGTTCTAAAACCGAAAGTTGAAAATTTATTTTTTTTAGCTTTAAATTATTTTTTCTGAAATTTAACCCCTCAGAATTCTTATTCTAATTCCATCAAAAATATTAAAACAATTGGAATATTAAATTACTAAATTATAAATTCTCTAAATTTCCTAGAAAAAGTCTTAAAATTCCTAATTGCATTTTCTAAATTAAGTTCAAATTTGTTGATTTTTTTAATAAATCCAAAGAAATATAGACTTCTAAATTAAAACAGCCAAGCTTAAAGAATTATTGTCTATGAAGAGCGTTTGGGTTCTATGATAGATTCAAACTAAATAAAGAAACCTTTGAAAATTTTAAAAATTCTGAATGAAGTTCAACTTCTAAATTAAAATCTTGGAAATGATATTCAGAAATATTTCAGAATAAATTTACTACCTACCGGTATTAAATATAATATCCTCAAAATTTAGATCTAGATTCTCAATTAGAATTGTTAAACTTAAAATTTGAGGGTTGGTATCGTTATCCAAAATAAAATAATCCCCAAAAAAAATCCAAAAAATCAAGTTTTTTAAATATAATAAATGTTTGAAATATTATTTTAATTAATTGTATACCAAATCCCCGCTTTAATGATTTTTTAAAATTCAAGCATTCAAAGAAATTGGAACATTTTCAAAAAAACTTGTGTTTTTTAATAATTACTTATTCACATACTAAAATAGAGACCCCAAAGCCGCTTAGCATTGGTCCTTTCTGCGCAAGGATGACATGAAATTAGCTTCGTTTTGTTTTCATATTGTAGTTTACAAAAAATTAATGTGGCCTTCCTTTTTAATGGGGCACATTTTTTTTGTATTTTTATTTTCGGGAATATGATGGTATCCTAATTTTTTACGAACCATCTAAAAATGGACGCTTCAAATTTCTAAATTTTTAAACTAAACTTAAATATTTTACTTTATATTGAATTAACTAAATTTTAAAAATTAGACGGAATCTTAAAACAAACTGGTAACTGCGTTAAATTTCCGTAAAATTTGCAATTTTTGAAAATTAAAGTTTAATATTTTGGAAAAAATGTTGAAGAAATTCTAAAAAGAAAATGGAAATTTGAGAAAATTAGAAATTTCTGACCTTAACTATTCGACCAGATTCAAGCTTGTGCACACAGGTTATATTAAAATTGGCGGCTAAAAAAACGAAGAAAAGCTAGGCTGATCAGAAATTTAAGAATTACTGCGGGCTAAGGATTTTTTAAAATTTCCAAATTTTTATTTTGACTCTGTTTTCATAGATTTGATAAGAAATTAAAAAATTGCATCAAAATATAACAGAATTGATTTTGATTGAAAATTTCAGCGTATTGATAAATGATTTTTTTAATTTATTAGAATTTCAAAATTTTAAAAAATTTCAAGATTTATTCTCTTGAATTGGATGATAGCTCTTTATACAACATTTTTAATTTTAAAATCATCATTTACAAATTCGATAAAATTTTTTTGATTCAAGGCTCACATTACAAATTAACGAATTCTGAAACAAATTTTACTTCTTCATTTGGTGTGACTTAACATTTAATTTACATATCAAGAAAAAAAAAGAAAACTTCACAAACGAATTGTGTCACCCACAGCTAAAACATAACATTCAGATTTTATTTTGATTCTTTGTTGATTCGATATTCCGAAATTATGTAAATTTATTCAAATATTCAGATCAATTTATTTGCCTTTTATATGAACAACGATAAAGCCAAGTTGGAAAAAATACTGCGGATTTTTGAGAAAACTTCATAATTGGTGAAATAGTTTTTTTTAGCCCAATACTCCACAGGCTCTGTATACGAACTTCTTAGTAAGTGTAGGTTTGGTTTAGAGATGTGACGTTTAATTCAAATAAATTTAAGATTGTTAGGTATAATAATAAGATGCTTTAGTGATTCTTGAGTAGAAATGAAATCATCAGAAATTTTGTTAGGGGATTTTCATAAAATTTTGAAATCTGTTCAGTCATTTTATTTGAAAATAAAGCAATAACATTTCAAATCATCGTTTTGTTGTTAAATCTATATATAAACTCTATTGTTAATGTTAAGAAAAGACGAAACACAAAAAAAACGAAAGTAAAGCTCTACAGTCTACATCTACACAGTAATATTGTTAACCCTATCGCTTTACTAAAGGTTGGCGCAATACATATGTTTACATTTTGTACATTTTCTATTTTTATAATGCATTTTTATGGTTTTTCCTAAATATGAAATCTATTTTCATGAAAATGTTGACGAACATTTCTAAAGAAAAGCAAAGTTTGAGAAAATAGAAAATTATGTTGTTATAAAATGTCTGCACCTGCTCTACAGCGAGGTGTTTGTCAAAAAAATCTGTAGATAAATTATTCTCTTATCAGTTCATAAATCATCAAGATAAGAGTGTTGTGTTTGTTTCAAGTTCAAACACGAGTTTATAACAGTTTTTTTCTCGTGAATCACGTGCAGAATACATGGCGGTGGCTTATACACGCTAAAAGGGTTTAAACTATTTACTATTTATACAATTGAAGATACATTTGGATTTTCGCGCCAATTAAATATTGTTTGGATATTCATTATACACGACGCTTTTATTAGATCAATCTTGAACAATATACATACATAAAAATGGCTGTAAAACGGATAGACTTAAGTGTGCAATGAATATCACGTGAAATCTATTCAATTCGAAAACATTTTCATTCATAACAAGTATGTGTAGGTACGTAAATATGTCTCTTATATATATTTATCCAATTAACAAGAAAATGTATTATTTTGTACATTGAAAATTGTGAAAAATTATTTTTTTCTATTTTTAAACAATGATTTTGGTTCTTAGTTTGTTTGTGCTGCGAAATGAAAATTTGTAATTTTTTGTTGCGAGTAAATATAATTTTCTGCTGTGTCGGCCTATGTCATATTTAGAATTATTCGAGATATATTTTCAAATGTTAAAGAATAGTATGCAAAACAAAACAAACTCAGTTTTCTATATGAAGGTATGGGAATTATGAAATTATCAATTCTTATCTTGATCTGGATTTTTCGAACTGCGGCAATTCATCAATGAGCTCTTCAATAGACAAGCTGAAAAATGATTGCAAAACTATGCCTATCATTGCAATGCAACCCACTAAGGTTTACAGTAGAATATTAGGTCTTCTTTGTAATTTGGCTTCACAAACGACACGATTAAGGGATTGGGCCATAAACCTCTGTCCAGTTCAACGAACTTGGCAGCTTCCTGATACTCTTAACAGTATCTAGTGACTTATAAAGCTCTGCATAATGTAACAATGATTTGTATTCATAATTTAGGAGATCGATGTTGGATAGTTCCTTCGTTTGTTGTTTTTTAACAACTAGAATAGATGAGTTGATGTGATTGATTTCTCGGAAGCTATCGATATGTTTGATCGGGATGGTAGCGTTATCCAAAATAGAAAAATCCAAAAAAAAACATAAAATTCCACAAAATTAAGTTTTTTAAATATAACAAATTTTTGAAATATTATTTTAATTCGTTTTACAACTTAGAGGATGGAGTTTGCCGCCCCAAACCCCCGATTTGACGATTTTTTGACGATTCATAGAAATTGGAAAATTTTTGAAAAAGTTGTGTTTTATTTTTATTAATTATCCACATACGAAATAGAAAACTCCATAGCCGCTTAGCATTGGCCCTCTATATGCAAAGATGACATAAAATTATGTATCTTCTTTTTGTTTTAACCCTCTAATGCATAACTCCGCCTAAAGGCGGACTTTACGTTACCTTGAATTGTCTAACTTTACGTTATCATGAATATTGTTTTTCTTTAGTTTTTACATGAGGTATTCTCTTTTAAAGTACTCTCGTCATAACGGTTTGGATTTTGTTGTTGTAATATGCGCATTTGTTCAACAACTACGAGTTGAAGTCAAAATTTTGATAGAAAATGATTAAAACTTCATACATTAGAGGGTTAATATTGTAGGTAACAATAATTTAATCTGGTCGTCCTTTTCAATGGGCACATTATTTTGTATTTTGTTGGGATTTTTATTTTCGGGAATATGATGGTATTGACCATCACAATCTTGGTAATAAGCTTGAAAATCTGAATTATGAATTTATTCCCATTAGGTGGCTTTTGTCTTACCTCCTCTCTAATCTTTGACCGCTCAATACGCGTAAAAATTAAAGATTCGTCACCTGATTGGTTCGCTCATAGTTCGAGTGTACCGCTAGTTATTGAATTGCAATGATTTTTGCGATCCGCTCACTTAGAAGTTTATGTTTCTTTTATCCGTTTTACTCTGGAATATGCCTCTCAAATCTGATCACCGCTTTATAAGAGCCATTCGGATAAAAAAAACAATCAAAAACAGTTCCTAATATTTGCGTAAACGGCTTTCGCTAAGAATTAACGATTTTTTTACTGCCATGTAATTATCCAGTTGCTGTACCTAAAATTAGTCGAGTCAACGAGCGGTTTCAAAATGTATACATCCGAGAGATATCTTAAACGTTTCATTTCTTGTTTATCGATCTGCTTGGAATAAATTATGGTTTGGTTAAACGGGAATTTTGCTCGCAGAACAAATTATTAGCTTAGCAGATTTAGAGGCGAACAAAACTGAATTTTTTGGAGTGTACGAGACCTCGAAATATTGTGTAAAGACGACAATGAAAAAGGTTTTTATCCAAAGCTCCGTTTTGGTAGATAACAAAATTGTCTTGCGCTTTACTTTAATCATTCGGGAACATCCACTCGACACGGAAAATTTTAGTTTTGTCTTATAAGGTATTGAATCCAATTCGATTTCTCTCTGGTCTCAAATCCTTCACATTAAAACTAAATCGCACGAAATAATTTACAGCATAATATTCCGTAAATAATCCTGAACAATTAGTAAAATGATATTGGCTATCTGCCTTAAACCTGGTAACTTCTTAAAAGCCCTCATAAATATATTTATAAACCTGTTTATTGGCTAATCGCAGGAGTTCTAAAACGAGGTTTACTATTTTATGACATTCGACATTTTAAAGTCGTTACGACGTTATTTTCAATAATGTTTCCTGCGGTATGGTCACTGAGGGACTTTTTCCTGTGAAGTAACACTTTTAACTATTAGCTGAAGTGTGGAATACTACCACAACAATGTGGCATATTACTAGAACAATTTCAGAAAATGATAGCAGGCATCTTCCTTCTCAACAGCACAATGGAAATAATAACAACGATCATTCTTGAGCCAATTGCACCAACAAATTAATTAATGGCTATTTAAGTAATGAGCGAGCTGGCTTTAAATCAGGAAGGATATGTACTAATCATATCAACACAATTCGTATAATCATCGAACAATCCAAGGAATGGAACTCACCATTATACCTAACCTTCACGTCATGAGCATCTTGAAAAAAATAATTTCAATCGTCAAAGAAATGTAACGGGATACTGGAAATAGAGTTCAGGATAAAGGTCGAAAGGTGTTTCAGTCAGAAGCTAAAAGGCAACTCGGTCAAAATAGTTTTAGATGAATTACCTTTTCAGAAGGAAGTGTAATCAAAAAATTAAAAAGGCATTCAAGTCAAAAATGTTTTGACTGGGGATTCTTTGTAGATTTGTGACTGAAATATCTTTTGAAATTCAGATTCAGTCAAACAACTAAAAAGGGATTCCAGGCAAAATTGTTCTTCTGGATATAGTCAAAAACTTCAGTCAAAAAACGAAAGGAGTTTTGGTCAGAAAACAGTTTGACTGAAATGCCTTTTGTTTATTTCGACGTTTTTTGACTGGAATTCCCATGATACTGAGCTCACACTGAATTTCATATTTAACAAATATATCAACATGCAGCAGAGAAAGCACAGAAATTATAAGACCTCGCACAAGAAACTTTGTTAAAATTATAGAATTTTAATGAATTTGTTATTAACATGGTCATTGCTATATGATGCAGTATAAGGGCCCTCTTATAATAATTGCCAATGAAGAATTTTTGTAGTGAATTTAATTTGCTGTCATTTTTATTTAATACAGTAATAAAATATTGTATAACGCCTGGCGCACTACTGACAAAGTTTAACTCAAATTTGGCAAAATACTATTAACCATATTTAATTTCTCAGAATTTTTAGTATTAAAATGAAAATTACCTACTACCTAACGAAACCATTGAACTCAAGTTATTAACCAGACAACCATGACCTTTAAATTAATTTCAAATGCGTAAGGCGAACTAGACTATTACTTATATTAGATTATTAGTTAGTTGCTTATACGAGTGCAAGTACTCTCGAAAATTTCAAAAAAAAAAAAAATCTGAAAATAAATTTGTCCTTGATTAAAATTATTTAGTTTTCTATAAACTATAATAATAAACTATTTTTTTTTGTACTTCATTGATTCGATTTGATTAAATAATTTATTTTAGTTTTTATAGATCTTTTTTTTATAAGTTTCTATTTTGTTTCGTTATTGTAGTTGTATATTATGCCAAAAATAGATTTGTTACACTATTGCACGGCTGATCGTTTTTTTAAATAGTTAGTTTAGTAGGTAATATTCTATTTACATTCATATATATTACTAATTACGATACAACCGTCAATATAATAAACCTACATTTCTTAATTCGAAATTTTGTTGGCATAAATTGATATAAGACATATACGGGGTATTACAATATATAGCTTCTAAGAAGTATATTTACTTTACATATTTCTCCAAAAACCTTGAACTACATATAACTAATTTGTGTAGGTAAACAAAAAACAATTTCCAACCTGGTAAGGTTTTATTATATTGGATTATTTTGAGAAAATTGAAAAAATTAATTGAAAAACAACGTTGAATGTCACACAATTTTTAACGAAACACGAATAAACGTTGGAACAGATCGATATAGAAATAGAAATTAGAATAAATTTAATTATGGCCTCAGAGCTTAATACGTTTGGACGAAATGACTGGCAGAGATATTTATTTTGTTTTGCACTGGCTGCAAAGCATTCCTTGGAATTACAGTGCAAAACATTTCTTTTACATGTATTACCTGTAAAGGGATATTTTTGATTTCGTTCGTAACGATTAGCTTTCTTAGAAGTTAGAATGTTTTATGAGTGCGTTACTTAGAGAATCAGTGGCAGTCTATTTTTTTGGTGATAATTTGGATAGTTATCTAATGATTGTCAATTTGACATTAAATTAATGAATGAGTTAACTGCGACCGTATAGATAGTTTTGATTTTACATTCGACCACCGTTGTTTCACTACAACATCTAATTCTTACAATTTGGATCTTTCCCCGCTCTCAAATACTTCTACAAAGCTTTCTGTTTTATTTTTGAGTTAATTATGAAGAATGCTTCATTTACTCCAAAAGTTTCTAAATTGACTTTACCCTCTTAAATCGGTGATATGACCAGCACCAATAATTTGTCTACCAAAGCTTTCTGTTAATTACTTTAATAAGGGATTCTCCATTTATTTAACATCCATTGTAATTTGGGGGTCAACCAAAAAAAAAAGCGGAAATATTTCATCTAACTCACACTAAACTGCTAATTTAATTATAAAATTTAATTATTTCGTATCAAAATACTACAAATCATATGTTCGTTTAAAACAACTAAAAATTTCAATAACTAAATTATTCAATTCATTATCATCAATATAAACTAAACGGACGATAGCTGTATATAAATAACCACGCGATAGTTCATTAATTCGCGAATTTGCAAAATTGCAAGTTTTTAAATCGATACTTGTATAATTTGTATAAAGTTGTGTGTTAATAATAGTTTGGCACTCACTCTTCGAATCGAATAAAAAAAACAAAACTATTTTCGTTTTTTTTTTAATTCATTGAATAAATTTTTTAGTAATGTGGGAGTATCCCATGCTATTTAAATTCATATGATTACATTTATATATCACACTATCTAAAAAAATATATAGTTTTGAAACATGGCGTAAATAGAACACATTGTGACATTAATCCAAAACAAAAAAAAAATTAACCTTCGATATATTCTTATACAGCAGTTTTTGAAGTATTAGACCGTTTTCTTTTGTTTGCCCTTATTGCGTTTCCTTTTACAAATTTTACAAATCGACAAAATTTTATTTCGCGTTTTCATAACCAAAACAACAACTACAATAAAATTTATAATTTTTAGCTCAGCTCTAATTCTGCTAATCCGCAACTGTGTGCTAAATCATCATAATTATTTTATTCGCATAATATAATATTGTTTATACGAGTTTTGTGTGCGCTTGCCAATTTTTAATTTTTTATTTTTGTTGATATTATTGTTATAAATATTTCCTCAATCGCGCTGAAGTCACATGTTAATTAAATCACATATGTACATATATCTAGTTAAGTATAAAATAAACCCTATATAAAAGTAAGTGTATGCTGTGTAAACAACAACTATTCGATTGAATTGAAACGAACTTTATAACTCGCAAACGTTTTGTTGTGATTCATTTATATTGGGGATCAAAAAACCGCAACAACAAAATTTGAAAGTTAGTTATGCTTCTAATTCAACATTTTTGTTTTGTTTTCATTATACATATTTTATATACAAAACAATAAATCAGGTGATATTAACCCATTGGTTGAAGGTGTTTCGAGATACGCACGACTGAATAAAATCTAGACTATCTAAATTGCTTACCGAGCTTAAATAAGCTGATTATCGAAAGATAACAGTGCTGCCAATGATTTAGGAGGTGTGTCGATAACTCGATACATAGAATTCAGTTCTATAAATTTGTGGTTAGTAAAAATGTAATTCAATATTTAATCGAATAGACTCTGCTCTGCAAATATATCATATTCTTAAACAAATGATGATTAAAAAGCAATTACCTCAAATAGTGAAGATATGTTTTGCTTTTTGATGGGTTAACTAACCTTTTCGTTTTTACTTGTGTGCTATACCCTTTATAAAAAGATGCGGGTTAGAAACCAAATCTTGAACGTCATCGAGGCTGCGCCTTGGTGTAAAATTCAATTACCCTCTGAATACACAGATCCTTTCGCATCTTTATAACCGATTCATTCCGAAATCCAAATGCATTTTGGTCCTAGGGGGGACCGGCTAAAATTGGCATGGTGGTCCCAAAATATGAAATTCTTATGAAAACCACATCTAATCGACAGTACATCTAAATTAATTGATCAATACTCAGCTATTTTGCACTTTTCCTTTGTTGCAATATTGCAATTTGTACATTTAAAAATGCCGAATAATTCTCGAGAATGCTCGTTCTTTTACCTAACGATATCATCTAACCCAACCACCCTTTCATAAGCGGCTACAAGCAATTATTGATGTAATACTCCTAGTTTTTATGTTAGGGCCAACGAAATTTTTTTTTGAGAGGTTCTGTTGCCTTTCCTTCGGTTATTTATTCGTAGCTTTTAAAACACAAAAATTTTATTTTTTACACTTTTTTCTAATAACGGTAAAACTACGTTTTGTTGTACAAGTTTAAAAAAGTACGATCGGATTGTGAGTTGATTACATGTGTGAGAAAGTCTGGGAGGAGAAATGGTTTTTAATGAGCTTCACCGAAAATATTTAAATTCAACTCCTTTTTAAAAATACGTAATTATTTTGCTAATTCTGAAAAGCTTTCCCGCCCAAAAAACTTAATAAATGTCAGGAAACGATAAATGTGCTGTGCTATTATAGGCTTCTTTAATAACATAGAATTCAGAGAAAACTGGACCTATCTATTGTCCATAAACATACCTGTAAAAAACGATCTGATTGGGTATCTAATAATTCAGATTATGAAACATACCTACATCGTATCGGACGCACTGGACGTTTCGGCAAAAGTGGTATTGCCATCAATTTGGTTGATTCTGATCAAAATATGGAAATATGCCAATACATAGAAAAACATTTTGGAAAGAAAATTCATCATTTAGATGCTGAAGATTCTGATGCAATTGAAAAAATTGAAACATAGAGAAAGTCTTATTAAAGCATGTTGAAAAATCTTGAAATTTTGAATTATTTCGTTTATTGTTAGCTTTTCTGGTTTTTGCATCAAACAATTTTGGAAAAATAAGAAAGCTGTTTAAAAAAATGCTTAATTAAAGCAATAATTTTAGTTTTAAGTTTTTTTTTTATGAAATAAAAGTTTTATTTTAATTTATCTTAATTAAATCGAATTGTTTCTTTTTACCTTTTCCTGAAAAGGACCATATAAGATATGACACCCAATTTTTTTGACAATTATTGATGCACGCTGAAAAGGACCGTTTTGTTATAAATATAATTATTAATTTTAAAATTTTATATTTTGGTGGTCCTGAAAAGGACCGTTTTGTAATAAAAATTATTCTTAATTTTAAAATTTTATATTTTGGTGGTCCTGAAAAGGACCGTTTTGTAATAAAAATTATTCTTAATTTTAAAATGTTATATTTTGGTGGTCCTGAAAAGGACTGTTTTGTTTATATATGGCTATAATTATATTATTTCATCTACAAATGCGCCGAATTCTTCCAACACATAAACATTTTCTTCTGCTTCTGGTATGTTGGCAGCGTGTTGCTTTACCGCTTGATTAAATATCAGTTGATAGATGTCGTTTTGCATTGTTAGACAATCAATTTGCGGCATGTTTCGCAATTTAATTGCCAAAAAATTGCAAAACGCTGCTATCTCATCTTCTGCCACGGGTCTGACAGGTAATTCCTCCACTTCTACCTGCTCCACCTCAACCTGCTCCACCTCAACCGCTATATTGTTGTACATATTTGCCGCTGTTGTTGTACATGTTGTACCGCTTTTGTTGTACATATTTTCAATAAAATCAAATGCGAACCATTTGATCTTCAATGACGGGTTCTGTATTTTTTTTTTTTTTATCGCCCTAAACACTCCCAATAGAGATTCTTTTTTTTTTTTTAAAGCTGAAATTTTCACATTTAATGAAAATTTCGCTTTTACACTCCGCCATGCTTTATGCACAAGTGCACGATTTTTATTATCACTATGATTATTATTCCAAAGAACGGGATGCTGCTCATACAATTTTAAAAATTCATTAACTTGGATTTTCGTCCAATTTGCCATTTTTGACTGAACACTTTTTTTTCCACTAACACTTTATTTTAATTTTAACTTGATCGCTGGATGATCCTTTTTATTATGGTTTCCTTATACCAAAATTACGCTTTATATACCCTTTTGATTCTATAAATTATGTGGCAAGAGTACATTTAAAATTTCATACATTTCAAATATACACTTATTTTCACATATAATATGAAAATATACGCGGCAATTGTTACATATAAAATGTGTGATGTTAAATATACATTTATTTTCATATATAATATGAAAATGTATGCAGTATATGTACACTTGCCACATAATTTATAGAATCAAAAGGGTATATAAAGCGTAATTTTGGTATAAGGAAACCATAATAAAAAGGATCATCCAGCGATCAAGTTTTAATTAAAATCAACTGTTAAATTAAAAAAGTGTCTATAGTCATGTGCATCCCAAAGTATATTGAGCTGATTGTAATAAAAAAGCTAACTGAAGAGGAGCAAATTATGCACGATTGCATACAAAGCATTTTATTATATTTTGTATGGGTCCAGGAAAATATGGCAGTATTACTGGAATATTGGAGTTCACACCAGATAGAAGACCATCTTCAATATCTTCGTGAACATCCATTAATGTTTACGCCATATTGCGATCAGATATCATTTACCGGTAGACGAAGAAATATTTACATATTTTTTATAACAATGAAAAGGGCAGAAGAGGAGCAAATTATGCACGATTGCATACAAAGCCTTTTGTTATATTTTGTATGGGTCCAGGAAAATATGGCAGTATTACTGGAATATTGGAGTTCACACCAGATAGAAGACCATCTTCAATATCTTCGTGAACATCCATTAATGTTTACGCCATATTGCGATCAGATATCATTTACCGGTAGACGAAGAAATATTTACATATTTTTTAAAACAATCAGTAGGGCAGAAGAGATTATAGCCGCCGCCAACAATGCCACAAGTGAACAAAACAGGGAGTTAAGCTACAGCCCGATTATTTTCGATTAAAAAATACAATCAAACAAAACGGTCCTTTTCAGGACCACCAAAATATAAAATTTTAAAATTAAGAATTATATTTATTACAAAACGGTCCTTTTCAGGACCGCCAAAATTTAAAAATTAAGAATTATATTTATTACAAAACGGTCCTTTTCAGGACCACCAAAATATAAAAATTAAGAATTATATTTATTACAAAACGGTCCTTTTCAGGACCGCCAAAATTTAAAAATTAAGAATTATATTTATTACAAAACGGTCCTTTTCAGGACCACCAAATTATAAAATCAATTGAGAAAAATGGAAAAGCAAGTTATTATATACCTACATAGTAAAACCAAGTACGAATTTTAACCTTGGCTCAATAAATTTTTGAAATCAACAATAAACAACAATCGTGTAATTTTTCCGTCTTTTTATTAGTAAATAAATTTAATATAATTTTTACATTTTTTATGGAAAGCTTTTTTTATGGAAGGCTGCACAACAGCCTGAATAACAACAATCAGTTAAAGTAAGCAGTTAACACACTGTATGCAGCCATCATTGTAAAACTGGCTTGTTGGAGGAGATGCACGCTGTTTTTTTGACATTTCATTTCCATCCAAATTTCCAGTTATAATTTTGAAATTATTGTTAAAGAAGTAGTTAGTACGCACTTAAATTAGATATGTCTACGAATAACTTAACTTTAAATATTTGGATTTGGATCGATTTAAGACATTTTAATTGAATTTTAAAATTAAATTTTTTATTATAAAATAAAATTTATTATCATAAAATTCTAACCATAAGTTCATACTTAATCTTTCTTCTTATTTTTTTTCTTTTCCGATTTAACTTCAACTTCCTGTTTAATTTCATCTTCAACTTGATGCTTCTTCTTTTTCTTTGAAGAGCCAGTTAAAGAAACTTCAACTGTTGGTTCCTCTTCTTCTGTTTTCATTGGTGTGCCTTTATTTTTTTTCTTCTTTTTTTTAATATGTTCTACACCAGATGGTCCAGTACCATAATCTGTCATAATCATGTGACATTAGTCGTGCCCCAATAGTTTCACCAACTAATATTGTTAGATTAGGTGCCATTGCCATCATTCGAGTTTTAATATAATCGGACAAATGAGTTCGATAATCTGTTATGGCAATAATTTCATCACACAATGTCTGAATATTCATTATATCTTCCTCGGAGATTTCTGTACCCATTGAAATTTCAGCCGCTTGTTTTACTTTTTCTTCTAAATCTTCAGGTAACATATCAGATAAATCCGTGTTAATCATATTATCCCGAGTACCGACTAATCGTACGATTTTGATATAAGCCGTATTATCTGTTAGAATTTTACCTAATTATGGAAAATGCCAACCATACCTACAAATAAAAATCTTTAATTAAATTTGATAGTAACCTATACATCATAAATGAGATAATAACTTTCATCAGACAGCCAAGAGTTTATTTAATCATGATACATAATTGTATTCAGATCTACTTTCTAGCGATTTGTTTACTTTGCATCATCATATGAAAGTATCTTATAAAGAAATATCTTAATTTTGGGAAAAATAAAAGTAATCTTACCATTCTCTAGCCCTCATAACGTAATTATTCAATTCCTTATCCAAATCATCTAGTAAACACTGTGCCTGAATTATCATAGTATCAATTTTATCCGGTGAAAATTTAAGTTTATAACGAGATAAAGAATGTGCCAAACCAAGTGTCATTGCGGTCAATTCTTTTTCTGGTAGTCCAGTGATAAGACTGTCCGCCTGTGATATTATACATCGCATTAATTCCTGTACGGCTGTATTGGAGACACATTGTAATGAAAGTTTGTCTTTTATAGCACTTCCCAATTTAGCATCAGCAACTAGGAGTTGATTTTGTACGTCTTCATTCACTAATTTTTTCAGAGTTTTCTTCAAAATTTTCGATACTTTTCCTTCAACAGCGGCTGTTGCAGCTGCTAGAGCTTCGGTGGTGTCAGCAAACTTTTGAAATGCTTTTAATTTTAACCTGAAATTTATTGAATTAGCACGTGTTAATTTTTTTTTTTAATTCGAAGTATAAATTGTATTTGTAAGCAAAATCAAGTCAACAGATACTTTAAATTTAGACTTGTGTGAAAATACAAAATGAAAATCTAAAATTCTGACATATACAACTCAATATGAGGAAGGAACGATGATCGAATTAGAAAATCTAAATAAAAAATTACTTACAATCGATTAGCCCGTTCTGGAGTTTCAAACTCTTTATATAAATTATCAAATTCTGTTAGTTTTTTCTCATCCAAAAGCTACAAAGAAATTTAAAATGAGATTTCTATATTAATGAAAAAAATGTTACTGGTGCACTTGTTTTTCCTCATGTCTAGAGGCGAAATCATAACCTCAAAATAAATATTTACCTTAAAAATAGCATATCCTGCTGGTGTTTCATATAGAACAAACATTCTGTTTATTCAAGTACCAATCCAATTGTGTTTTATGAATATATATCATAAAATAAATAAAAATAAAACGAAAAAAAATACAAACAAAATTACCAAACTAATGACCTTTTCTATGTTTCATTCATGAATTTTTTTTTTACTAGGTTTTCGATTCACCAAAAAAGAGCAAGTCTGCTTGCTCTTTCTGCTGTCAAACTGTTCGATTCTTCAAGAAAAACGCTCGGTCGAGCAAAATTGTTGTTGTTTTACGAATACGAATGTGACACAGCATTCACAATGAAAAACTTTTTACTTTTGCCTTCCAGATTTGTATGAATTTCCAACTTTACGAATAAAAATGTTTGCTCGTTATGTTGGAAATTCATACAAACCTGTAAATCAAAAGTAAAAAGTTTTGCATTGTGAATGCTGTGTAAGTTGTTATAAGTAAAGGTAATATACTCCGATGTTTCATTTTCGTTCTTTCTTGCGCATCCTTGTTAAAAATATTTTAATATGGCGGACATCGTGACCAAACAAATCGTGTTTGTGAGTTTTGCGTAATAATTTTGAGTGTTGAATGAATATAATTAAAATTGTGTGAAAAATTATACTGACTTTAATTCAAAATAATTAACAATGTATCATGTATCAAATGTTGTCCAACATTTATGTCACGATCTCCGCCATTGTTGTTGTTGTAATTTTTTGACAACCTGCGCAATATATTACCTATGTATGTATTTTTAATATTGAAAAACGATGTTATTTTTTGTAAATATTTTCCTAAATTAGAAAATATTTTTTTAATTAAAAATCTTCATAACAACAAAAAAAAATATTAAATTCAAGTTTAATACTTAATGACATGAAATATTAAATTCAAGTTTAATACTTAGTTTAGCTCTCCGAGGGGCTTTAGATTTGAATTTCGAGGGATGAATTGTGCGGGTTGAATTGATAACGGGGATAAATTGTGCGGGATGAATTGCGTGGGATACTATAGCCTAAATCCTAATTAAAAAATCCTGTAGGGCCCAATATTTGCAATACAAATTATGATCTATTTGTACCTTAACCACATTACAATCATCCAGCACATCGCTAATCTCATTACTCTCATTGTCGTATTCAGTCAAATTCTCGATGAGCATGTAATCGTATTGTGATTCGCTCCAACATTATCGAGCTTATTGAATATATCAATAACAGCACGTGGAATTACACCCATATTTTCATCAAATTGACCACCAAACGTTGTTCCCATAGTATGCGTTTTTCCAGATCCAGTTTGCCCAGCAAATATCTGTAGTATTAAATATATGTAATTGGAAATGAAATAACGTCAAATTAAAAGCTTTTTTAATAAGCAATTTTTCAACATTTTACGTGCTTCGAACCTTATAGATAACAAGCTTAGAAAGCCATCTAGTTAATAAGTCGAGCTCTCCTCTGTTCCAACCAAAGCTTGTTACATCTTAATATAATAAAAAGTTAACTTTTACGATATATTAAATTCAATTATCATTTATTATATTTAAAAGTTTGTTAAAAGTTTAAAGTTTGATAAGTTTATAATTTTTCAGTTCACTCTAATCAGGTTAAACCACGACCATATTTTATAATTTCAAATTAAACTTTTAAGCTTTAAAATTTAGTATAAAGCTGAGTTTACCGATCTCTTAAACTAATACTTACAAAACTTTTCCATCTCTTTAGTTATTACTAAATTGGAGCAAAACTTTTGTTTATACAGGTCAAACCAGAGTTACATTTATTAGAGGAAAGCTCTATTACCAAACATAAATTGTTAATATAATGTTAGAAATTTTCAGGTGTTAAACTTTTGATAATAAGGAGCTTTATCCAAATTTACAAAATAATTATTTGTGAGCTTTTGGGAATACTCATTTCTTTATTTAAAACTTTGTTTATTTTAATGAACGAGTTATTTCTTGAAAATCTCTATTAAGGAAACCTAAAAGTTAAAGCTTAATTTTTAATACTTAAATATTTTGTTTTTTTTTGTTTCCTGACAATTAAAAAACTCCACTTGCATAAATGTTTTAGATGAGCTTTTCAAAATTTTTTACTGGGTGTTCAATTTATATATTTCTGATTTTTAACGAAACTTGACGAATTTAATGATTGTATGGAAGCTTTCGCTTGCGAATATATCATCATTCTAGTGTTTGAATTACTAATAAATTTTTATTTGTCCAAGATTATTGTAAGTTTCTAAAAATTTCAAAAGGTCAAAGTAAGGAGGAGCTTTTGTTATCCTTAACGATATATTTTTAAGTTTAAAAGCATAGTCAGTTAGCATCATTATGATAGCCGGAATAAATAAAATTGTCAATAAATTTTCTAAAATATGTTTCTCCAAAATTTCTCAGATTTTTAGCAATCGATGCTTCTATCTAATAAAAATTCAGTAAACCTGAAGTTGAATTTTTAAAGCGATAGAGTTTTCAAAGATTTGTAAAGTTCGAAGTAAAGTCACAAGAAATCCAAAATATATTAATCATTACTGTTTAACGCTTAAAGTGGAAGATACCATTTCAAGTACCTAAAATTTCAGAGGTTTTTTGGGATTTTGTATGAAATCGTGGCTAAAAGTCTCTACAAGAAAGTTCCATAATAATTGTATTTGTTTTATATGATTAATGCAATTAAGCTTGTTAAAAAGTTCACAATTTACCAAATTTTAGGATCTTACAAATGAATTTTGTTAACATATGATACGATTTAAATAATTTCATATAAAACTTTTGAATTTTGAGTTTTAACTGAATTATTAGTAGGAAAATATCCAAAAGCTTAAATAAAATCAGATTTACTTCGGTGAATAATTAAAAACTAATTAGTTTTCCAAAAGCTTTTTGGTGATTCGCATTAATGCTGATCTAATAAATTAATGAGCTTTCCGCATTCAGTTAAGTATTTTCTGATTGTTTTAAAATCAGAAATTTTATATTGTAAAGTTGAGAGGTTTTTTGAAACTGAAAACTAGAATGTTGGGAATAATCTGTTTACAGCTTCCTCAATTAAAACCAATCGAACCCGAAAGTTTCTCAATCAGTTTCGCATCTCGTGTCGTGTTTATGAAATTCTTGCGAAACGTTGCTAACTTTATGTTTTGTTTGTAAGCTTTTCTGTACACTTGTAAAAAGTGCATACACAAAACTTAAAGTGTTAATTTAATATTTGCCAGGTGCATCCGAATAATCTTTTTGAGCTTAGCAAAAAATCTTCCATTTAAATGGTTCCATTATTCTCTTATATTTTACAGTACTGGCTTTTGTCTTAATCCTTTAATATTTAAAGCGATTTCTCTTAAGATCACAATCAAAAGGATTGTACAGTCAATTTCTTTTTATATCGATATATTCAAAATTATTTGATTTTATCGGTTTTAAATATTTTATCGAAATTATGTCATGCTTAGGAGTGTATGTAAGTAAACCTGGTCAGTCAAAACATATGAACAGCCATTCGGTGCGCAATTTGACTTTTTTCAGTTAGAAGCTTAGAAAAGAGTTTCTTTCATGTTGGTTTATTTAAAGATGTTCTTTGCAGTCTTTATTACAAAAACTGATAAGCTTTTCAATTATCTCAGGAAGTAAGCAAAACCGAAAATTAATAATAATGTTTCATGTTTGTCTACTTCGTTAAAGAAGTCTCATTAGACCTTCTCATCAAATAGGCAAAAGTTCAATCTATATAAATTCATCTAACCTATAAGGATATTATAGAATCTTACAAAGCGCCATGAGTAAAGTTATCCTTGGTTGCTAATTATAAAAAATTTCACGCAGCTTTTAAAGTTTTCTAAAAAAGCTTAGAAATTTATTTATGTATGAGTACAGCTGTTTTAAAATCTTTCCACTGCATTTCCATTTTTGGCTAATATTTGAAGGTTTTGCCCAATGAAAAACTGAGCTAATTTAAAATTTTATTTTAAACCTTTAGTTTATTTAAAATATTGTCGCTTTCTAAACATTTAAATTCGAGCAAGAGAGGTTGTGGCTCGGAAGGTGGTGCCTGTTTATTAAGAAATGAGGAGAAATAATTCCGCCACACTTTTCGCCGTCCTTCAATTATTCTTGATTTAATCGGTTCGTCGCCTGTCTAATCAGTGCGCCATGAATTTCAAAATAAAAACAGTTCAAGAGGCTGCGTGGCTGATATTTAGTTTATAGGGGACTGCTGAATAGGTGTGGGCTTTGGTTGAATTTTTTTTTTTTTGGTACTCATACGACTAAATTATAATTTTTTCTGGTCGTTAGATTAGTTTAGTATGTATCACGCTGTTTTTGCCCGCCTTTAGTTTGAGCAAGTTTAATGTCCTGCCGAATTTTGTGTGGTCCGTATATTTCCAGAAAATCTTGTTGAAAACATATTCTTTTGTTTATCAAAATATCTAGCAGTTTGCATTCGGGCGAGACGTATTATGACTTGCGTCATTTGTTTAAATAGAGAGACGTGCACGCGTTGTGCCTAAATTTAGAACAAACATTTTTTTTTTTAATTTTTTAATTCGGTTGAATCAAACATTTAACAAGTTAATTAAATTTACTTAATTACCAAAATGCTATTATCTCGAATTTCTCACGTTTTCTATACAAGATACATACATAGGCCAACTGTTCGTGGCGAAGCGCCTAATGTTTATTTTTATATCAGGAATGCGAATTTTTTGTTTGTTTCTTAACCTATATTGATAATGAGTGTGTGTGTGTAAATAAATTAAAATAGTGCGTAGTAGAAGCTTATTTTAGCAAAGACACAATTTTTAGAGGCGCTTGCTTTTATAAGTAATTTAAGTATTTAAATTTAGCACCATTATTTTGTCAGTAAACAAATTATGGTTTTGTATTTATTCGCAGGTTACAAATCCGAACATTTGGTGTACTATGCATACTGGCCCTGTTATTTTGGATATATAAAACTCGGTGTCCAAGTATGAAACTTATTGTACCCGATAATGTAACGTTAAGGTGTCAATCGATATATAACAGTTTTGCAAAATTACGCACCGACAAACCGGGCACATTCTGTACAATTACCAGCTTAATACTAATTATTTTTGCAATATTCGGTCATATTGTTTCGGGTGAATGGATCGTGCTATTTGGACTAATGCTAGCTGGGCTAATATCGACACGACATAACTTTAAATTGGTCAAAGATGATACAAGTAAGTTATTAGTCTATTAGTGTTTTATTTGTAAACAAATCGCGCATTTTAATTTTATCACAAAATTTTATTGAGGTCAGCAAACAAGAGTTTGTTCGATTTCCTATTTAACTCGTAATCATTTTGGCTCGTAATATCATTATCACTAAATTTCGCGATTACGACGTACGACGACAAAACAGATAAAAATGTTGTGTACTTGAAAATGTTGTTTGTTTGTTTTGAGGCGCGATTTATCGCGATTTAAAAATAAATTAAAATTTAGAAATGTGGAACAAATACAAAATGACATGCCTCCGCCAAAAAGTACAGAATTTTATAATTCATGTGCCTTTAACATTTCGATTATTTTTTTTAGTTGACAGTAATATAAATCGCTGGGGAGGATCTATAGACAATGACAATGATGTTGATGAATTTTTACCCGTGGTCAATGAAACTGCACAATTGGTATTAAATCGTGCCGGCGAAGAGGCCATCGTCCCATCATCAATGCAACTAAACGGTGATGATGACAACGATGATAATATTAGCGAACCAGAGATACCCGCAGATTTATTACCAGAAACGCTTCCCGAAGGGGATGAACATTTAATCAGTTCGGACAGTGATGATGATATCATGATTAGCAGCGACGCTCGAGGAGGCATCAGCAATAATAGGAAGGCGGAAAAATTGAATGAAATTAAGTTCAATTCAAAACACTTCAATGGCGCTGATTCGTCATCGTCCGACGATGATAGTATAACAAAGGGGTTAAGTTTTCATGATCCGCAAGCTACTTATGTAGATGGTGCGATAAGTATAGCACCAAAAACTAAAAGTGGGAGTGGGACAAGTAGTGATGTGGCGGCGACCAGCGCTGCCATACCGAATTTATCAAATTTGGTGCAGTGGGGCGTAAATAATATAATTAATTCGGCTGTTCAACAGCATATTCAGCAAACGATTGCCGGAACTTTTAGTAGTAGTAGTGATAATAAAGTAAATTTAGTCGAAGATGAGGAGGACACGGATCCATCGGACGAGGAATACGATGAGTATGAGATAATAAATCCGGAAGATTTAAATTCTTAGTGATAATTTTGTTTTTTTTTGTATGTAGTGAGAAATTTTAGTTTTGTTCCTAAATGTAGATTTGTTTTTTATTGTTATAATTTTTTACAATTAGTCGTGTACCCCTCTCGTATCTGCAAATCTTTTGTTTCCTAAAATATTTTTTTTTATTGTCCGTAAAATGATGTGTAAAGCAAACGAAATAGGCCTTCGCCTAAACACAATCACAGGAAATAGTAATCTAGTCTGTAAAATATAAAATATTATGTGGTTTTATTTTAACCTAGGTAGGCTCTACGTACGGTGCAGGGAATATGTAATCCTTAATTAAAATTAGCACACATTTAGTATTGCTACTTCCCTCACTGTATTATTTTTTATATTGTAACAAATTTTTCTTTTATTTTTCACATTACGGATAAAATTTAAAAAATAATAATTCAATACCGCAAAAAATCCAAATGTGTGTTGCACAAGGTATCAAAATATATTTTTGTGAAAATCAAAAGCAAAATTATGAAAAAAAAAAAAAAAAAAACAAAATATTTTTCTACTTAAATAATTTAAATGTAATTTAATTAATAATTATTATTAAACGTATCTAATTATATTGCGAAAATGAGAAAAAAATTAATTTTTTTGAATAAAAATCAAAAATAATTTATTTTACTATTGTTGTTTTATGTCGTTGAATGAATTTGTAAAAAGGTAAGGATATTCTTCTAGATAAAACAAAGCGAGTGATTGGACTTCGTTTCGGGTCAATCACTCTCAATGTGTACAAGAAAGACGGGGTGGAAGGACGTACCAGCGAGGTTAGTAAGTTCAGTGACTTAGGCTTAGGCTGATTCACTTGGAGGAGGATAATGTTGGCAGCTTGTCTATGAGGGAGGACACTGGCAAGATCCCTACGGGTGGTAGGGGGTTAGCAAGACGGGCGGGAAAGCGTGCAGAGGCCAAGACCCTTCTATCTTTCATATCTTAGGGTTAATTATCAACCCTTAAAAAGGCATGCGGTATAAAATGGGAGAACGTCACCTGATCTCCTAGTCTATATTACACATAAATAGGTTGAAGAACAGTATTCAAAATGGGGTTTAATAATAACGTTAAATTGTAGTACTCAACGAAATATTCTTACATATACTATTTAAGACATACATTTTTTTTGCAATTTTTTTACACACAGTCTAAATTACTTTTAAAATCCAACTTATTACCTATAATTCTGTGGTCACAAATCATAGTGGCTTAAAGTGAGATATGCCGTTTTACGTATTATCACAAATTCGAAACCTCCAAACTCGATTTCTTATCATATCAATTTTTTGTAATATTCCGATGACTACAAACAACCGTAATATTCATTTAAAAAAGCAAGAATTCAAAAAACTCATACGATTTTGAACGACTCTTAACTTTAAAAACGTTTTCCTGAAAAATGCGCATTTTTCACTTAAGCCACTATGATTTGTGACCACAGAATTATACCGAGATAT
Organism: Tipula helvola; assembly: GCA_963556165.1. Taxonomy (NCBI): domain Eukaryota; kingdom Metazoa; phylum Arthropoda; class Insecta; order Diptera; family Tipulidae; genus Tipula; species Tipula helvola. Next base: position 343,645,394 of record OY744483.1, on the reverse strand, counting down.
TTTATCTCGCTAAATTTTTCTATCGCTTGTTTTTTATATTATGTAGGTATAATACTATCTAATTTACTATTAATAATCATGCATTTCATTTTTGAAATATTTAGCTTCATTTTATTCATTTTACACCACACATCAATCATTGCCAGATCATTATTAATTTTACTCGCACATTCTCCAATGGTTTCTCCAGTAACATTATAAAAGAGCATCATCCGCAAAAAGGAAGATTGCAGACTACTCAACTGCTTTGTGAATGTCATTTATGTATAGTAGAAACAGCACGACACCCAATATTGTTCCCTGTGGTACTCCTATTGAGACAGTTATCGAATCGGATAGCGATTCATTTACTTTTGTCCTTTGGCTTCTCTCTGATAAGTATGACTGAAACCATTGAAGTTCGATGTTTCTTAATCCCATCTTGTTCAATTTCGAAAGAAGAATTATTCTATCAATTGTCTCAAATGCCCTTTTAAAATCCAAAAATACTGCAACTATATAATTTTTTATTCTGAACAGCATCCTTCCAGTTTGATACCGAGTTTCACAGCTGTGATTTCGACGGAATCCAGACTGAAAATCAAATCTTATTTGATTTTCTTCCAAATATTGTCTAAACTGTAATTAAACCACTCTTTCCAGGATTATGACTTCAGCCATTGATGTTAATGCGCATAACACTATCTGGGGAAGCACGGATATCAACGAAAAAGGAGTCACTTTTCGATTATTTGGTGAGTAACTAATCTTTCTGTGTGTAATACGGGGCGGGAACCCACCTTTTTTTACTAGCAATAGGCAGGAGGTTCTAGGTGTGACCCTTATGCCTCAAATCATATTGACCATCGATATTTAAACTATAGCCTCGAATTAGCCTCGATTCTTAGTGAATAAGTCCCAGTTTAGTGATTAAATCGAACGGGTCATGGGCGGCTTCTAGTGGAGAGTCTATGGAGCTTCTCTTCGAGACTCACTTACCAGGGAGCGTTGATAACCTGATGTTGCATAGGAATCATTAGAAACATTTTAAGTGTGCACAGAGGTTACCGTAACTATGAAATGGATCCTGTGGACACTAAAAGGTTTTAAACCATATAAATCAGCTGGTCCGGATCAGATTATACCAGTGAAATTTCAAAATAACTCTGTAATTACTCTTCCTTATCTGGAAGCTATATTCAAAGGATGTTTAAAACCGGTTTATAGTCCTAGATACTGAAGGGAGATTAATGTGGTCTTTATCCCGAAAGCAGGGAAAAACTTACATGTCTATCTTAAGGACCTAAGACCAATACCTTTATCATTGTTTCTTTTGGAAATCTTGGAAAGGCTGTTGGATATATACATAAGAGCAAAAATAAGACTAGTAAGTGTGCACTATCTCAGCATGCGTACATTAAGGGTAGATCTGTGAACACAGCTCGGCACGCCTTGGTGCATACCACTGAGAAATCGATTCAGTCGAAAGATTTCTGTTTGGAATGCGCTCACAATCGTTACGAAATGGGAAGGGGGGCTATTTGTGAATTCGATTCCAACGTACTCGAGTCTTCGATTATTTGATTCTTATTTGAATTGAATCAGATTCGTTCGTTTCTTATTTAAATCAAATAGGAATCTTATAAATCGAAGAGTCGAACACGCGAATCGAATTTACAAATATTCGATTTCTAGTGGAGCAGCTTGGAAAAATACCAATTCTCAGCGGACACTGTCTTTTTGGAGAACATGCAAGAAGACTGAGTCTGGAGGTAAATGACTTCTGTAGAAGCCGTTTGAACGAGGATGAGGAAGATACATTAGTTCACTTCCTTTGCTCATGTCCAGTATTTGCACTCAGAAGGCACAAACAATTGGGTAAGTTCAAGATGCACAACCTGCCTGATCTCTAAAACAGTAAATTGCGGAATGTTTTACGCTAAAACGCTATATAAGTAGCTCAAAATGGTTCCAGCAAGGATAACGGGGATATATCCTGTGATATCACAATGGATGGACCGTCATCGGTCTAAGTGATCAGTGTGGGCCAAAATGAAGCAACTACATACAATTTGTAAAAATCATAAAAAATTTTATTCATCATCTTCATTTGCTTTGTCACATTTCGTTTGATTTACGGAACTATCATTAGACGTGGTGGTCGGCATACTGAATTTTGGTCTAGCGCCCTTTCGCTGTGGAATAACATGAAGAATGGCATCCTGCCATGTCTCACCCTCTGATTTCTTGAGTAAAATTTCAAAAACATGGAAAATGCTAAGCACTGTCCTAGTCTTCATTAGAACATTTTCATTTAGTGGTAACCTCGCATGACAAATCCCACCGTCAACCGCAATTTGATGACATAGGCCTTTATTGTGATTATGGTCAACTAGGCCACCGATTACATAGATTTTATCCTCATCTAATTCCTCCAATACGTTATCACTATCACTGGTCAGGTAAACGATTTTATCTTGTGAGAAAACAGTTCGAAATGGTTCGGCCGTCATTCGAACATCCCAATTTTTGTATCCATCATTTCGTTCGAGTGTTTTATATAAACGAGACCCCTCCTGGAGACCGGTGAAATATAGATTCAAAGGGCTGGCAGCACGCCGATTTATGGTATAAACACGCAGGAGTTGTTTTACACATTTTGCTATGTCCTTGTCGATCATGAGCTCATCAAAACTGAGATCCACCGCAATCGTATATTTACACTGTGTTGCATCGATTCGATTCCGTTTTAATGCCTTTCGACTCGGGCCTTTGCGGACAGGTTCACCTCGGGCAATGGCTTCCACGCGCTTTAGTCGGTATTTTTCTCGCTCCTTCAAGCGTTTTACTTTTTTTTTTGATTCCCATTCCTGTAGTTTCTTTAGCTTCTTGATCTGTCGTTTGGAGAGTGGTGCATTTAGATCATTGTTTATCGGCTCTTGCACCTGAATGGTCTCAGTGTTTTCTAGATTTTCTACTTCATTGTCACTAATATCACTATTTAGTTTATCAATTTTTACGTTTTCCTTGCCCGTTTCATTCATTATCATATCAATTTCACTCATTTTAATCAATTTTTTTTATTTCACGTGTATTATCTGTCAAATTGACAATTGATGAGCCGGTTTTACAACCAAACGAATGTGATTTTTGTTAACACTGTAATGGTCAAGGCGTTTCTCGGAGACAGTTGGGTGTTTGGTCACAGAATAATAAACAACTGTATTCTGTGGTTTGGTCGTGTGGAGCGGTGATATATCGAATTAAAATTTTGAACTGAACCTACGGCTACCAACCAAGGCCCACCAGTTATTCCGTCTTTAAAGGAAAGAAGAGCTAAGCAGTTCAGCCAACAAGTTAAAAAAAAATATCTCAAATAATTTTTAAAAGTTTTCTGTTTATTGTAATTAAACTCCAGATTCGATTTTTTACTGTATGAAAAAAAAAAAAAAAAATCAAAATTCTTGTATGGAAAATTGTCTGGTTTTTGGAAAATTTTTGCGTATTTTTTTTAAATTTTTTTTTGTAATTTTTTATTTTATTGTTTTGTTTAAATAAATTAATTTGCTGATACTGTTGTATTTGACGATGTCGATGTTGTTGGAGAGCCGGCCGATGATGATTCACCTGCTGCTTGATCAGTTATGAATTTTTCAACCTGGAATTTAATAAAAAAAAAAAAAAATGCGATAAGAAGATTTTTTTTGTATCGTCATCTTACTATCGTATTCCTATAGGATCTTACAATCTTCTTAACGTAAGTTAACTGCCTGGAATCAGGATTCCCAGTAACGTTTTCTAGTTTATATGGAGGTGTTATAATAACATCATTAAATACTACTATATTTGGGCCAGACCACGTTATCTAAAAATATAAACAAAACACAAAATTAATATTAAACTGTTACAATTTAGCCATAATATACCTACCTCAGAAATTGTCTTAGCAATCGTCAAAAATAATTTTTGACCTCCAGGACTAACACCAGCAGCTAAAGCAGAAACTAATCGTCGCTTCTGTTCGACTGTATTTCTGATTCGCGTATTCAACTGAAATAAAGAATTCTTGAGAATTAAGATTACGAGGTCTACCATCTCCATCCCCGATTTACGAATACTTACTCGATGTAAATTCAATGACTGCAGTTGCAGAGACTCTGGTAATGTGCTAACTTCTTTTTTAACTTGAACATCACTGCATAATGATAAGTTAACAATGTAAACATCGTTTAATTTTAATGATCCTGTAGTTGATGGACATTCTAAATATTTTATATGGGAATTAAGGAAAAATTTCTAAAATTGATTGGAAAAGTTCTATGTTGAACGGCGACTAAATTCGATGTCACTGAAATTAAAAACTATGCGAAATACTTTTTCCATCTCGGATTATACATTTATGGGAATTCCACTTATTTAATCAAACAGATTATTAAATTTTAGAATCTTTGGGGACACAAAATGTTACATCATCCGACAAATTTTTGTCGTACACGTACACTCACAGGATTAGTGATCAATAATGACATTGAAATGTGATGGTTTAAAATTAATGTTAAACTTAAAATATTAATTTAAATGAGTATTTAACGATTAATATCGATAAAAACTGGAAATTCTAACCTCACATGTTTCTGCAATACAAAAGAAGTTCCGAGAGAGGGCCACGGAACATTAAAATTTATGATTCAGAAACGTCAACCAAACTAAAAAAAATATTTTCATGAAATTATTTATAAAACTTTTAAAACAAACTTCCTAAATAATTTAAAATATAATCAGCCTAATTAGAATGTAATTGTGTATAGAAAAAACATACAAAAAATTATTTTGTAAACAAAAATACGCGAGGATGGCTGATCCGACAGTTTTTTTAGGTCAAGTTGGACCACACAATGTTTATACCAAATTTTAACGTGTATTAATGATTTTTTTTTTCTTTAAAAAAGGATACTTAATATTAACATCTTAGTTTGATGGTCAAACGCTAAGACTTCGCCTTCAATTATTTGTTGAAAACATGTAGTACAAGCTACCGTACTTCCAATCGAAAAACAATCGCCAACAGCAGCCATTTTTTACTAATTCACCATCACTAATGAAAAAAAATAAAAAATTGTGTTGTGATAAAAAAAATGGTGTGAAGTTGTCCTCAATTTGATGAATTTTTGTGTTGCCCGATGTTAAACAGTAAATTTTCGTTTTCGGAGTTAAATAAAATAACGGTATTTTTTGAAGTTTTAAACTTAGTTGATTTTTTTTATTAAAATTTGATCGTTGTAGTTTCTAGTGCGCGTGTGAAATGTGTAAGTGATGTAAATTTATGATGTTTACCTACATCACAATATTTATCTGAATCAATTGGACCATTTATGATTATAATACTTGACCAACCGGATTGCCGAGCACCTACATAATCAAGATGCGGAGTATTTCCAATGTGAAGAGCTTCGTTACTTAGGCAAGGCTTATTAAAATTTTCACATTGCTTCAAGGCAATATTGAATATTTTAGTACTCGGTTTGCATACCCCTGCATCATACGAATTTATAACAAAATCAAATTTAGGTAAATTTAAATTTTTTATCACAATTCCGATTCGTGGATCCATATTCGATATAACACCAATGATTTTATTACAGGTACGTATTTTATTGAGTAATTCGATCGAACCGGGTAGTGATGTCCAGCATTCTGCGGTCTTATATTGTTCGACCAGCTGATTAGCGATTTGGTCCAAATCGTCATCGTTCGTTATTTGTCCCGTTGTTCGAAATACATTTTGGACCAGAATATGCCACCATGTCCGCCAATCTATCTCACTGCCGTAACCAAAGTTCGGATATTTCTCGGACATTTGTTTAAATTGGATGCGAAATCCCACTGTAATCTTGTGCTGGTCTATATTTGGGTATCCAAACATGGATGCAGTTTTTGCATAGTGGATCGCAGGTGGCAACGTATAACGTAATATTGTATCGGTAACATCGAACGTGATTAATTTAAAACGAGATAAGTTCCTCATCATCAAATTCATTTTGTTTTTTTCACTTGGAATTTTTTACATAACTATTTATAGCACACTGAAACCATTAATTTGCGTACCGAGACAATTGTTAATTTCCGTATTTCCGTGTATATTCTAATAGACTAACAAACATTTACAAAAGAAAATTATTTTTATTTCATGTAGCTAATTTACAATTTTTCATTTACTTTTGACAAAAACCGACGTTTTCTACGTCCAATAATAGATGGCAGTAAAATAACTACATAAATGGTTTGATTTAAAATTTCCTTCGTTTTATTATTTCTGGCCGCCAATTAATTGGATGAGTCTCCTCCGACGCTTCATCATCTTCTTTGTAGATTTTTATGGTTTTATCCGCTTCTGTTGTAATCAAACGTGATCCAGATTTATCGAAAGCCATAGAAAATATCCCTGCTTCTGAGTCCATCGACCCTGGTTGGACTGGAGCTTGAAAACGTTGGAAATTATAACCAGTACGCCAATCCCAAAAGTGTAGGGTACCATTATCACCGCCCGAAACTAAAACTCCATCTGGATTCACAGCCATACAATTTACGATTGAATTGTGGCCAGATAAATTTTGGATGAAATTCCCTTCAGGGCATCGCCATTGTTTAATATTGTCTGGTGATGCAGATGCAAACATATATAGTGTTGGATGTAGCACTACACTTCGGACACTCTTTTTATGGTTGGTTAGTGTGCAGACACTTTTTCCGGCTGCCAAATCCCAAAGTCTAACCGTTGAATCATGACTGCCGGTAATAATTTGCGGATTAGCTTGCTGGGCCACAACACTAGCTACAGTATTTGTATGACCGGAGAGTGTATGTATATTGGCTTTTGTGCGCATATCCCAGACACGCGCTGTTGAGTCTCGACCCGCCGTTATAATAACATCGATCGATGGATGCAGTGCGATAGAATAAACTGCCGATAAATGACCATGGTAGTGTCGCACGACTTTATTATATTCTAAATCCCAGCATTTTACTTGTCGGTCCTCACCGCAACTGAATAAATACGGATGGTTTTCACTAACGGCTAATCCTCGTACGGTACTAACGTGTCCGGTAAGCGACAGTTTTAATTTTCCTGACGCAAGATCCCATATTTTAATGACCCGATCGGCTGCCCCAGTGGCAAACCATTCATTTCCCGGCTCAATTGCAACACAACGCACCCATCCCAAGTGTCCCGAAATGACACGATATAATTTCCAAGGAGCATGCCACTTCGGTTTGGGAATAGTTGTTTTGCGCGGAATAACCTGTAGATTTATTGTTGAACTGCCCGCCTGACTCGTTGGTGTGGCTTGCGGTACTGGTACAAGCGCTTGTGTTGTACTACTAGCTTGATACGGAATCAACTCTTTCACAATTTCTTGATTTGGGGTGCCTGCAATTTGCGGTATATTATGATCTTCCATAGCTTGAGCCTGTTTCATTTTAGTCGCATTTATAATTTTAACTTTATCCACAATCACACCATATGTATCTTTAGCTTTAAGCGCTTTCCGTTTTAAATCCCTAGAAACGATTAAAATTATTTAGTTTTGAAATATAAAAGTAAGGTTAAGTTGGCCACTTACAGGGCTTCATCGATTTCGGGCAGTAAAGCCTGATTCGAAACAAACATATCATGTGTACGTTTAAGTGAACGAAATACTAAAGTGTGTACGGAATGCCGTTGCACTTCGTCAACCATTTTATCAGGAAAATTGGATTTTGCTGTTTTTGCTTTTTGATGTTTATAATTTTTGACACTTGACTGTACGTCAAATTTTTACAATCGATAATGCAGATCACTACTCGCACACAAGTAAGGTGAAGTTATTAACATTTTGAGGTTTAAATTAATTTTGTAGTGTATAAATTCGGTTTAGAAAATATTAAAAGTTGTATCCAGGGGCTGATTTAATTAATTACGTATGTATTACCAATGATTTAATTATTCTTGGTTTCACGAAATGATAGCCAAGCTCCAGCTAGAAATATCAAGATTGAATTTGGTTTATGAAACAAATCTCAATTTTTTAAAAAAAGAAAAAGAAAATATTTTTAACTGACGCTTGGATTTTTTTTTTTTACGTTAAATTTGTTACACAAATAGTTAATTTAGCAGTTCGTTTGGTCGAATTGAGCATAATTTACGTTTCCCTAAAGTTTTTTATCAAAATTAGCTAACCACTTGCTTCAAAATTGATATCATCAATCAGCTTCTTGAGCAAAAACAAATAAAAAACGTTGCTTAGATTCTTGCTTTCCAGATTTATTAAATGGCAGGCCGATTTCGGAGAGTTATATGCTTATCACAAAAGTTGACTGACGGCTTATTACGTATCACACTCTCCTATTATTGTTTAAGCCATAATTTACAAGCACTCATTTGTAAGTTTCACTTCTCTTATCCTATCGCGGTTACCTTAGTTAGTACTATGTCGATTGTCAGACTTTATTTTCAAATTTTGAGTTATTTCTACTAAACTTATGAAACGTAAAATTGATGAATTATGAGTTTAATCAGGAGATCTGCATTTCGATTTTTATCCACACCAATACAAAGAGATCCAGATCGTTGGCTTTACAAAAAATGTTTTGACTATATTAAATGCTTGATTGAAAACCGTCAAAATGCTTACAGCAATTATTTCGCATCATTAAAATGCCAATCGGACTATATTCCCAAGCCTCCGTGCGGTTTAAATAAATTTGAAAAATTCAATTTAGATCAAGCATTTAAATTGTCTCAACAAATAAACAAATTGTTTCCACAGAAATCTGTAGGTGAACAAGGTTCATATTTACAATCCCTAATCGATGCGCACCGGAAAGCCAAAATAGAACGAATGGAGTACTCGAAATATATACAATCGTTGGATAATGGTCGCGAATTTAAACCATTTGAAGAGAGGGGAAGTATTAAACGTCTGGATAAAATGCGTAAAGCTGATTTTATGCGAAAGCAAGAAGAAATTTTAAAACGGAAGAAAATGGAACATGAGGCGAGAAAAGCCGCGCGTTCATCAAAACAGCAACAGGTCCAGAAAAAATCGTGCGAGAAAGTTGATTTGGCAACTGAGGTAACCGCTGAAGATCCTAGTAAACGTCCACCGTCTCGAAAGCCGAAAAAACCAAATAAATAATGAAATCGATTTGTTTACTTTATTATTATGATTTATATTTACAATTTTAGTTTTTATTGCACAAAATTGGTTAAATGTAAATGTTTGCTCAATGCTTTTTTGCATTGAGCTGTTGCCAATTATTTACAAATATTAAAATTAATAAGTTAATACAACACTACAGCTTTATAGATCTTCTGTGCTTGATAATGATTAATTTTTCAGTTAAGTGAAATGAGCGAAGCACTCTCTAAAAAGTTCAATTAGACAGTGATTTAATGATTTAAATCGATTGTAACGTTTTCTTTTTATTGCAAGTGGAAACGTCGGTAACTAACTTACTTAAGAGATTTTAGTCCTCTAATGCCCGGTTGCACTTGTAAAGGGCTAGCAGTAGTATGCAAGTGATATAACTAACTCTATTTAATGTACATGCACTTAAATTTTAATCTTACAATTTAAACATCTATATAAATATGGTTTCGTTTTAGGAACAATAAATCACATCTCGACAACAAATAAAATTTAGTACAGTTAATTTTTTGAAGATTCTGACGAACCACATACATTTGTTATATTAGGCCAGCCAAACCGTTTACATTTAAAATCTTACATCTAAAATATGAGCGTGTATTATTAAGTAAACAATAATGATTAACTCAATTCATAATGAAGCTTTCTTATTACCTAAGAACTATTAAGGAGCAAGAGCATGAAGCAAATCAAATCAAAACAATAATGTTGATTGATTGGCTAAATACTTCTCGGCTTATTATAATAATATGTATAAGTATTGCTAATTTAGTGAGCTTTTGTATATGGCTTAACTTAGGTATATAGGTACTTAAATAGTTAAAAAAAAAGCAATATTTCAATTCTCATTAGGAATTATTGATATGAGTAATTGATTATCATCATCGGCATAATCATGCACTCTTACATAGTTGAATTTCATTTTTCACATATTCTGGCCGCTATATGTTGACGTATCACTTATTCGTCTATTTAGCGTTAATTTTTTGTTTAGCGTACCATTCATATTACTACTAAGTAGTGTATTTGTGTTACTACTATTCATGTTGTTACTATTTCGATGTGGATACAAATTCAATGGTGGAATATTTGGATGTTCAATACGTGTTGGTGACGAGACTACGGGACGTGGTGAACGAGGTCGAGGTAATGTGTCAATAACTTCTTGCGGTTCTTGATAACCCGAATCCATGTCATCCAAATGATATGATTCGATTAGGGGTGTCGGATCTTCGTAGTCGTAATCAACAAATCCATTATTTTCGAATGAAGATTTTATAGGCGTTGATTTGTAATTGGTGGCGGAATATTTTTGTTCAGCTTTCACGCCATAATCGATTACTTCGTAGTGGTCTTCTTGATTTGGATAGGATTCAGAAACAAAATGTTGGGTTCCGTGTGGCGTTAACGCGGCCCATAGTACACGATTATCATTGGCCAATTGTTGTTGGATATTATTGCTTGGCGGAACGCACGGATAAAGCATGGTGCCAGCCATAAAAGAGTGAGGTTTTGATGAGCCCAAATGCTGAGCTTCAGCTAAACTAGACATTGGTGGCTGTTTCATTGGAGCCTCTTGGTACGTGTAGTTATATGATCTGCAAATTAAAAATTCATATATTAGGCTTTATATAATACATTTACAGTTAACTGCACTTACTCTCGACATTTCATTAAAATCATGGCCAACAGAGCTCCCAATAATAATACTCCAACGCATGAAGAAACTAATACAAGAAGCCATGTATCTTCAGTTCCGAGTTGTCCTTTGCGCGACAATTCAATAAATTCTATTCCTGATTGTTCGCGTGGTCCGGGCGATGGTTCGCACATGTACGGTGCAAAACATGGTTGCGAATCATTTCCCGATAGGGCAACAATAGCACTGCGTGGCAATAAAAATGATGGTAATGGAGGTGGTGGCATGGACATAATCATGTCAGGTGGTGGTCCCAAATCAAAACAGTCTCCAAAGCAGGCCATCTTATTGAGTATTTTGTATCTAAAGTAAAAAAAAAAACTCAAGGTTAAGAAAAACTTTTCGAATTCATTTTTATTTTAAATAATTAATGCAGTTTCATAATTATAACAAGTGCTTTAAAATTATTCCGCCTTTTATGAGAAAATTTGAAAATTTATGACTATCCACATTTTGTAGCATGTACGACCCGACAAAATATTCCAAAGGAATCAGGTGAACAGAGAGAATATCTTTCGTTTATTCAAAAATCGGTTGAATTTTCTCTGTACCATTGCTGCTGTAACCAACTAACTACATATTAGCTGGAAACAAAACTTATCTTCGTATGTTGACGTTTGGTAACAGAGTTTCCGCAAAATTTCCTCGATGTATTATTTTGCGTTTCATAACTTTATTAATGAAATTTGTACCCCAAACTATAATAGAAGAAGGATCTATTCCCCCTATCTACTCTTTTGGTATTACCTGATGAGCAAGTAGTACTATGGCTCTGTGTGGGGTAACATCAATTACCGAACACAATAATATAACACACTTGATATAGTTTAAATTGATAACGTCTTATATACAGTACAAATTGTCGTAAACCATACGAATTAGTATAGCACGTGTGATGTAAATTGGCACGACATACACGGTTGTAGGTCGATGAATTGTTTTCCCCCATTAATAATAAAAAAATGTGAACAGTCCAATTCACTATGTTGTTTCGTCACGACTTCGCGACTGTTGTTGATATGAGCCAAAAAACATCTAATTTTGTATATTTAAAATTTGTAATCGATTTCAATTTTTTTATTCACCGTGTCTGTGTAGGATTCATTTATGTTGCGTGTAATTTTGTAATAATGGTCTTATTAAATTATATGATAACGGTTTATAATTAATTATCTTAATCGTTAAAGAACACATACAAACACATTTATATTTGTGTGAGGTATGCACGTAAATGAGATTTCATTTGGTTAAATTATGTGAATTAGGCTGATTTTTTAAATCAGACTTGTTTGCCTCCTCGTAAGGATTTTTTATTTTAGAAAAGGTTTCATTCGGTTTGGAAAAGTTTTAATTGTTCTTTAAAGGTTTAATTTGAAAATGAAAACCTATACATATAAGGGGTGGGCCATCTCTTCGTTGGCTTTTGAAATTGCTATTAAAACTACACAGTTCAATATTTTTTCAATGATTGGCCTCAAATATAGATTATTTTCAGTTGTAGATCGTGATAATTGTTTTTAATACATTTGTAACTGGCGCTAGTCTGAACTAATTTCACACAGCAATTGATAGAATTTGTACTAGCGTACCGAAAATGTGGGCAAAGTTGTTGTTTAGTTAGTTAAAACATTAAATTATACACAATTCTTAAACTGATAACAAACTTAAATCGTCAAAAACAGCAAAGGCTCAAAGCAAAAAGTATCTCACTAAAATGTATACAAACAAATTTGCCTTATTAAACAGTGAGATATTTGTCATCCAGTGCATGTGATGTATCGTGTGTAAGACTGGGGCCTACTTTTATTTAGTGAGGCCTCAATGCGAGTGCACCTTCCAATTATTTATGGAAAATAATTTCATTAAAACGAGTGTCGCCCATCCTGTTAAACCAGTTAAGTGTGTCAATTGTTTGCGAATCACTGGAACAACAACGATCCTTAATAGTTCGGGGTTAGGTAACCACTATAGAGACGAAATACACAAAACATTAAAACAGTGGTTTATATGGTATTCGTGAGGTATTAGAATCAATGTCGACTGTTTCTCAGTAATATTCAAAACAGTTTAGTGACTTTGGAACGATGTGGAAATTGAAGAACGGAACTTATGGTCGAAGATACTCGAGGTCTAATGGTTTAGCGGAACGAAATATTATGCTAAAAAAATTTTCTCGACAAAACTGAAGTTGAAATGGTATTACTAAATTTTAGAAATGTGCCAAGAAATGAATAGATTGGATCACCGAACTATTCCGCCCTTATTTGATCAACTAAAGTTCAGGATAATTTCTTTGCGGATAAAACGACCAAACCAGCTGTATCCTACAATAGAATCCAAATTGCACCTAGACATTCGAAAGTTATGGCAATATTATCAACTAAACCGAAGTTCATTTATATTGAAATACTCATATAATTTCAAAACGACTTCAGCAAATATTCAGATTGATGCCGCAATAATGTACATATTAGTTTGTTGTTTACTGTAATGTGACTAAAAACAATTGGATAATTATGTACAGTCGTATTCATAACATATATACATCAAAATCTCACCAAAATTCAAGTACTGGTAACTCATGCTCTTTTAGTAGTAACATATATTTGATGGTAACGACAATTATAACGAAATAAATTCAAGTAAGGAAAAGGGCTAAAGAAGATCGAAGTTATATTATTATTCAAGAAATATTAATTAAATTGTCTAATTTTTGTCAGAATGCGGGTCGTTCTTACAATAAGTGCGGATAAATCAAACTTTCTATAAACACAAACGTCTTTAACTTATTATAAGCTTAGGCGAATAAGAAATTATACAATTTTTAGACCAGCGGGCTTAGCTTAAACAGGATGCTCTAAATAAATGGATAAAGGAAACAAAATCAATTTTTTTTGTTTAATTTATAAGCATAAATTTAACGTGCCCCATTTAATGTCCCCTATTATTAGATATTATATTATGTTCATAGCAAAATTATTTACACATATGGGGAAGCAGTATATAAACGCGAAGGGCTCCCATCATCCTGCAGTATACAAAAATGTATAGCTTGAACAAATTAAATATGTTTTTTGTCGTTATTTCCATTTAATAATGGGGGAAAATTTATTTTTTATTAGTTTTTCCCGTTGAAAATGTCCATAAAATATATACCTAGTTTAGCATTATATAAGCAATATGTATCGCATCACATTAATTGGCGCCATAATTTAAGTTTTCCTCTTTTCGAAAGGGATAATCTAATTTAAGCATTTCTGTTTAGATTTAGCTCGCGCCCAAAGTAAGCGCTAAGTCATATTACTCAATATTAATAACCCCAGTAATTGCATCCTTAAGTAACTTAATTATTAACTTCACTTTGTATCTATATTATAATATGCAATATAACCCTTTTAAAATGTCCTTATATTGTACTCCTAACAAATTAGGACAATTAAAACAAAAAAAATACAAGAAATTTATTTTTCTTTTATTATTTGGTTACGCCCTCAATTAGAGGAAAAATTTTCGCATATAAAATACAAAAAAAAAAAAAAAAACAGTTTACACAATCACCTTTCAAGTGGCAAAATAAATATTGCACATATTCATTTGTGTATATGGATATGTGCAACAAGATGGTACTTCAAAGGAAATGACACTCTCGCAACAAACACAAAGGGATGGAAAACACACAAAGAAAATCAAAATTGTTGTTATTTTAATAAAGCAAAATATTTTCTTTTTGATTTTTATGAATTAATCTGCATTTTTTATTATAAATATGTATGAGGGTGTACCTTGGATTGTTCAGTTATAAAATGGCTTCCATTTCCATACATAAATATATTATTTTTAACTTAAGGAATTTTCATTATTTTACAAAATACTTACTAAAATTATTGATTTTTTTATAATATTTCGCATATAAAAAGGGTTAAATTTTACCTATTTAGCGATATATCCAGAAAAAGTATTTGTATCGCACAATTTTTCACTCGAATCACACTTTAAACGTTAGAATTCAGGTCCGACTGAAAATATTTCTTTATTGTTATTGTGCCGTGAAAATTTCACCACCGCAAGAAGAAAATTTATTATTTTGTGTTACGAACTTGATCCACAATGCTTCGAATATAAATTCGAAATTTACAATGCAATCATTTTTTGTGTGTTTAATCTACTTCGTATAATAATTAGGGGTGGAAAATGTAACGCATGCGTTTAATATTTTATGGGGAAAATTGATGTACATAATATGTAGAATAAGAAGGATGTTTGATTTCTCTTCCTTATGTTTATGTTATTGATTTTAGACCTTTTGTTCCTAGAAATTCCGAATTTATTTTGACGGGACGGATTAATACACGATTTGTGTGTAAATGAGTATTTTTGTGTTATATATTTACGTTTCGATAGCATGCGAGAGTAACGAAGTGAGAAACGTGTAATTATTTCTTTTTAAAGACGACCTCATTGGATTTATGTAATCAATTTTGTAAAGTTGTTGTTTTCGAAATGGAAATGAATTAATTATAAGTTTTATTATACCTACCAATCAATCGACCCAGTGCGGTTCAAAATTGTTTACAACGCAATACCGAAAACTGTCTAAACACAAAAGAGAACTCATCAATCAACTTGTTTTTAAGCTTCTGTTGTCGGGGGGGAGGGGGGGGGCGCTGTTTGACTCGGAGAGATGTAAAAATTTAATTCGATATGGACGGACCAATAGTCCACACTTATCTTCGTTTAAGCGTATGTCATTGCAATTAAAGGGCATTAAATCTGTGTTGTAAAGGAACAGTACCTTAATATAGGATCGTAATAACTCAAAACATTTTTGAATAAAAATTATTGAATCAGTCAGTGCCAGCACCAGCTTCTGCAAATACATATATAAATAATCTGCTTACCAACGATTTCATTCACAAAAAAAAACGAGATTTTCCTTGCCTCCCGCGATACATTTTGTATTATGTTACATTACTATTCGTTTACATAACACCCATATCTATCTCATTCTAACCAACAACAAAAAAGCTCCCGGAAAACAAATATATTTGTTCCCGTCGTGTGGAAACTGAAACAAAATATTTACGACAGCATTTAAAATCCTGAAAATTTTAACCGGTAACACTCCTGATGTTATCCTGCGTGTTTAATAATACGTTCTAAATATATGTATGTATGTACATTATAGATTGCCGGATTAACTACCCTTACTCCTATGTACGTACTACGTATGTGCCGAACACATTTTTTTTATAAGTATATATGTATGTAGCTTCTCTTTTTGATTTATGTACACGAACTAAAGCATACAAATAAAAAAAGCTTTCTGTATCCCAATTTTCGTTCAATTTAGCGCATTGACGTCATCGTAATGATATTTTTTAAGTTTTTTTGTTGTTTATTTGTACATTTCAGCAACCTTTTATTATTTTATTTTTATGAATTTGGACTTGGTGTTGTTGTAACAAATAATAACAACAAATAAATATAAGAGTAGTGGTATGCTTTCGTTGGATCTGTGTGTATGTGGGAATGTGTATTTGTGTTGTTATTAAATAAGTGAGTGAGTTATATGTAATAATTGCATATCAGTTTGCGGGAAGGACTTTTCAGTACCTTGAATGAGACTCCAAGCTAACTTTTTCTGATATTTTGTTATTACTTACTACCTTCAGATAGTTCCATACTAGCCTTGACTCAACGGTATAAGGCCTAAGACCCTTTAAGGCATATTGTCTGTCTGATACTTTGCATCGTTTAGGCCTTTTGCTATGCATAGCCTAGCGCAAAGTTCTATAGCATGTACTTCTGCTTGACAGATGGTAGCATTGGTAATCAAAGAAACACAGAATGGTTTGTGGAAGTCCAGTTTAGTTGGCATACAGCCGGAAGGCGTTCCTATGGTATGGCCCATCTGTAATTTCTTAAGGATTTCCAGATGGCCTACCATATTGTCTGGCTTGACATTTCCTTCTGCCTGAGTTAGTCCTATAAGTGCCTCCATCGCAGCAGTTGGGCATGTACTCATTGAGCCGGTGACACCGTTGCAGTAAACTCACAAGTTCGAATGTTCGTTCATAGGATCTCTGACAGGCCCAAGCAGCCTTGGTGACTCTATTCTGAACTTTCAGTATACATATATGTTGTTTCCAATTTAGCTTTTGATCAAGGATGACTCCAAAAATATTTAATCATTTTAGAAAAAGGTACAGTAGTACCATTTAACAAGGGGGCTATAAGCGAAAGCTTTTCCTCCTCGTAAAGGGTACAATGACAGTCCTATTTTGAATGACACTAAGTCGTCCCTGGTCACACCACTGCCAAATTATATTGAGTGGATTTTGCATGAGATCTGAAATGACCGCATTAAATTTGCTTCTGGTTATGATAGCCACATCACCTGTGTAGCCCTGAACATCGTACCCATAACCACCCAGAAGGATCAGTAGTCTTCAATAAGCAATGACCGTAATAGAGGGGACAGTACACCTCCAGAAATTTCTCCAGGTTGCCTTTGTGGATCTTCTTAGTTTGAGATTATATTCGGTCAAGGTCGTCTTATACTCGTGTTCCATTCACCGGTGCTTTACGCACCTACTTACGGCACAAGCTGTTCTCGATCTGACAAAGTCCTTCAATTTATTCGAGCTACCAGTTATGCCACTCAAGGGTTGGCAATTGCACAAATATGCACATTTTTTGGGTACGACTATCTACAACCCGCGGCCCGTAGTTTAGAGAAACCTGATTTACATAATAATTTAAAAATGTTACAAATTCTGTATATTTTTCCAGAATTTGAAATGAATATTTGCTCAATTTATGAAATTTTAGTTTACTATATACTAAAGTCATGTTTAATACGATTGAAATGTTATTTCTTAACAATTTAACTTTCAGCGGTCGCACTGTAATTTCGATGTTTCCTCAGTCGCACTGGGTCGAAAACGTTAAATCACTTTGAAAACTCTAAAAAAAATTCATGAAAACTCTTAAAACCCTTCTAGAATGAGAATCCACAATTATTTAAGTAAAAAAGTTATATTTTTTACAATAAATCGATATCTGAGCGGAAACGCTATAGGGAAATGTGTATTGGCCGAAATTTCAACAATTAAAAAATGTGCCATATAGTAAAAAATAAATGACCATGGATTCTCATAATGGACACCCAAATTGTTCAAAAAAAACTGGGGTTGAACCGTTTCTGCCGAAAAGTTTAATTATTTGACCACTTATTTGTAAACTTCTGATGATTTCGTTGCGTATGAATTCGTACGAACAAATGCGAATTCTTGGACATGTGTCTTGGAAATGGGATTCTAAAATAATTTTTAGATGAGTTTCTCGAATATAGCCAATTATGATTGGACTCTATTTCTTAACGGATTATGATGAAATTTAGCATGCAATACGGAAATATATTCTAAAATGATTTTTCTAGTTCCGGGACCTTACACTACCATTAGTAGAAGTTTACCTAATGCCGCGCGTGCGGTCATATTTGTTACTTGTTTTTACTTTCCTTTGATTGTGATTAAATTTACCGGTAGACGTATAATAAATATGTCAATATATAAGAAACATCAACAGCTGCCAGATTCACAAAAACCAAACAATATCAATTTAACAAACAATATTATAAAAGCTATTGTCTGTTGATGTTTCTGTGAACCAGGCTCTGGATTATCTGCTGAAGCCAGATCAAAAATCGGTTAAGAAATAACAAAGTTCCTTTCTAATTAAGTTATATATTTCCAATACACATGTCAAATTTCACTAAAATCGGATCATACTTTTTTCGTAAATTTTTGATTAGCCTTCTCTGGGGTCAAATTAACCCCAATCGGTTTTAAAATTAAAAAATTATGTTTTTTGTTATTTAAATGGCGTATGCCTTATAAGGTAGCCTCAAGAAATATCTTATACATGCAACACAATGAAAAGAGGGCCCAAATTACGTGTAAATTTGGTAATTTGGTACTTTTTATTTACTTTTGCTATGAAATATATGAAGATATCCGTGGGGTCAGATCGACCGCTATATGCACGGTTAATTTATCCATGCCCTATTACATAATAGAGACGCAATCACCTAAAAATAAACCTAATCAACATCTCAATATATTATTACATTCACTCTATACACTTCTACAGTTTGTATATAATACATAATTTTTCTATCAATGGGAAAAAGGAAAAACTTTGCACAAACAAAGCAAAAAAGAAAAACAAGTAAAGCTTTTCAAACATAAACTCATACACACAAAAAAGTTCTATACGAAAACGGAAATTCTTTCGACTACACCGAGAATACATGATACATCTATCTTTTTCACATTACCCTAGTCTTGTTTTATATTTATGCTGTGTTTCTATATAAACACATACACATACAAAAAATATGAAAAACACAAACAATATACCTAAAGAATTTTCATTTAAAAAAAAAAAATAATATTTTCCTAATTCAGAATATTTAGTTACGCGATGAACGTTATACCAAGTAGTAGTAACATATAAAATCTGAGTACTCAAAGTGAAATTTTTATCGTAACAACAAAAAAAAATTTTTAATTTACATAAATAAATAATTCGCGATCCGCGTATCTAAATAAATATTATAAATTTTGTGAAATATATACATATATATCCGTTCGTGAGGTGTGTGTTTGTGTGTGCTGTGAAATAAATTATCTCTTAAGTGGAATTATAGATTTAGGAAATAAAATCTTTTGTATACATTCATAGCATATAGGTGAGAGGATCTTTTTATGTTTAAAATATTTTTGGTTCGTTGTGAATTTTAAAATTTGGGATAAAATATTGTATTCCAGATAAAATATTTAGCATTTTATGCAGATTTAATGGTAAAATTATTCCTATTGTTTATTACAGCATCGTTCTTTTGTTGTCATGTTCACTATCGAATTTATCTTTATGTAAAAAAATAGTATGTCGTTAACAGACTTTTTTGTACTGTTTTTGAAAACAAAAGTACGTAGAAGTTGTTTAACTTAATATCCTTTTACTGTTATTAGGTCATAAGCTTTATATAAAGAGCTTTCTTTCTGTTTGTTTGTTTGTTGTAAACATTATGTGTGCGACATATGGTGTTTGGCTCACTAAATTTAATTTAAAATTGTGTTTGCTGTATGTAGTTTGGGGGTGAAGGGAGGAGAGATATTCGCCGCATATTTATAAAGGAGTGGTCTATTGAATTTTAAATGTGGATACTAAAATCTAATCGACTAATATAAACTGTACGGTAATCAATATACCTTTTTTGTACAATATATTCCAAAAATGTCACGAACTGTAAATTCTATGCGACTGTGGACCATTTTTTTTTATAAAATTATGAGCATTGTTATCTTAACTTTACGCTTCTGCGATATTCGAGTAAGGGCGCACGAGTATGGTGTGAGAGACGATTCACAGGAAATCGTTCGATTGACATTTCTGTTTAAATGATATTCAAATTTTGTCTTAATTTGGTTTAAATCGCTGGAAGGAATAAACAACTCGCTATCAATTCAAGCTTAAATAATTTTACTTCTGGAATATTTAAAATTATTCGACTTCAATGTATTGTTATTTTCATGTTTCTTAGAAATTTAGATGTTATTGAGCTTTGTATAAAAAGACTACATAAAAATGAATTTGTCCACGAATATCGTATAATATACTCTTTTATTGGAAGCTGGACCCAAATACGAGGTAAACATTTATTTTCTTTTTGTGATTTTGCCCTCAACTTTGTTCTTTTCCAAGAATAATTTTATTTTGTCTTGTATTTGTATAGGATAAGGTTAATCATGCCGTTAGAAATAATTGTATTGTATAATTTGGAAGCAGAGTCCGTTCGGAAATTTTTATCGAATATCTTAATATTTTGACAGTCTAGCTAGAATGAACAGTTTTGGAAAATGTGAAGAGTTTAGTGTTGAATTTAAGTCTATGAAAGTTTGGCTATATCGTTGTTTAATAACAAATTCGTCTATCTATATTCTTAAAATTTAAAATTTAAATGCGACCCACTTTTAAACTTGCATATTTTGACTCAACATTGTTTTCTAAATATCCTAAAAATGTTGGATATAATCATAGTTCGTACCTTTTGCTCAGAAAACGTACCCACTATAAAATCGAACAAAAGCTGAGAATAAAGTGAAGCAACTTTTAGTCTCATGACTTGCTGAAATCACATATTTCTAGACAAAGCGCAATGCATGCATTGTATGCGTAGATAAATTGAGATTTTTCAGTACAAAATAAACTCGCAAAGCAAAAATATTTCTGTTATCTTCCAAACAGTAATAATTCTACATATAATAACTGCCAAAGTTTTGGGCAACTTAAATTTTTGTTTTATTTTCAAAAATTACTCATATTAAGCATATAATATGTATATGATGAGGAAATGATATTGTTTGTGCCTCTTTCGCCAAAATCTTGTTGGAGCGATATTTGCGGTACTAAAGCTCTTTTTTGTGAGCAAGAGCTAAAAAACATTTTTTTTTTAATTTTTGTCCCAACACAATTTTGCTTTACTGGTTCTTTTTTTTGGAAATGTGTAATAGAATCGATCGACTTGGTACCTGAGAGCACAGTTTTACAAGTCTGTCACATTATTAAGAAAAGCTAAATAAATTTTAAAAATTCATCAATTGATTATGTAGCTAGACGGAATAAATAATAATCTGTGTGTATATATTGTAACCCACTGCAAATTTTAAGAAATATCGAGTAACATGAGTAATCTCGAAAAGCTTGTGTGATCTTCTGAATGTAATGAGAATTATAAAATTTCGAATATTTCAGAAAAACTTGGATAAACTTGAAAAATTAAGAAATGAAAAATCTGAAGAATGCCAAGAAAACCACAGATAATCTCGATATTACGATAATGACGATTAACATCGATATTAAGCTTCTAAACTTCTAAAACTGTAAGTTAATTCATTTGAGCATCGAAAGATACGTCGGAAATGACTATCCTTGTTCCTAATACTTTTTCTTTGTCGACAAGTGTTATTTGACAGGTACTTACAAGGAAGGTGTACCTACCTTATCGATTATTTCGAAGTTTTGCAATGTAGAAGAACACAAACAAATCTGACTCATCTATTTGTGCGAAAATAGGGGATTCAAAAAAATAGGGGATGCAACCCTTAAGGTCCGATTATTGATCATGGATTATTTCTACTTTTTATAACATCAATTTTCTATTTTGTTTTATAATTTTGAATGGTATACGAACGGAGTTTTGTATTCTTTAACATTGCAAAACTTTGAAACAATCAATGAGGTATATCTGGCGTACCTTCCTTGTTAGTATAAGTCCTTCACAAAGTTCACAGATAACAATATAGAATTGATAAGAAATGGTTATGAGTACCAGTATTTTAAATTGCAAATTTAAATTTCGTTTACGTGATTTTTATGAATTGAGACAAGATTTTCCTAGAATAAATTACAAAGTCAAAATTAAACTATGCAAACTATCAAACTGCTTTATTGAACTATGCGTAATTTCATTGGCATGAATTTAGACTTTGTTTAGCAAACACAACAACGGCTTTGATTTGGTAAATCGAATTCATTTCGATTTACTCTCTTTGCGATGCCCACAGAATATTTTAATTATTTTAAACCAAAATGAGTGTTCTATTTTGTGCTCGCCCGGGCTTCTAATTTGATCAAGAGAAAAATTGGATTTAATAAACGTTTTTCAAAATATTATTGGAATTTTAACATTTGTGATGCTTCTGTTCGAAAAAGTAATAAGAGCCATAAAATTTTACATTTCGGTTGGATATCGAGAAAATTTCATGAAAAAAAAACTGTGGAGCAAATCCAAAAAAGATCTTTTATTAAAACTTTGTTTAGTAATGATGCGTGGTTCAGTCAGTGCTATCTCTGGGATCAAAAAACGCAATTAACGAAGATGTCATTTTATTTAAAATATAGTAGGGCCTATCATTGAGTGTTGAGTGCTCATCGTTGAGTGAGGATACATTGGCGTTGAATGGCTGGCGAGTGAATGCAGTGTTTTAACTATAGGGGCAGCAAAACCTTGCAATTTATAAATTATTTTATTATTTAAACAATTTTCACTTTGATTGAAAAATGTACATATTTTAATTTATTAAAAGAACAGTAACATAAATAAAAGAGTTGAGTTTATCCAGAACAAACGTTTGTTTGTAAAATATTGTAGAAGATTGGATCCACTTAATTTCAATATTTGGATTTGATTTTAAAATAACTAAATTCGAAAAATTGCTATCGCAAACAAGAGCAGACAGGAATACTAACATATGCCTATTAAGTCTCTCAAATTTAGTAAAAGGGTTGTAGAGGGTACAAATGTATACAGTACATATCGGCTTCGTAAAATTGACTCCTCCATTCTAAATAGTTTTATAAAATGTTGGAAGGTTTAAAAACATGGCTGTCCTTTTAAATACCGAAGTACCACACAACAGCTATTGAATCAACGAACCGACTAAAATTTTCGAAAGACTTTACTACATCAATAATAATTGTACGAAATTTTTGAGCCATTAATTTAGAGTTCTTCACAAATGGTTTTGGTTTGGTAAGAAGCGTTTTCTTTGGCAAAATTTTTAAATTTTGAAAAATGACTTCCTAAAAATGGTTCACAGAAACTTTTCTTTTTCTACAGGCCCTGGCTTGTTTCTGAAAAGCGAAGCCAAATGAAATTTTACAAAAACTTAACTTTTACGGTTCGCCGCGAGATATGGTAACATTGGCAATAAAAAAATTGAAAATTAAAGGTTGATCGAGCGCCTGAGAAGGCAGAAGACCGATTGAAACACCTGATCAGCCAATCAGCCATGATTCTAATTAATAATAAAATCTAAATAAAAACTAAAAAGCCAATAAATCATTATAAATCGGAAGGACTCAAAATTTTAGCTAGCCCGTGATCACCGGATTGAATCAAACCAAAATATTTTCGAAGCTTAGTGCGAAGCTATATTTATTTTGCTGGCAAAATTATAAAAGCCTAGATTACACAACAGCTTTTAAAGCTGAAAGCTTAGAATTTTTTTAGGGAGTAAACAGATTTTTCTGTTGCAATATTAAATAAACATGTGAGGATGAGTGATAGAATTTAATTTAACCGTTCGTTAGTTTGATTTAACAAAATTTTATTAAGCTTCAAATTTAAATAAAAGTATATTATGGTGGCAGAGTTGAATATATCAACATTCTGAGTTTTTTAAAATTATCTTGGTAAGCCCTTAAAGTTCACATTTTTCTAATTTATCATGTATACAGAATTAAGTAGTATTCGATCGAACGAACACAAAAGGATGATTGATTTTTGGAAACTTTTTGTGAAAGCTCAAGAAACTCCATAGAATATTTTTTTGTTGCAATATTATTTGTGCTCAGTTAACTATTTTGAGTTTTTAAAGTTATTCTTTAATCCTACTTGGGTAAAAACAAAATTAAAAATATTTTGTCAATTAAAACAAATTTTTGAAATATTGGTTTAGGGCTCTTTTTATTTAAAAACTTAATTACAGCTTTAGCTTTCGATTCCTATTCGGAATCATTCTCAAAAGCGTTATGAAAACCTTATATCAAAATTGTTTCTTTTATACAAATTTTAAATTTTGCAAAGCTACCTTAATAAACCCATTTATCATAGAAACGCACAGCCTAGACAATTTATTTGAAAATAAAATTGTACTATAATGCTTTAAATGTAAAAAGGTTGTACAATTAGAATTAAAAATAATTTGTATGAGACAAAAAAATTTAGATAAACAAATCATATGAATTCCCAATATATGCGAAATCTTCTACTATGTTTATAGAATTTGTACTTGCTTTAATGTGCAACATTTCTAAAATCGATCTTTTTTTAAAATTTTTTTGTTTTTCGAGAATTTTGACGTTATCTAAACTGATTAAATGGTTTGTATCTCTCAAATGCTGTGAAAGTGCACTAATGCACTCTCTCACAGCATTTGAGAGATACAAACCATTTAGTCAGTTTAGATAACGTCAAAATTCTCGAAAAACAAAAAAATTTTAAAAAAAGATCGATTTTAGAAATGTTGCACATTAAAGCAAGTACAAATTCTATAAACATAGTAGAAGATTTCGCATATATTGGGAATTCATATGATTTGTTTATCTAAATTTTTTTGTCTCATACAAATTATTTTTAATTCTAATTGTACAACCTTTTTACATTTAAAGCATTATTACAATTTTATTTTCAAATAAATTGTCTAGGCTGTGCGTTTCTATGATAAATGGGTTTATTAAGGTAGCTTTGCAAAATTTAAAATTTGTATAAAAGAAACAATTTTGATATAAGGTTTTCATAACGCTTTTGAGAATGATTCCGAATAGGAATCGAAAGCTAAAGCTGTAATTAAGTTTTTAAATAAAAAGAGCCCTAAACCAATATTTCAAAAATTTGTTTTAATTTTAAATCATTGGCTCAATAAAATAAAACTAATTTTGTCAATTTTAAGTTTTAAAGATTTGGAAAATTTCAAAGCTTTCAAAAATGATTTGCCTTATTATTTTATTTCAATTATCAAAACCTTGTGATGCTTAGCCGTTCTTCGTACAAATCACAAATTTTTGTCGTGAAGTTAATAATAAATCAAACAAAGTTGTAAGGAGAAAAATGTGTGTAAAGTTGTAAGTCCCTTCCCTGGTATTCCTCAATGCCGTTTGTACCGTAGGTGTAGGTTATTTTAAAATATACTGTTTTGTATCTTATACCAATTTTGTAATCCCTTTTTGAGAGTTTTCAGTATCAATTTGATATATAATTTTGGCAAGGTTCCAAATTTCCAAACCTTTGCGACCCCTATTTGGTGTCAGAATAATTTTATGACCGTTGTGTGATACACAGTAGACTTTAAATTAAAATCTGGATGAAATTTTATTAGATTAGATTAAATATTATTGTTAAATCTACCATATGTTCTTTCACCGAAAAAGTTAATAATTTTACACTCGATATAGCGCATCCATGTTTTGTCGTGTTGTTGTTTTAAGAATTTTAAAGCTATAATCAATGTGTAATTGAACGGAAAATAAATAAAAAAATTAGTCGGCGACAGACTTAAAATACAAAATAAAATAATTAATTAATTTTTGTATAATGAATAGTGAAACTGAAATAATTTCATAGCGTTATGTATACGAAATCCTACGCGATATCCTTGATTTGGTAACGTCTTTTGCACGTACATATGTGTAAGCACATTGTACATGGATGAAGTATTTTTGTATTTAATTTTTGGAATCTTTTATAATACATCACGTAATAGGAGTACATATAGTGAATGCTATTTAGTTTATAGTTCATATTATATGGCCTGAAGTCTATGTGATATACACAATTTTAATTACATTTGTTCCTAAGTCGCAACCTTTTATTGATATATTTTGTTTAGAAATTTTTAAAAGGCAGCACAGCAAAAAAATATTTTTATTAATTTAATCAACAATTTCCTTCACTTTCTTATTTTGCCATCTAATTCGTTTTCTTTCCAAGACAAGATGAATTCTAGACAAGATGAAATTGAATAGAAAAATAAAATTTATCCTCATACCTTCTTGTTTATAATTTTATAATAAAACCTCTATCATAACACCCTCCCTTCCCTACCTTTCTGTTTGTACTGTATACATTCAATATTTGAGAGTTCAATGAAGAATGACAACGTTAAATTTATATGGCAAAATAAATAAAATTCGTCGAAATAAATATAAAATCAATATTAAAGCTTTTCGGTAAGAAACTTTAAAAAATTAAACCGGTAACTAAATTGGGATCGATAACCATTTTGCCGAACGAACAAATTGCATAACTAAAAGGCAAACAGTGATATTTGATCGATTGTGATCCAAACTAAGTTCGATATTCAACATACCTACCAAATTATACATAGTTCTAATCGTCTAAATACTATACAATATGTGTATGTACCTTATGAAATGGAAAATTTTGTTTTGATAAAGAAATTTAAAACATTCCCAAATCACAAATAAAATCTTAAAAATAACTTTTATACCTATATACAATTCTGTATCTTTCTTTTTATAAAAAAGTGCTGTAAGTCATAAAAAAATTAACTTTTTATATAAAATAAAAAAAGCTCCATTCAAACGATTATTTTTAATGTTTGTTATAGAATTTTATTTTTGTTATTCAAGAGAACTTGAAAAAATGTTAGGGGCACCCAAAAAAAAATAAATAAAATACGAAATTAGGAAAAGTCTTCATATCAAGTACGGCCACACCAACAACACCAATATCCGCAATAAAATCATCCTTTAATTTTTATTGTTTAGGGTTAATATTTTTTTATAGCTTTATATAATATGGGAAAACCAATTGAAATTATATTGAGTTGCTTTTTCGCCCATATTCAGTTTTTGTTTACTCAAAGATTTTCCTGGTAATTTATTAATTCTTCGTCGGAATAAGAGATTTTTTACGGGTTAATAAATTTTTGGTTTTGTATTAACTGTATATGCATGTATGTACATAATATGAATGCGGGGTTTATGTAAAAAAAAAAACAGGCTAATTATTTTTTTAGGATTCTTTCTTCCCTGACGTTCTTTGGTTAACTAATAAAAGCATTGCAGGATCATTTATCATTTTGGGTTTAGGCACGCGTCAAATTAACTACGACCTTAACCTTTGTAAAATAAAACTATATGTATATACACACCCAAATTGATTAAATTTGTATACACACATCTGATGACACTGCCAGTGTATGTATATATGTACATATTTATGTGCGACTAATTAGCCTTAGAGACATTTTAATTTACCGTCATCATCTAATTAATTATATTGTTGCGTTAATTTTTAATAGATTGTGGGCGAAATCTACAAGATTTTTTTATATTGCGAAATTTAAACTTAAATCAAGTCGCATTCCAAGCATTTAGATAAAAATGTAAATTGTGGCAGAATGTCATGATATTTATAAACATATTGTGTGTTGAGGTACAACTTATTTACGGAAATGTGAAATAACAGTGGTGTAGAGATTACGGCTTATCTAATTCTTAGAAAATATACCTGCTGGAAACCGGTAAACCTATTTTCAATTTTGTTTTAGAAATGTGATATTAAATAAATTTTACAGGTGATACGTTCGGTACATTACACCACGCTGCTATATTATATAGGTAACCGCCTTCAATTTTTTCGGCCATATTTAGCTGAAATGCTTCATATAATTTATTGATGCATCTTGATTATATACACGCGCGGTGCTGCTCTATTTACTTTTTAAAACCGTGTATAGATACAGGTCAATTATCTGATATTCGGAATTTATTCTACTAGCTATTTTTGAAGCAATAACAACAGTAACAGGTGAATTCGGGGCAATCCACGTTTCTTCTGCGACACTAAACTTGTAACATTTAACAGTAACGAAGTTTTTTTTATTTTCATAAAAATTCTCTCTATGCTTATTATATCATGTCTCTCTTGTGTTATAAATGTTATAATCCTCAGACACAGAGCTTTTAATATGACTGTAATAAACAAATTTGGCCCGTAAAGTCGTATACATAAGATATGACTACACACGTAAATAACTTGTCTACAAAGTGTGCAGTCTGCATGTCTCTGTTAATTTGCATGGTGCGGGTAAATTCACACTTATTGCACGACGTTTTTTATTTCGCGCGGTGTACATTTTTTCTATGCACGGTGTCAAAGAGTTTATACTGAAAGATGTATCAGTGCAAAGCGTAAATTATTAATCTTTAAATGAAAAGTTCTAAACATATAGTTAAAACACATATGTATGTACATAATTTAACAACATTAATGTTAACTTTATTTGTTTAATTGTTTGTTTATTTGTAATTAGTATGTTTTAAGTAGTCGGAAAGGTAGTTTTTATGCGTTAATTGGAGAAAGGAAGGCAAATTTAATAAAATACAAGTTTTTTATAAAAACAATATGGTGAATTGTCAATATCTATAAAAAATACCCAGCATATATTCAGGATAAATTACCGTACACGGTACGGTATGTACTGTGTTAGAGCGAATTATCATACAGGTCCTAAACCTATCTGCGAGTTAAGACCTTTACCGTTTACCGATAAATTTTTCAATTTTTTTTTTCAATTAAAGTTTTACCGGTAATTTAAAATTAATCAAAACTATGCTTAAATTGGTATATAGAAATACGCAAATGTTACCTCATACAGTCTAATGTCGACGTAGAAAGCACATTTTTTCCCAAATAAATTGTTCTAAATCCAGTTTACTTGTCTTTAGAAGTTTTCCAGATTTTCTGAAAACAATATGTACACAAACTTATAAACATTATGGTTTGTGAAAATATTCAGTGTAATTTCCTTTAAAATTATTTAAAGAAATGTAACTCATTTTCAATTTTGGTATATCGTTAGGCCAGAACTCTAAACGGGGCTTTAATATCTTATTGCTCAATAAATGTTTTTCTAATTGAAACATAATCAGATTTTACTTTAAAAAATTTAAAGAAATCTCGAAAATTATTTTCGATTTTGAACGCTCCTTCGCTAAAATAACTGAACACCAATTCATCATAAATTTTAAATTATCTGCGAAATAATATGCAACCCATCGGATAGTATCAAAACTCTTGAACTCCTTAAATATATGTATATTATATGAAAAGTGTTTATAATTTCGGAGTCTCATTGCATGTCAGTATAATACAAACCAAAGGAACTCAATCCAATAAGAGCTAACTTTCTACATGTAAAACCCAAATAATTTGGATATTCTCGAATAAATTCTAATACTCCTATACTTTAGAGAAAATATTAAATAAACTTGAAATATCAAAAATTTCGAATAATCTCGAAAATGCCGGAAAGGGAAACTCAAATATCGAACTTTAAGTCTGTTACAAAAATCTAAAAAACCCAAGAGAATTTCGAAAAATTACAAGATGATAATGCATTCACGTATTTTGAATGATAAAATATGTTTATTGGTTTTTAAAATATTTTATATCAGAAAGAAATAGTTACAATCAATAAATTTTTGTTCAATTTGGAAATTATTGAACGTATATAGCCCGAATTTATAGTCGTTACTATAACTATCTCACTATACGAATGTAACTTTTTTTGGTTCAGTGCAATGATCGATTTCATAACCTGTCATATTTATTTTACAAAGCGAGAGCCGGCTTAATTTTCCAAGTTTCCCTTTTTTTACGCGCCCATAGGTATAGTGAAATCGAAATTAGCATTTTTTCTTTTGCTCTCCTGAAAAATTTGAAATTTTGAGTTGTGTCATTTTTCTTTGTCACGTGCGATATTTATACTAACATTTAAAACTACACTCACTGGATAATTTTACTTTGTTCAAATATAATCTCGAGTTTTTGGTATATCTCGTAAAGTTCCAAGAAAAAAAAAAACGCGAAAAAACAAAAAAATTTCTAATATTAGTGGAGTATAAACTTTTAATTTAATTTTTAGAAAACAAAAACTACAACAAATTTATTTTCTTTGCAATAAAGTTAAATTGTATATTTATGTTTAAAAGAGTTTTAGGAAAACTATTTAAACAAAAGTTTAATTTAACTTTTTTATTTTTGTTGGTTTTATTGAAAATAAAATGGAACGTGTTTACATTTTTGTTATAGAACAAGGAGATATATTTCAAATACACACACACAATTATTCATTATATTAATAATGACTAAGATTGTGATAAGCTTTGATTAAGTTTAAATTAGGTTGAAAACCACGAATAACGCTGGTAATAAAATAAAAAAACACACACAGAGCATCACAATAAAACATTTAAATCCAGAACAATGAAATAAACTTTGATCTCTCTAAGGTGTTTTGTGTCTTCTGTACCTTTTCATCCTGTCTATTGTATGTTTTAAATAAATTCATATATCCGCATTCAAGTAACTGGAAGATGTTTGAAAATTTAATGTAAATACATAAGTATATGCCTTTGGTTATATTTTAAATGTTACGAGTATATATTCAAAACTAAAACAAAAATTTACTATTTATTTAAGAAATATATAAAACCTGATTGTGGAAAAGCTTGAAAAAGAAAAACCAGGTATTAAACGCAACTTGTTATAAACAGAAGTTTGCTGTACATACTCTATTTTATTTCATCAAAAGCTATGTGTAAATTTACACGACAAATTCATTTAAGGTTATAATATCAATTGACATTCCAACAAGTTTGAATAAATATGTGTGTACATAATTCTGTATGTATTAGGTATACCACCCGCAACATAAACCGCATAAGCTATGTAAACGAGATGTGGAAAACATTTTTATTATATTTTAACGAGAGCAACTTCCATGATTATATTTTAACGAGAGCAAAAGTGACGTAATCTAATATTCTAAATGGCTACACTTACATGTTTAAAAAATAAAAGATTTCCAAAAAATTCTTCTTACATAATACGAATACGTAAATGGAAAATAAACCATGAAAATGGAAAATTAAGAGTTAAAATTTAAAAAAATTACATTTATGATATTTATATGTATGTAAATACAGCGCTACATATGAGTGTGAATACGTTATAAAAGATAAGATGGAAAATAGGTACTAAAAAGGTTATGTACTTGTGTGTGTGTGTGTGTGTGTGTGTGTGTGTGTGTGTGTGTGTGTGTGTGTGTGTGTGTGTGTGTGTGTGTGTGTGTGTGTGTGTGTGTGTGTGTGTGTGTGTGTGTGTGTGTGTGTGTGTGTGTGTGTGTGTGTGTGTGTGTGTGTGTGTGTGTGTGTGTGTGTGTGTGTGTGTGTGTGTGTGTGTGTGTGTGTGTGTGTTGTTAAATTATGGAAATTTAGGGAGCGATATTGAATTATTTTTTTCTGTCTGATGGCTAGAACTTGTTTTGCAATCTGTGTACTATGTCGCTTCGTAACATGCGAATTAATTATGATTTTATCATTTGTTGGAACTGATTTACTGTTGAATAACTTTAGGCAACTGAAGTCCACGATTAATTTCAGTTCAAAAATCCCAGTCGTAGATAATTTTTAAATAAGCAATTGTGTGATATGTGAATTATTTGAAATTTCATTTTAAACTTACCACTACGCGATGTTTTTGTTTTCGGCGCGGATCTATCATTTAGTAGGAGTTCATTTTCCACTCTGAACGGTTTTTGTATAACAAGCAAACTATAAAATTCTTATTATTACCACGAGACAAATTAAGATTGGGGAAACGCCAAATTACTGCAACTAGCATTGCAGACTATACCATTCCACTTATTATCGTTAATACTCAGAAATCTACTTTGAAATGCAGATAGTCAAAAGTTTTTACATAATTTGACCTAGCACTATGTCTGAAGTTTCTGCTTACAGATTATGATACGAAAAAACTGTTGAGAAAAAGAAAACGCTGCCAAAACAAATTTTTTGAAATAATAAATGCCCCTCGACAACGCAAGGACATTTTAATGGGAAAGAAACCGTTACCTCAAACATTTTGAACCTTCTCACCAAATCCCGGCAACGGTTAAGAATTGGTTCTACTGAAGGCGAACATTAGAGTGTTATAACTATTCGTCTTCTACGCGAATAATCAGTAACCGATTTTGATAGCGCTTGCATTATATTTTCTCGAAAATGACCCCGCTCTTTAATTGACCATTTAGATTATTGACTTTTCTAAAATTTTGTTTTCTTGAGAAAAGGTCAAATTAATTTTACTATCCTGTTCTTGCGTTTGGCCGGGTTGTCGTAAACTGTTTATTACAGTGCATTTACAATAATAATCTGTAATTTCGGGGAAAACTTATTAGTCGGGTAGATTCTAGACAATACTGTGTAAATTGTTTTTCAAAAGAATATAGACAAATGTGTAAACTTCGGTCAGTTGTAGTCTAATATTTACACTTTTACCATCGTAAGCGAAATTTCGAGTGACAGTTATTTAAAATGCCTCCAAGATGAGAACTTATTACTGAAACACGTGTGGTTATAAATTTATAATAGCTTATGATACAGCTGGCATAAGTAATCGATAGATTGCCAAAAAAAATGAAACTAAACCACGGTACGACCAACCATAATGTTTAAAAATATCGGGAAAGTTGCAGTTATTTTAATAAAAAACTTGGTGGAAGACAAGGGCGACAACATCTGCAGATCGTAGAATAGTGATTACTAGCAAGATGAAAAGACACAAAACAGCCCCGAAATCACCGCAGAATTAAATGTTGGGAGCCCAAAACCAGTTAGGAACTGGTCGTTTCTACAAGGTAGAAACATTACGGTTAAAGGGGTCCAACAGAAAGCCGGACTCCATGGCCGTATTACTTTGAAGAAAC
The DNA here is from genome assembly GCA_963556165.1 of Tipula helvola. Taxonomy (NCBI): domain Eukaryota; kingdom Metazoa; phylum Arthropoda; class Insecta; order Diptera; family Tipulidae; genus Tipula; species Tipula helvola. The sequence continues at coordinate 343,612,158 of OY744483.1, read as the reverse complement.
CGTTACTCGCAAACAAAATAAGCAAAAGCGACTTAAATGGGCTCGTAAACACCAATATTGGACGATATAAGATTGGAACAAATTTTATGGAACGATCAAGGCGGATTTATGGTTGTCTTCTTTCCTTCGTTCATTCGGTCTGATTTTTTTTTTAATCCAATCAAAGGAATAGGAACGAAAAATAACGTCATTTTCAAGGAAAACGATTGATTAAACAAAAATTCAAACCGAATGAACGAAGGCAACCAAAAAACCGCCTTCAGTCAAAATTTGAAATGTTCGGTATCCGAAGACGAATATTCGTGAGAACATGCCAGAGAAGAATATATTATCACTACCGTAAAGCATGGAGTTGGTTAAGCGATGATTTGGGGCTATTTTGGTGGTACCAGTGTAGGTGATATTGTGAAAATTACGGAATACTATGAAAAGAAGGATACCGAGATATTTTGCAGAACCACGCAATACTACTATTCTTTTCGCCATTTACAGGAGAAAAGAACTATTATAATTATGGAATGGCCTCCCCAGAACCCTGATTTGTATCCGATCGAGTTACTATGGGAAGCTGGACCGAGTAGTAAGGCAGTCAGTGGCATCAGTTACTGATATGTAGAACAAACTTGAATCAACTTGGAACTACATAACGCCAGGAACTCTGTCAAAACTTATTGAGAGAATGCCTCGAATGTGCGCTGCGATTATTCAATCAAGTGCAGATCAAATAGATAAAAGGAAAATTTAAATAAAGTTTTTAATTTCCCCATTGGTTTAGGATATATTTCCACAAATGTATTACATAAAAAATAAATATATCCACATTTTTGCTGAGATTCTATATGATTTACGCTGTTATTGACAGGGCCTAAACCCTAAACACTTTTGAGCGTAGTGTATATACAAACTATTTAATGGGAGAAAAGTACAAACCTTTTATATTTAAAATTTTAGATCTTCTACAAGAAATATGCTACAAAATATTATACGCGTAAAAACGGCTTAACTTTAAAAAGTTTCTTTTGTTTGTCGTAATGTCATGTTCAAATACAGTTTGCAGTGAAATGTTTCGAAGGGGACATGTTTTGTAATAGTTTTGAGTAAATCCTCAATTAAAAACAAGAAAAAACATTTTCCGAGTAAGCTAATTGAGATTATTACTGTTATTACTACCTAATTCATTTTTATACCCCTATTATGGTTCTCACCTCACCGAGAAATACTATGCAAATGTGACTAGATTTGTATGAAGTTTTTCGGTGAGGTGAGAACCATAATAGGGGTATAAATGATTGAAAGCTGCTTTCTTTATAATTGATTTCCTCTTTCTTTTCATATTAATTGGTTTATATTTAATTCCTATTTTTTCATTTTATTTCAGATTAACCGTGTACACAAAACCGTATTTTGTATTCACACAATATATACAATAAAGTCATCATGCTATTTGGTGCCCTACCAAGTATCAGTGGTAAATCCACGGCCCAATCAAAAAATTGTACAGTGCGACTATTATTTTTATTTGGCAGCTATTTTTTATTTCTAATCGTCGGCGCTGCCATATTTTCAGCAATTGAAGCGCCCAAAGTTGATGAACGATCAAGAAAATTGGTCACATCTAAAAATAAATTTCTACATGATAATGGATGTGTTAAAGGTAAGAAAATTTATTTTATACATAATGCTGCTTATGCTAATATTATTACGTTGAGCTACTGTGTGATGAAAAATCTGTTTTTCTATAGAGTCTTTATTTATTTTATAAATATGGAAATATTTTTGTTTTCCTTCCTTTCGTGCAATTTTATATATGTTATACTCGTACATTAATGTATGTTTGTTATTCAACGATGTGCATACATACAAGACATACAGTATTTGTGTGTGTATATAGATAAGATTTAGTTTACTTAGGAAGCAGTTTGTTTACTTTAGTTAAGTTGTTGATTAGATGAATTTTCTAATCGCAACTAAACTTTTACAGGGTTACCTGGTATTATAAGAATTGTCGGGTTTGTTTTGAATTTTAACTGCTTTTTCATACGTCTATACTGATTGGTATCAAATAAGAAAATTTGTGCGACATATTTTTAAACGGGAGCATTATTAAATCTCGTTAGCTGTGTTGTATTATTCTTCTGATAGTTTGTTAAATCATTTTAATGATAACGATTGATAAGGAAGGTGAACACTTATTTGTGTATATGGCGCATGCAGCTTATAGTCGAAAGCTTTATCAGACGACACCAGACTATAATATTGGTCATGAACTTTTGTCTGCGAATTTTATCAAGTTACGTGACATATTTTTATTTTTTTTGTTTTTTGATGACAACCAAGTTTATCAATGATTTGCTATCATTAGATAAAATATAGATAAACTTTCTAATTTATATATGTCTTGTTCAAGTTTCACCTTTATCTTCGGAAACTTTATGTGACAACGTTAAATACAAACTATGTACAACATGTTTCTCATCTTAAACTGTAATTTTTGTCTATACCAGATAAAAAAATCTCATTTCTTATCATCGTACGTCGTGTGTGATTAAGAAAAAAAGCAAATTTTCTACTTTGTGTTGTAATTCAACTTTGTTGGATGTTAATCACATACCGCATGTAATATATGTTATTTTCTATAAAGTATCATCCGTAGATTTCACACAAATTTAAAATAATTTTATCGCGTATTTGTACGTTCGCACATTCAAGGTTCAAATTTAAATTATTATTGTGGATTAATATGTTGAATTATTTTTTGTGGATTATTTTGTATGTATAATAACAATGTTGTGATGTGCAGATTTTACGTACCTACATTATAAAAATGTATGTAAATAATTATTAAATGAAATTAAATTTAAGTGGTATTAAGTTTTGAAAATCAGATTTAGTGTTTGATAAAATCATTTTTATTGTGAACAAGTGCCCATTATCATTGTCACATACTCGCTGAATATAAGGTGATACTGTTAAAGGGATGGAAAATTGTATGAAAAATATTCTCATATTATGTGTTATACATATTTACGTCATTACCATAAACTTGATAAAATTAAATTTTCCCCAAATATGAAAAACTAATTTCCTAACGTATTTCAAATTCATTTTTTTTTCTCTCCAAATATTAAATTAAATTTCATCTTTACAACACATAAAAGCCTTTTACACAAGAGTTAAGACGTTTTTCCTTATTATTATTATTTGTTGATAAGAGGTAACTGAATAGAAACGAAATTTAGTTATATTTTTGATTAAAAATTTTTTTTCATTGTAACTTCCATGAATAATAAATTTCAGTTTGACTCAAGGATCTTATCATGTCCTGGCCACAATTTATGCAAATGCTTTTCTTAACGGTTTCTTTTCTTATTGATCAACCCAAACGAGCTTCGTGAACATAATTGAATTGGGATTTCTTAGCTTTTAACATTTTGTATATTGATATTCGCGTGAAATTTGCCTAAATTTGCGTATAGTTACAAAAACAAAAATTAAGACAAAGTTCACACGTTTGTATTAGTTAGAATAACGTATGGAATTCGAAATATATCAACTATTAAAAATCCATTTCAGTATGAAATTATATACAGGGACGCATATCCTAAGACACTCAGCTTCTAGATTTTTGGATATTATTATATCTGTTGGTCAGAGAGGATTCTCGACTATCCAAAAATATTTGTGTTCTCCTAGGGCACGATCTTCAATGTTTTAGCTAGCTGGAGAAAATAAAAATGTATAATCTAATTTCTTATGAAGCTTAATGTAGGAAAGAAACTTGTCCTTCCTAAGTCAATTCGTCTAAATTTTGGAAACTCGTTTCTTTGGAAAATTGTCTAAAACAAGTGTGCAAAATTACATCATTAGTTTATACTTAAAAATTCGTAATAACGAGAGATTTATTATTTTGCAACAAACAATTGCACAAATAAATAATTTAAGATCACCCAAACGAAAATCACCCAAAACCTTAAATGATCACCCAACATTTTGTTTAATCTTCGATGTTTGTCAACTTGATTTTTGCATAAGTGGAATATTTCGGTGCCGTGAATGTTCTCCCCAATTTTTTTTCTGATGGTTATGTCTCTTTTAAAGGACATGCCCAGAAAACTTTGGGGGGTAATGTCCAAATTTAAAATAAACAATTGAGTGTATTAAATGTATAAAAATCGAAAGATATCAAACTCAAAGTGTGCAATTTCCAATTAACAGTATTCTACTTCTTGTTTCGTGCCTTAAAGTGCAATATTTTGCAATTTAAAAGCTTTGAAGCTTGAATTCAGTTGAGCTTGAATTTTTTCTTCGGAAAGCTCAGAAATAAAATAAATATTTTATGAAAAAATTCTAAAATCTCTGTGGAATTTGTGGGAACTTTATATTTTTAATTCACTGGTTTTACACCCATCTGACGTATGGTAAGAACTTCTATGATAAAACTTTTGGTCTTAATGAAAACCAGTTTGAACTTTCAAACTATTTACATATTATTTGAATAGTATATAGTACTTAGATCAAATGGAAATCTATATTTAATGTATAAGACAGTTTTCAAAAATTTGAATATATCGATTTTTTATTGAGCTTTTAAATATCATTAAGTTTTTATGACATATCTTGACATATCTCATAATTGGAATATATTGATATGGTAAGAGCCATATAAATCTTTCTTGTATATGCTGATAACTTAAAAGCTTTTACAATTCTTAATACCCCAAACCACTTTTGAGTGAAAAATAGAGCATCATTTTATCTTTCAAACGCCTTGCAGTTTCATTAACAAAAAAAGCAATTAGCTTGAATTTTGTTTGTTGTGAAATCTAGTAACTTTTTATCATAATTAAATTCATATTTGTTCAGATATAACCCAATCAGAGATTAAAACTATTTGTATAATATTTGCTATAGTGGTATAGTTTTTAGATCCACATTCACTAGGTCTATTGGCTTGATCCTTTGCAGACGTCTTGCTGCCATCGGTCTGTCTCGCATACGGCATATTAAGTTTTCATTCTATCGGAGACTTGAATCATGCTTGAGATCATAATACGTAATAACCTAATCGATATATTCCATCTTTAAGCCTCGGTGGAGGTCTTCACTTATAAAATACACGGGGCATTTACAATGTTCTGAAGTACTTTGTTTTCGAATGTCTGTATCATCTTAACATTAGTTTTCTTGGTACATCCCCAAAGCTGTATACAGGCAGAAGTGCCTGTCAGTTATGTAGGATTTCAGAGTTTCTTAATATTGTTTGAGAAGGTCCCGCGTTAGCTTGTACTCCAATCTTTTATGTCTAACTCGATCAAATGGTTGCGCTACAAACAGAGAAACACTTGAACATATCTTTTTCGTTTCCAGTGTACGATCTATAATCTCTGTGATTCTGTGAACTTAGTTTACAGTCGAGTGGTTTTCTCTGAAACCAAACTGGTGGGCAGGAGTAAGATTTCTATCTACCAGTATGGCTTCATTTTCTTTAGCAGCAGTTTTCGATATGGTTGGTAGTATGGATATGAGTCTGAATGACTTTTTATCATTACATTGTTTGTTTGGCTTTAAGATCATCAGCCACCTTCCTCTGCCTTGGAACGTATCTTAGTCTAAGCACTGCATTATATATAGAATCTTGTGTATCGCTTTATTGGGTAGTTCTATAATGATTTGTCCAGTTATTAAGTCATGTTCAGGATCTTTTCTCAAGATTACATTTTTAATTTCCTCTTTTAGCTCTTGTAGCTTTACAGTTTGTCCATTGGATTGATATTTTCATCAGCAGTTGGCCTGGGTAAAGGTTGAAACGCTTCTTCGAGGTATATCGCAAACAGATCTTCCGTCATCATTTCTGATGGGTGCCATCGAAATTGTTGGTCTCTTAAATACTTTCGTTGCTTTCCATAAGAAGTAGTTAGAGCCGTTTTGACCAGTGAGTAAAGGTAAATAAGTACTTATTGTTTCATTCTTAACTGTTCTGATAAGAGATTTTAGTTTTTTTACACATAGGTTGCCAAGATTTTCGTGCTTTTTATTTTTTTACCACAAGCTATCTTACTTCAAGAGGATAATTTTTACTAATGATGCTATTTACATACCTGAATGCCACGCAGCTTGTTGTATATTTTCTATTAGCCTATCTACTTCCTCTTCGACGTGTATGATGTTTCTTATTGGTTTTGAAGATCAATATTTTGCTCTAATAATTCACGAAAAAGGTTCCAATTAGACACTGTCATAATAATAAGAGAGCGATCCGAAGTAAGCTCTTCATTGTTTTCCATGCGAATACAGTTATCAGATATACGTTATCAGATAAATCTGTTGATCCGTAAATTGATGAGCCACCAGAATGAAAGTAGCATTTAAATATTTTTCCTGCCGCGAATAGCTCTCTCTCTCCCTTTTGGTGTTGTAAGTTTGGCACCCCTACCCCAGTAACATTGCTATATGAAACATTGCTCCATGTTGTTAAGAAGTTCTTCGTAATCTTCCCTTTTCAAGTTATATCATGGTGTAAAGTACATTGCTTATAGTATATGTATTATCCTCCTGGCTTTGAGTCACTTTTGCATAAGATTCTTGCCTTCGCCGTTTATATGATCTTTGATTTATCTGTCCATTCGTCGCAACTGGGTCTCTTCGGTTTAGGACAGATTTTCTTGCACGATTCCTTATATTTTGCAGTTCTTTAGGCTCTTCACATTCACGTTAATTTGCTGAATGTTGCCCTTTGCAATTAATGCGGTCTCAGCTACCAAATGCATCACTGCGGAGACGTTGTGGTCGTTGGATTTCGACAACTGGCGGGTACTTGGTGTCCGGATCGCTGCTCCGTATATTTTTCTGCAACACTACTCATGTTGGTTTTCTGATCAGCATATCTTTCCCTTAGCATTTTATACCTACTACCAGGTAAAAAATTAGCAGACCCTTACATGAGGAACAAACGCTATCTGCAGCCGCACCTCCTGGTGAACAGACGCTTCTCGCAAGTTTTGGTCCGCGAGTGGTATTTTATTTCCCACTTACCCTCCGGTGTACCAGTGAGGGCATCCCCTATCCGCAACCTGTAAACGTGCCCGAAAGTAGACTTACTCACTTATTATGGCATAAAATCAAGAAACATATGAAAGGCAACATCAAATACTGCGTTCTATTATGTTCTTTGATGGATGTGCGCCATAAACGCTACTGTTCCAAATTAACTCGTTATAATTCATTTATACATATATTTCATTTCAAAGGTGTTAGAGGGCCTCTCTATATATTTAGCTTCAACATTTTGACAATTATTATTTTGACTCTTAAAACTGACATGCAAACACTTATTTTCCATCATTCACTATTATATTTACATTGGGTACAAATTTTTATTTTTTTGTTATTTTTATATCGATTGCCTTAAAAATGAGGTCAAGCTATTGAAAAGCTCGATTAATTGATATGATATGACTTTTATTGATTTTCTGTTTAAATTTACGTCATGCTTGCTTGTTTATATGCTGTTTTCCAGCTAACTAACTTCCATTTGTTTTCGTATATATCTAGAAAGCTTTTATCTATTCTTAATAATCGGCTCTACACGAATCTAATATGAACTAAAATAATTGCATGTATCTCTCAAAAAAGCATCATAAAAACACATTTAACTAAATAGGTAGCATAGCGTCAACATAACAACACCAAACATGTAATAGCCCTTAAATTAAAATTGAAAATGATTTCTTTTTTCCGAAATATGTTTCATGTTTTGTATGTAAACACACAAGACACAACAATGTATGCGGAAAGGAAATAAAACTAAAATACGGCGGCGGTTGGGCTGCAAAAATAAACAAAAAAGCATGAAAAAGGTTATGTGTTTACAACATCCATACAACGTAAAAAAATTTTGCAGGCACGTACCAAATTGAATCATCTGTTTATATGTTGAATTATTTAAATCAATTTTTTTACGTATTCGTACGTATACGGGTACAAAATATTCCGATACAATTTCGATAAATTTTTTTTTTGTTGTACATGTTCATGATGTCTTCACGAAAATATCTACATGAAAACGTGTCTAATATCATAAAATCTATAGTGTAGTGTATGGATATATGCTCTCTATACAGTTAGATACTTCGGTAAAAAAAAATTCTATATGTTGATTATAGCATACGAGGGAACAGACAGTTTTCTGTCGAAATATTTGAATTGTGTTTCGTTATGAATTTGAATTATAAAATTTCAATTGGGAATCTAATAAAATAAATATTCGTCGGGGCATATATGTATACGAACAATCAAAAATAGCATGTATACGAATTAAGTAATTTGATCCAATTTTACGTACAAATAAAGACGTATTTATTTAAGAAGTCGAATGAACCGCAATTTGGTATAAAATATAATGACTTTGTTATCTTTATAAAAAGGATCGACTTATTGAGTTGATTAAACTCTCAGAAAATCAACATATACATTCCATTAGTTTCATTTTGGTTACACCGGGTGATGTTTTAACCATTTCTTCTGTTGATACATTTAAGGGGTAACTAGGTTTTTTTTTTTTTTTTTTGAAATCGATAGTATATTATCCCTAGAATATGACGGCTTTTAAAAAGCAAAGGTAAATTAACAATGATAAACTTTCATCAACCTTTTTCCTTGTTCGGAAATTTTAAACGCATTTTGCTCAAACCATGTTTTTGAAACTGGCGTGCAGGATAACTCAAAAAATTCTCAATGGATTAAAATAATTCCTTTTTTAAATTAAAGGCGATTTAATTTCCTTGAACATATCGGTTCATTTTGTGGGTGGATTTTTTTTTAAATGATAATTTTTAAGTTATATGTACAAGCTACACTCATAAGCTTTACAATAATATACTAGTATATACTATACTTCCCTATGAGCAATGTTAAAACTAGAATAAAACTCAACACCATGTAACTTATATAAAGAAATGAAATGAATTACTAGAAGTACACTTAGTGTTAGTATTAAAATTATCTTGGTAAATGTATGTATATCATGATTGAAGATAAGGTCGGCGGAAGCATCCTGCGATCTATGCGGTGCAAGGGAGCGCCTACTGATGAGAGCGCTAAATGGCCGATTTGTAATGTAAATAAATAGAAAGAGATTGGACTGTCCAAATAATTGTTGTAAAGTGCTATAAATGTCTGTGTGATTGGTGTGCCACGCTAAAGCAATTAAATCTGCAAGATTTCACTTCGGCTAAAAACGGGTAAAAAGAAGCCTATTTTCAAAAATTGCAGTTTTCAACTTTCTATGTTCCATCGTTCGTTGTGCAGTATTTTTAAAGGGGATAAGCATGAAATGCACAGTTTCGCATAATAATCGAAGGGTGCACAATGCCAAAATGTTCCAAAAAGTAGGGACACTAATGGTTTCCTGGGAAATTTAATTTCTCAAGAAACCTATTCATTTCTCTCTTCTTTATTCGGCTTTCCGAGTTGCGAGCAAAACCCCCACGTAAACATAGAAACGTTCTCGGCACGTGACAAGACGATTTAATATTTCAGTTTTTACCGAGCTTACCGCGTTGTAATAAATGCGATCACAAATCTGCTTAGTAAAATGTCTATCATGTATTCACAATTGATATCAAAATGAATAAGTCCATTTATTTTATCATTGATTTCTAGGCCAAAAAATGAATGCACCCAGATCTCTTTACCCTTGGTGAACTTAAATTTTTTTTTTTTATTATTTAGACTTTGATTTGAATACTTGTAATTTTCGGTCAAATTTAGTATCGACTGAACATGAATTTAAAAGAAAAATGATTCCTTAATCCAATGATGTCAGATCATGATTTAATTTAATTTTTATTTGTTTAAATGTTAGTAAAAAAAAAAATAAAGCGATTTTGTTACTTTTAACGGATTACATATATGTAAGGAATTTCAAAAAACCGTTTTATTATTTGTTATTCAGAATCTTGTATCACTCGTGCAATATATTGTAATATCGTTAGGGTACAGTCCCTGTATACCTAAAGTTTGCATTACAATTTTTTTTTCTAAAAAGCTTAATTTCTCGAGAAGCAAGGATTCCCGAAATTATTGAAATACAATTTCTGGATAAACGAGATTTAAAAATTTCTATAAAACGGTGACCAATTTTCAATCTTAATGGTCTAGCCGTTGAATATTAAATGCCTGTCAAAAAAGATAAAGAGAAGCAGTAATAGTTAATACCGAATGAATCTGAATGGTTTGGTTGTGTTGTTATTCTGGCTGTAATGATTATTTAACTTCTTATTTTGCCAATTTTCCTCGTGATACTCGTATGCACAATACGTCTTGCTCAAAATAAATTAGGGAGGTATATCTGTTGTCGCTAAATTATATATTTTGTTCAGTTCAATTTAATTTGGTCGAAAGAAGAGGCCACGAACACAATCAAATCAATATCAATCGATGTAAAGCAGCAAGATTGATGGCCCAGTAACAGTAATTAGTTGTTCACCAACACGAATCATGAATTAATGAAATTAATAATTCCAAGATCCAAAGCTCAATTTCGAAATGGCATAATTGTACCTATTTCATTGCATTTGAGTAAACAGTGCTAAAACAGATGTTCTGAACATTATTCACCACATCCATATTTCAGTGTCAAATTAAAATGTATTAATCACACCAATTTCGCCAAAATCCTCTACATTAAATTTACTCAACCAACGTGTACTTATCTTTCTTTCCCATCCATCTTTAAACCAAAATAATTATAAAGCTTCAAACACAATATCTACTAATCATTATTGTATACACAGACAATTCACCAATTACGTGACATGATTCACAAAAAAAAAATCGTCGCCGTTCACACATTCACAATCAGACTAATTTTTTTGTTGGTTTCTTATCCTTCTCGATTTTTTCATTATTTTCCTACTTCGAGATTAAAACTAATAAATATTTTCAATTCCAGAGTTATTTTACACTCTAATCAATAAAATAAAATAAAAACTCGCCCGAACAAAAGAAAAAAGCTCACACAATTTATAAAATTGTTGAAATATACAACAAAAAAAAATGTATAAAATAATGAGAAAAGCTCTTGGAAAAGTTTTTATAGTGTGTCATTTGATTTGATGTGAGAAAGGTAGTTAAACACGTAGAAAATTATTTTGGTGTTTTTGTTTTGTTTTTCTCTTTTATCTTTAGGACATAATAAATTATTGTGTTGTCGTTCGGTAAGATTTGGTTTAATGTCTTTGGTATTCATAAACAACAAAAAAAAAAACAATATTTTGAAACTGGATAATTTATATGCCTTGAAATATAATATAAGTAAAAAAAAATTGTATTTATCTCGTCTAATCTAATACATATTTTGTGCTTTTATATTAAAACCGTCTTTAAGATAAGTTAAGCGTACAAAATAAAAATTATCCCTTGATAGCAATATACCTCAATATAACTGCATTGTCTGCTAATGGTTAAATGAGTTTTAGATTGTTGTTTTATATATTTTGTGGAACGTGTTTACGAGAATATTTTTAATATAAAAAGCTTTCCAAAAGTTTTATTACACTTTATTGAAATAATGGTTATTAAATGAGTGATGCTGCACGTTTTATTTTATGATTCGTTATACTGATAAAGGGAACATTGAAGCGCGGCATAGTAACACCATTTTTCTATAAACACTTTTTAAAAAAATGTGCAATATCATAAAAAGCTGTTTAAATGAACAAGAAGATTGTTTAAGGGTACATAAAAAATAACGAATGTGATGAAAGCTTTACTGTATATATTTACGACACAAACGCTACATAACATCATACCCTCAAATATGTCATCCTTGAAAAGATAAGCAATGATCTCATTCGAGACCATCTTCGTAAGACTGGTGTTCATCGTCACCCACTTTTAGAAAATCAATTTTCTACATTCGTTTATTCTTATATACCAATAAGAGGAAAACAACTTTTTAACGTACCTACATATTTTTTTTTTATTCTTTTAAAATCGGAAATGACTGTGGTGATTCCGGAAACGAAAATTTTTGTTGTCATATAGTTTATTCTGTGTTTTTCTTACATACTTACATAAATCGTAATCTTTTTTGTTTTGCTTATGTCGGTCGGTCAGTATATGAACAATTTAATTTTCTTTTTAGTGTAAGTAAGATAAATTATTGTCATAAATATTGTTTTCATCGTAGATGTCAAGTTTAGTAGGATTTTTGCAACTTTTTGGTATATAATGTAAGAACGGATGCATGATAAACAAATGAGATGATGTCAGAACTCAGAACTGGAAATTTAAATTAATTGTTTTGTGTGGCGTGGATATAAGCTTGTTCAAATTATAGAAACTAGATATTAAATCAGGATGGTAATGGACGGTTCTTTTTATGTAAATTTTAACGTCTCAACTGCATAAAAATATAAATCAGTAAGTTTGCTGTGCTTAAATCTGCCTTTTCAATTATAAACTGTCCGTATCTCTGCCTACAAGTATCGATATTCAAATAATGGTTTGCGTTCGTGCTTGATTGGAACACTTTATAGGCAATGAAATACGGGTTAAAGTTTCCTAACAAGGAAAAAGGTTGATGAAAGTTTATCATTGTTAATTTACCTGTCTATATCTAAATTTTTGTTTTTTACAGAAACACTTTTAACACTGTTGCGCACCACTGATTTTATCCGAGTAGGTTTACAGTGACTAACCTAGTTTCTTTTTGTGGACATTTATATAATAGACTAGAACATAGGCAACAAGTAGATGTAATATACATACACAGGTTTTTCAAAGGCTTTTGATAAAATTGATCATTCGATTATTAATGATAAGCTGGATCTTTCTGGGCATTAAAAATATGTTAAGGTTAATGATTTTAGCTCTCGTTCATTTCGTGTTACCTCAGGATTTCCTCAAGGAAGCACATTGACCTGCTTTTATTCCCATTATTTATTATTGATGTTATTGAGTGTTTCTAATTTGCGCATTGTCTGCCTTATACGCAGATGAGATGAAAATATTTGCTCCAATTCATGGTGTCTCTGATTGTGTTAAATTGCAATGTGGCTTGGATAACTTTTGCAGTTGGTCGTTTAACAATAAAACGTCATTCTCTCGGATACACCGCGCGCCAGTGTTTCAGCAATATTTTTTATATAATATAAAAAAGGGTTAAGTTCATATCCGACTTAGGAACAACATTTTCTTGTGATCTAACTTTTACTAAACACATTAATTTTATTATTACAAAAGCTTACATTATGCTAGGTTTTATTCAGCGCAATTGTATGTATGAAATATCTTGTTCCGGTCCTATTTTGTAAATACCATTCAGACAGATTTGAGAGCGTTTAGAAGTAATTTGTTTTGTAAGCTGTTCGTGGATTACCTACTGTACTGAGCGAGTGCATCAATATATTCTCTCACCTTATAATGATCGTTGTAATTTATTGAAACTACAACTATCTTCGTTCGCGATGTTCTGACTTCCCGAATAGATTGTGACGAATTACTTGCTCGTTTTAATATCTACGCTCCCAAATGCTGTTTGCGCCGCCGTTCTTTGCTACATAATGATCCTGTTTCTACAATTTTTGCCTTTCTGAACAAGTTTTGAGAATTTCGCGACTTTTTAATTCGTTTTACGATATTTTCGATTTTAACATGACAAGAAATTCGTTTAGAAATGAGTTGTTTAAATTTTTGTCGTTTTATGTTTGCTTACCGATTGTATATTTACTGTATGTAGTTTGCTATCAAAAGCAAAGGCAAATAAAAATGATGAATTCAAGCAACTCGGGTCGAAACGTTGAAAATATGTAGGAACCAAAAAGAAGGATAATTGGTTCACATTACTACAAACCAATTATAAGCTGAGCCAACAATTTTTGTATTTTTTAGAACAAATAATCGAATCCGGGTTTTAAAAACTCTCATGTAACGCAAACTTTATTCTGGACCCGTATTCTTAAAATTCACCCGAAAAAGCTACCGATGACTTTCTAGTAAGATATTTCATTTCAGTTGAAAATTTAAATTGTTTTATACATACTAAAATCACCGGTGACTTTTTTCTGCGGTTAATATTTATTTGAAATCAATTCTGTCATTAATTTCATTTTGACACAATTTTGGTCAGATGATTGATTAAATTAAGCTTTCGTTTTTTTATGTATATTTCGAATCGACAGTCTCGCATAAAACATTAAATTTTATTGATTTATATTCTTATTAAATTATTTCGATTCTCTTTATACATTAAAACACATACTTACGTATGTATGTACAGAAAGAAAAAGCTTGTAGCCATTTATTTATAGAATACTTATTTTATGAAAAGCTTTTTATAAATAATTAACCTAATGAGGTTTGGATAAATAATTTGTTTGGTTCAGTTTTTCAATTTATTTGGTATGAGTTAGATGTTGTTATATAAATATTAATTCAAAGAGAGAAGCAAAGTTTAATGACCTGCTGTGTCTCATTAGTCCCACTTTAATCTTAAAACCTTCCAAGAATTGGATCGATATATTTATAAAGCAAATATACATATCACAATCAAAATTAATCAATTTTCATTATTAATGTTATTAATTATTAATGTTTATTTTATTATTACTATTGTATGTAATAATAAAAGAGCTGTTGTTTGCGCATTGCCACGCGTCCTAATACGCTTTCAGTAACTTTATTTTAGATTGATTTTTAAAGCGATGTATTATGTTTATTGTGTTATATGAACTTTTTCTCACATAAGAAAGAAAGGTTTGGAACAAAGAAAATCCTTTTGATACGATATGTTTAGAAAAAATGAATTCCCTTTTATATGATTTATGATTCCCAATATAACACCGTCATCATATGTAAAGAAAATAAAACGATTTTTTGTTTGTTGTATTTCATATTTGGATAAATCTAGATTCTATCTAGATCAAGAAATAAAATCACAATATAAGAAAAAAATATTAAAAAACAATTTTCGCAACATGTGACATCACATCGCGCATAAGATTTGTGATGAAAAATTAATTTTCTCGATTTTATTTTTTTATTTCAATATTTTCTTCTTTCAATTATTTATTATTATTTATCCATTTTGTGGAAACGCATTTGGTTTATGTTTCGCAATGGGATGTGATTTGTTAATAACTTTATGTGTCCCCATTCCTTGTAATAAAATTATTGACAATCAACTACTGGATTGCTCAATTATGTTCATATACTTTTAAAAGAATATTTGAAAAACTTTGCTGTTTTATCGAATCATATAAGATGTTTAAATAATCATTCTCGATACTACTTTGCAAGAAAATTAGTAACTTTGCTAGCTGAGAGCCAGTTTTCACATTCACAACAATTTTTAGTATTAGCAATTAAAATAGCACAAAAACCGTGCTATTCTGTTTTTGAGATTCTAAATCACATATTACTGTATTTTAGGTCACGTTGAGTAATATTTCTGAAAAAAATTAACCACCATTGTTTCAAAACTTCTGTTGTAAAATTCAGTTGCTAAAATAGTTAAAAAAAATTGTGACTGGCAATTTCGCCATTTTAAATTCTTTTATTTAACTTACACGGATGTGATCAAATCTTGCATTGCAAAATGTTAATGCTTAGTCTTTATCAATCTTGATGAAAATTGGCACGCATGTGTAACTCGGTGACAATACAAGTTGGTGGTGTTCCCTAAGGGAATCCACCCCCACCCCCTCCCCCATCCCTTATTTTCCACCCACGCATCGGTTAAATCATCGTTTTGTCAATTTTAACATATTTATCAGATACAATGACAAAATTTGATTGTATTTCGAGGGGAGCTACTCCCGCACCCCTTATGTTCCACCCACAAATAAAAGAATTTAAAAAAAAAAAATGTTTTTCTTTTTCAAATTATTACTAATAGCAACGGTTCATTCCTGCGCTATATGTATGAGAATGTAGCCTGATAAGTAGCAATATGCAGAATGAGCTGTTTGTTAAGACGTACCGAAAGTTATAAACCAAATAGAAATGGGTTACAATTTACTCTTAATTCAGCATACGTTTCAAAATAAATTATTTTAAAATTCAATTTGATATCTACCTTTTATTCATGTGTATATTATGAGTACGATACAAATGAGCCAAACTATTTTCATTTTAAATTGAATTGCAAATCAAATTAAAATCCGACAAATCCATACCGTTTAAAATGGTATAAATTGGCACATATACTGCTTTCTATTTATGTATATCCAACATTCATCCATATCCAATGTTACAAAAAAGAATATCACTATTACAAATAAAAAATAGAACTTTGATGGATTTATGTAGATCCAAAACAAAAAACAAAAAAAAAGCTGGCCAGTGAAACAAATCCAAACAAAACTAAAACGAGATTACAGAGATTTCAAATTCAATTTTTATTTTTATTTTTAAATAAATTTTATTTGTTCGTAATAAGATTATTATTTATTTGGGTATCCGTTTACCAACGTCTAAATATAGGAAGATACAAATAAATAAATAAAAGAATGTAAAAAGGATTAAAGTTTTTTGTTGTTATTACTTTATGTGTTCCTGACAAGATTCCATCTCATCAAAAAATTTATTTTTAAACTTGAAGCCAAGACAAACTAAAATATGTAAGCAAAAAAATGCTAAACAGACGGAAGATTACATGAAAAATATTTTACCGGGTTGAACCGTATATCATAGTCATGTACTTATAAAAATAGCGAGACTAAATTTTTTCAACCCTCCTGAACAATTTATTATTACGTTATGACGTCCTACAAATAAAATAAAATTATTTACAAAAAAAAAGGATCAGCACAAAAAATATTTTAGGTAATTAAAATTCGTAATAAAATTTCACTTGAGATTTTTCCTTTTCTTCTTTTGACTTCTGGGCACATTTATCGTAATGCGCAAGGATTAAAGATTAACGAAAAATTTATATTTTTAATTTATTGTTTATATCTATCCATTTTATCTCGTGATAACGACCTCACAGATAAGAAGAATAAACAACAAATATGAACCCACAAACAACAAAAAAAAAATGGAAAAACCAAACAAAATACAGGGAAAACCACTTTGAGAAACATCAAAGTCGAGAGATAAAAATAAAAAGTTTTATTTTAATATTTGTACTTATTTAAATTTGGAATTTGTTTTTTTTTTATTTTTGGGAAAATATTTGAAAATTTATAAAAAAAAGCTCTAATTTTAGCTTTTTGAGAAATGTGAATCATTAACGTAGGTAGTCAGATCGTTAAAAGTTGTTTAAACAAATTCTATTTTGTGATACCATCTGGGTTTCGTATAAAATGGTATATAGCTTATATTATAAAAGTTAATGCACCTTAAAAAAACGAGACTTAATGCGTATAGACGACATATTATTGATGTTATCAAGTTGAAAAAAGGCTATAAGTAGTTAACTGAGCTTTCACCTGTAGAAACTTTCATAATGAAATTATGTCTTTTGGTCTTCAACAGCTGATTGTTTATACATGACGGCCTTGGTTGTCATGCAGGATGTACCGCAATATACATTTGTAAGTGGTGTGACCTCTTCCTATCTTATTTTTCAGTTGAATTGGTCCGGCATAATCAATACCAATTTTGATGAATTTACCTTAAAAAAGTAAAGGCATTGCTACTGGGGTTGCTAAGAGGCTCGTTTTGAACCAGTCCAGCCGGTTACAGCAATAAGCTAGTCACCGGTCGAATAAAAATTTCGTTACTACTAGGATTTATTTCTAGATACATACATGAATGCGGTTCAACAAAGCACGAATTAAAAATATTTGCAATATTGTCTATGGGGTCCAAATAACACGTTTCTGTTACCTATATCTTTTTGTGTTCATAATATTTAAATATTACCGACAAAAAGCCACCAACGCTGTGAGATGATCATATTACAGTTTACAGAGACCCTAATACAACTCAACATAAAGCAGCTATAGAAATCCTCAAAATCACAAAAAAATCTCGAAGAAATATCGAACATCACCAACAGTTTTGAATTAACTGTTACATCAATGAGCAGATAATCTCAAAATTCTCAAAAGTTTTGACTTACCTTCAATGTTAATCTCGAATATATTCCAAGCAACCCAATTCGCCCGTTTAAATTCACAATATTTGGAATAATCCAAAATTATTTCAAGAAACTTGGATAATCTAAAATATTCTCAAAAAATGACACCTACATATGTAAATCAATATCTTCCAAATTTAACTTAACTTTAAATAACTCGATGCTAAGCAGGCCATTAATTCTGTAGCAAGAAGCAACTCCATCGCTTGCAAATTTCGAGGAATATCGGAAACAACCTCGAAAAATTCGAATAATGTAAGAATTCTAGGAAAATATCGTTAATCACAAAAAACTTTGAATTTCCTGAAAAACTCGAATAAGCTGAGCATTCTGGGATAATCTTAATAAAACCCGAAATCAGTAAGAATCTCGAATAATCTGAATATATCGAAAATATTGAATTCTTGTTCTGGTGTATTTACCTTCGCTTCACAAAATTTTCGGAAACATTTTCTTTATACTTAGTTTATCATCAGACAGATGAGTCCGAGATGTTTTCGAAAAATTCGAACATCGTATTTACCAATCAATTTCCGAACAAGTTTTGTAATTTCACAGCGCTGAGTGCTAAACAGTTTTATATATTTTTTTTAAATGAAATGTGATTAATAGAATAATAGCTAAAATTACTTTATAAATAAAATTGAATTATTATTGCCAAAATGTATCTTTAAATTTTTTTTGTCTAACATAGATACTGAATGGAATTTTTAGTTTAATCGGCAAACATTGGAAGGTCAGGATAGTAAATTTCGCAGCAGAATTAATGGTTCTTGAAAACATCAAGATCCCTCGCTCTGAATTTAAAAACTTTATCAGAGATAATTAATTGTTGTTGGCATTGGTAGCAGCAAAATTTCACGAAATTCGTGTTAATGTTCCATTATACGTTCTTTTAAGTTAGTTAGGCCACACCTCAATTTATTTTAATTTCTTTTACGCTAGTAACTTTTAATTTTGGGATTCCTTGAGTCCAAACAATTGGTGTCTGTCTGTCTATCTGTCTGTCCGTGTCCTCTCTAGGTCTAGAGCACATATGATTTAACCTTCAACCATTCGAACTGAAATTTCATATTTAAATTGTTTTCTTATATTGGCAGATCCTGGTGAATGTTAATGAAAATCGGCCAATCTATGAGAATAAAATGTTAAAAATAAAAGTAAAACAAAAAATCCAAAATTTTAAAAAAATTGCTTAATAATCTTCCTCAAGATTCTCCGTTTGTAAAAGAAAATAGTGTGTTGGCTCACCTCAATTGTTTTATCTGATGTTTTTTTTACCTGTGGCCGGTTGGACCATTTTACAAAGGTAGCAAAGCTCCTCCTATCTTATTTTCAGTTGAATTGGTCCGTAAGGAAAGGCATTGCCATATAAAAAAATGATAAGGAACAATTCGGTCGATTTGTCGTTGAAACTCATTACATGATACAATACAAAATAAACCTACCGACAAATGACGTCACAACAAACAAAGCAAGAGGACATTATAAGTAATAAATATATTAAAATTCTTATTATGTAAATCGAATATTATATGTAAATCAACAAATTTTTTGACAGCTTCTGTGAATACGGAATTTGGTTGGTTGATGGTTTTCGCAAATTCGAACTACTTTTTCACAATTTTGATCAATAATATATTTTAAAATGAGATCAAAAATTAGAAATGTCGATTTAAAATTTCAACCAGTGTCTTATGGATATGGCAATGCCTTTACTATACATGTAGGTAGCTTCGCCATTTGTTTACCACCATTAAGCGTCATTGTACTGTATACATCTTCAACTATTCCCTTGCTGATCGTGCTTTTCTTTTTTAAAACGTTTGGATTTTTTATCTATATAGTGCTGTTCATCATGATTTGAAGTCCTTTACGCCAGTAACGCCAGTATCGGCGTTGTTTAATCTTTTGCAAGCAACAAACTAGTTGTTACCTGTTCGAATTCGTTCGCGGTTTTTAAATGTTAGATCGAAAGATCTATTCTGATTAGATCAAATTCAAAATTGCATTGCCTGGGTTAAGGATTTTTGCTATGATTTTTTAATGCTCTTACTGTGAGAGACACAATATACGTTGCAAATTCTGGTGACTTTGATTTACCCAAGTCCACTAAAACATTTTCCCAAAATTTGCAATTAATTGTGGCAAATTTATGTTTCCACTACCTCTAAATGTTATCAGTTAGATCACCTTGGATTTTTTTTCCTGGACGATCAATTTTGCAAACCAACTAGGGTCATTTTCAAACCGGTTTTTGATTCAGTCCTATATTTTCGGCATCGTTAATATTTCAGTAGAGAGAGGGGTTTCGTACAAATTGTTTGCCGCTTCGTGTTGTTCAACTCAATGTCTGGAACATCTCGACGGAACCCCTCATTAACTGCTGGATTTTATTTTGGACACATCGGGAGTTAATGGCAAAATATAGCGACGAAATTAAAAACGAAATTGCATAGAATTAAAAACATGGGGCTGGGTTGGGCAAGTTATTTGCATACCTTAAATCAGAAATTATTTAATTGAGCCAATATAAGATTTAATCTAAAATTTTATCAAACACCGAATCATTATTTTACGCTTTGTACCACTTCTGTATATAGCATAAGGCTGAACATTTGTTTTAATTTACATTAATTCGTGTGTTCTGCTTTTATATTTTATTTTTATTTTAATACAAAAGCATTAGCGAAGAGACATTAATCTAACCGGCAAAATAATAATACCAAAATAAAAATTAAAAAAAAAAAATGGTAAAAGAAAAGCGGAAAAATAAATTAATTACTAAAAATGGTTTATCATCGTCATTACCAACATCATCGCGAGAATCATTTATCAATAGCAGTAGCAGCACAACAAACAACAACAATAACGGCGGAGACGACGATTTAATTAATAATTTATTATGCAATGATAATACACAAATTAAAAAAACGCTAATATCGACCCCAAAATCGAGAACAACATCCTCTAGCTCAACATCGTCATCATCATTGACATCGTCATCCGCCTTAACCATGGACGAGATCTTATCAATTGACACCAGTTTTCGTGATAATTTTAATAAAATTAAACTCAAACAAAATCAACGCAAATTAAAACACTATGGCGGTGATGATTATATTAATAAAAGTGGTTTGGTTTGTGAAAAATTAAAACTATTAGCGTTAAGTAGCAGTGATGATGAATATAATGATGTTGGTAATGATAATTATGATATAATAAAATATTTAAGACCACAAATAAAACGTAAAAGTTATAAACAATTATGGTTTTTGTTGTACATAATGTTTTATATATTATATTTAATAACCGGTGGTTATATATTTTTAACGATTGAATCACCTGCCTACGACGGTGTACTGCGTAACACAAATACAACAGCAACCAGCACAACAAGTTCAAATGGCACCAGCAAAATTGAGGAGATAAAAACATTATTTTTAGAAAAATATACAAACGTTGATGGTAAGTTAAATGTTTTATGGGAGCGTGCGTATAAAGATTTTTTGTGTTTTGTTTTTGAAGGGTTATCAAAATTTTAATGGACCATAATTGTATGTGAGGAAGGCCATTAAATCGTTTCGCATCTATGTATGTACATAATTTGAAGCGTTTAATTAAATATTTTGAATTCTGAATGCTCTATAAAATAATTAGTGTTGATTTAAGTTTTACGCCTAAACTTACTCTAAAATATGTAAAATCGACACCTAAATCAATACAACGAAATTTTGTTGACAACAATAACTCGCTCTTTGAATTGATAAACAACAACTATTTGGAAATTTATAATTCAGATTTTTTTGATTAACAAATTATTTCCTTATGCTTAATGTATCTAGGGTTTTCCTCATTTGCGAATGTAAGAACTAAATAAATTTGACATATGAAATAAATCGTAAATATCTCGAAGATCGTTGTTGAGAATTAGATTAAGCTGGAAGTTCGACTAAGAGCTAACTATCTTTAAGTTTTTAATCAATTCAAATGTCAAAATAAATGTTCAAACCAAGCCACTAATAAATCAAAATTCGGTAACATTGTTTTAAATTAGAGAATGCTTGAATTATCTGTATTTCTTATCCAAATTTACTGGCTTGTTTGGCAAATCCAAAGTAATATCCAGTCAAATAATTTATTAACTACTTATTTTTTATTTTTATGCATTTATAATCAGGCTGACCATCCACGAAGTTCTTTATAAATTTTATAGGTTCACGACGATCCTGTACCATTAAAACTGTACTAGAAAAAAAGTTTAGACATGGCCGAATTGTGAAAGTGGGCGCTCAATATTCTACATGAAAAATTTAGTATAAGATCAAAAAAAATTTGAATATACATAATATGTAGATAGAATGACATTCGGCAGATTCAATTGAATTCACTTAATATTTTCCTTTGGTTTTTACATTGTGCTTATCACAAATATTTAATTTTCGAGTATTTTCATTTATTAAACGATGAAAAATAAAGCCTGTAGCGAATTTTTCTTCATAACTAAATTGCTTAAAATTAAGTGGCACCGGCGTTGAAAAGAGACTCATTAAGTAATGCGGTCAAATAAGAATTTAACTGAGCTATGCTGAAAAATTCAATTTTTCAAGGAAGACATTGTTTTGTTCTTAAACTTTAAAATACGAATGGTGATATGCAGCTTAGTAAGCTGCTTAGCTTTTTAAATATTAGAAGCAGCAGATATTAAAAAATAATTGAAAAAATTAGTTTTATGAAACTTTGGTTCAGAGTTAGTATTTTTCCTCAGCGAGTAGCTAGAGCAACCCAAGTGATGATTTCCATTCATTACAAAGTGTTTATTCGAACCTTTAAAGACGTACGGGTGTTTCCGTTTAAGAATTTTGCTTCTTGGTAAATAATGGCCAAGATGAACTATACTTATAATACAACAATCTGATCACATGCTTTTGAGCAATTATTATAGGTTTAATTGTTTGATAATAAGTTTCACCACAGTAACAATTACCGTAACGCAATCTTGACTCATTGTGAGCGTGATAAAATATTTTTAAGGAGTGAAGTATATTTTTTAATTCAGTTGTATGGCATTCCAGGTTAATTGGCAATCTACGGTTAATCCTAAGAATTTACTGTCTTTTCCGACTCTATTTATAGACAATTATAATTATTTAAACGAATGAAATTCATTTAGATTAAAGATCATTGCTAAGGCTTAGAAATTAATAAGAGTTTGTATGCTGCAAACCAATTACTCAAAACATTTCAATCACTATTATTCATATATGTGAAACTGTGGTGGGATAATTTGGAGTAGTATAAGCAAATGGTATATCATCAGCAAATGAACTTAATTTATCATTAAAATGTTCCCTAAAAATAGAAATAAAATTAGGCCAAACGAAAAGCACATCGAAAGCTTTTGCAATGTCTACGAATAAAACGGATACCGTACGAAAGTAGATTCATTAGTTCGATTAAAGCATCGTCTTCTGTACCCAAATCAGATCGAAACCCATATTGGCAACTACTACGGTCACCTCTCTTAGAAAGAGGGATGATCGTTGCAAGTTTCAAAGAATTAGGAAAAGTCCCTTCAGTTATGCTACGGATGAATAAAGAGCATAACTTATCATCAATATTAAAGCTTATTTCCATAATTGCACTACTAATTCCAAATAAATCAGAAGAATATTTATGCTCTAGCGAATTAATAATATTAAATAATTCAAATGATGAAAATGGTCTAAAGGAAAAATTAATATTAGGGCTGTTATCAAGCTTAACAGAATCGTCAACTGTATTTCAAGTTTCTTACGTCCACACGGGCTTTCGATATATTGCTTCAAAACTATTTGTTAAATTTATTGGCAACCTCAAATATACAAGTAATTCCGTTTCTTTTATCATCAAATATTTCAGCGATTTGACTATGTCCGGAAGACTATTGAACATTTTGGGAGCCAAAATTAAAAATGAGTTTTGAAACTTCGTTATGTAGAATCTTTGAAGTCGAATATACTGAGGGTTCCTTATATTTCATCTATAGTGCTGACCTTTGACTGGTTCACAATTATAACAAAAAAAAACTTTCAATACTTTGAGCACATATAGATGTCTAAGTGGAAATATCTCCGGGGACTGAAATAGAATTTCTCGTTGCATTAACAATAATCCTAACAATATGCTTCTGCGCAATAATGAGTGGTTGAATTCTGGTGTATAAGTGCCATCCTAACAAACTAAGCCATATGCAATTTTGAGTCGACTAATGCAAAGTATTTATTATTTAAAACTACAGTCGAGTATTCACTACGTAGTAAATAAAATTTCCTAATCATTACTATGAGACACTTACGAAGGTCATCGTCATCGATATGGTGTCTCCAAAGAATAATATTATTCGCAGTTATCCTAAGTACTTAAAAGATTCAACGAATTCAATTTTAACATAACCATCGTTACAAGCAATTTGGTCGCGTTACGAGCGTGATAAAGAACATTAGGGTCTACAAAAAAAGCATCGCTAAACTTAAAGAACATAATATACCTTTAGTTTTTGTACTTAGGAACATTGTATGCTCGGATCGCCAGTTCTTCAGGAGGATTAGGTTCGATTGCATATATTGAGTAATAATGTTACGTTCAGGTTGATTGTACATGAATATACCATCCACGTCATCCGCGAAAGCGATCAATTGGAAATTAAAGTCAATATAAACAATAGAAAATATACCAAAAACAACAATGGACCTAACACTGAACTTTGCGGAACGCCATCGTTTGAGATTTTAGGCTGATTCATAATACCTTTAATCTTAACAATCTCTCAAAGCAAAGTGACCCCTGGGTCTAGGTTTAGCATAAAAAAGCTTTTTCAATAGAACTTTGTGGTTAATCATATCTTCGTAAGATCAATAAAAATAGAGGCAACCGCATTTCTCTGATCAAGTCCTTCGTATAAAAAGTTGTTGAGATGTAATATAGAGCATTTTGTATGCCTTTGGATTTTCTGAAGCCCAAATGGCTGTCATGTAAAAAAATTGCTGCTGTCCAAAAAACTAGTAATCATCGAATCATTTCCAGACGAATGCGATATTTTAAGTTCCGATATTACATTTAGAATTTCAAGCGGGAAAGTTTCTATAACAACACACATGATTTTAATTCAGAATTACTATAAATAAGATTGGCGCAGGATTCATCATCACAGTTGATGTATTGTTTCAAATTTAAGACAGCATTTACGAAGTGATTGTTAAACAAATCGGTCAATTCGCGTGGATCGGCTACTGAAACATTTTCATCCATACCTATTTCTTCAATTTGAGCGTTTGACCTTTCTTTGTTTAAATTCCATCGACTAATTTCCAACTTTGTTTAATGTTACCATTGACAGCTTGAAACTTATTAATTAAAATTAACTTTGGCCAAAAATATTTCCTGTTTAACAGCTTTAATTAGTGCCTTAACTCGGTTTATAAAGTTCGGATCATTTAAATTATTACTTAGTTGTTTCGAAAGTTTATTTTTAAACCTAATTTTTCTAGGAAGGGCCGCCTTATCCATGGCTTGATAATTCTATCTTCTTTCGCTCTAACCTCAACCAACGAAGTATTTCCATCAACATAAAATTTTAAGAGATTTATGAAATAGCTCTAGACAAAAGACCAACTTTCTTCGTTTAATCAAATAAATTCGAATAATTAATAATTTTGATATTCTGTTTCGATTCGGATGAGTAAGGATTAGGCCCATAGATAGGTACACATAAAATACCAATGGTCAGTGATATTTATACTTCGAATGTCAGCTTCGTAACTAAACTCAAACTTCGGTGAATGTCTAAAAAACAAGTGATCAATGCATGTGGAGGAATTGCTTTTAATACGGGTTGGCTTATTTCTGTGGCCACAAGTCATAGACTCATAGTAGCTTAAGTCAAATTTGATAATTTTTCTAGAGAGTTACAAAAAATTGAATATTAAATTCATTTATCACTTATGCCAACTAAAGCTACTAGG
The DNA here is from genome assembly GCA_963556165.1 of Tipula helvola. Classification (NCBI taxonomy): domain Eukaryota; kingdom Metazoa; phylum Arthropoda; class Insecta; order Diptera; family Tipulidae; genus Tipula; species Tipula helvola. Next base: position 343,586,067 of record OY744483.1, on the reverse strand, counting down.
GCTTGCGACCATAGCCTTTAGCCACGAGGTATTACCACTTCGCGTCAAATTTAGTGAAGTTAGGGGAGAGATAGAAAAATCGACGTAAGCTATACTATGACTTGTGGCCACAAATTTATCAGCGTCTAAGGCCGTGAGAGGCCATCATGAGCATGTAATCAACTGAAATTCAAAAATATTTAAGTTAATATCACCAAAAACCATTAAATTTTTGGATCGCCGAGTTTTACAGAAAACGGTACCACGAACACCACTTACGCGGTAAATTTTCGTCAAAAATTGTCCGGTAGATATTAGTTGACAAATAGCGATTTTTTCTTTTAAAAAAACCAAAATTTTCAAACCAAAAATTACTTAATGATAAAAATTAATTTGAAAATGCTTATTTATTAAAAAACAATTCTTTAATTTTTAATAATATTTATTGACGAACGTCATTTAGAAAAAACCTAATGGCCGATTTTATGAATGAATTGGATAAAATGCAAACAAAATAAAAATTAAAAACTGCCTAAACTAAATTTTTTTAGACAATTAGGCGCATGCGGGACACCTAAAGATTAATAATGATTACGGGCTCTAGTCCCTGTTAAGGACCAGTTTCAAGAAACATTATATGTATGTTCGCTTGCGCAATTCCATCGACACATCTTTAGGTGTAGGGCAAGATTGTGCAGTTTTGTTGTAAGTTTTAATTCAGTTTTGATTTCTAGATGTCAGCTATAGATTGTTAGCATTTATACAAAATTATTATTATTATTTAATAATGGCTTTAAAAGTATGAAAATACCAACAATTATAGAGGTCTTCATCTTCAAATGACATTCACCAATGACATATTCATAAAACTGTGCTAAAACTGCAACAATAGTTCTTATTGTCCAGGCATGACTTGCACAAGTCTGACTTGAGCGATAAGCTACACAGTCTTATTTGCGCAACTGAACGTTACCATGCTTGGGCCAGTCTAACACTATACCTTAAATATGAAAGTTGCCTTGCATACCTCTAAATGTTGACTGTATAGAATAAAAATTATGATAATTGTATCAGAGAGATCACAGCACAGCCGAACATCAAATTACAGACAGTTTATTAATGAATTAGGTGTAAGGTGTATCCCAATTGTCCATTTTACCAGGAATTTACACAAATATACAATGAACTCGTATTTCAATTAAAAGAAAACTAAATATAAAATAATTCTACTAAATTTATTTTTCAATTAATTAGTAAATTAAACCAAAATAGAAACAAAAAAAAAAATCGGGGAATTTTTTCTTCTCTCGATTCCTCTAAAATAAATAAGCAACAACAGTAGGTACACATAGCACAAACCATTTATCCTTATTATATATTTACGGTTTGATCTTAAAGCTCTAGTTATTAATCAAACTTTTTTCTTTTAAATTTTCTATTATGTACTTGTAGAGTTGTATGAGTGGTTCAAATGAAAATTCTTCACTTAGTTTTTTCCCAATTATTTAAGTTTTAAAGTCAACTTTAGCTCCGAAGTGACTGCAAACTATTATATAAATAGAAAAAAATCATAGGGTGATTCATATTTTGATTAAGATTATAGAGTCGAAATTATGATTTATGTGTACTGTTCATTTTATGGTTTTATTATTAACCCTGTATCGAATATAAAATATGAATAATAATGTACATATCCAACCTGCATTTGTCATAATTTTATAAATTTTTTATGAAGTTTTCTTTTCATTCGATTGCGCTAGTACTATATTCCTAGTTATCTGTTTTGTATCATGAAAATTTTAATGATTTATATACTTATAACAGGCATCGTGTATATCGATTCTGGTTTATTATCACACTACCTTAGTCCAAATTTATCCGTATTTATACTTATCCGTATTCGAAAGTATGTTTTGTAGCATCCTCTAGTACCTGTTTATAATTTGATTAATGCAGCAGTTTGCATAAGTGGTGGTCAATTAGATGTTAGGGCAGCGCTGTTCTATAGACAAAATAATAAAACGTCCTGTATTTCACTTATAAGGGGTAAATAAACCCATAAATTATACGACTGTATGTAGATTTATGCTCTTATATACATACTTATTTTCCAGTTATTCAACATTTTTCTTTATAATTTTCGAAAGCACACAGAATATGTAGGTGTTATCTTGGAAAAACTAAATTTAAATGTACGAGTATATGTACTATTTAGAAAATTCTATTAATTTACAATAGTTTTTCCAATAGATATCACCTACATATGTATAATGTACATACATATAGCATTATACCATACACATACTTGTTATTATATGTATTAGATATTGAGAAAATTAAGTGTAGTCACATAAATTGTTTTAATTAAATTAACATTTTCTTATATTTTTCTTATATGTTTCAGCATACGAATTGGAAAATTTACTAAATGAAATACGAGAATCAACTGAAATCGGTGTACCAACATCATACACAAATTTAACAAATGACATTGGATGGTCATTTGGTGAAGCATTTTTCTTTGCCGGGACGACAGTAACAACTATTGGTAAGTACCTACAAAATGGTGCAATTAAAACTATTCTTGCATGTTTATTTTACATTAAGGAGAATGGTGTGTTTTGTACAAGTTTACTTGATTGTATATACTGTACATACATATATATAGATAGATACATTACGTTATATATTAATAAGAGTAAAAGTAGTATATGAAATAATATACCTATACCTGTGTTGTATGGTATACTCGCAAAGTTATAAATGAAACTTTTTAAGAAACTTATTAAAATTTTATCGTATAATAAAAGGAATGAAAAATAAAAGTTTTTTGGAGAATATTTCTTAAGTCCTCCGCTGCTCTACTTCAGTGTCTGCAATATTAATGACGTGATATTTAATGAGATATTTAGTGTATATGTAACGCAAGTGTACGGCAATGCCGTATTTTCAGTTTATTAAAAAGGGCCGGTCTAAAGGAAATTAATGAATTTAATAAAACAATTGCGATAGAGTGGCATCCGGATTTCTCAAAAATTTCATTAATTATTAGAGAATCAAATTTCAAAACCCAAATTTATATTTGTACGTATATTGTCGGAAAAAATTATTTGAATAATTAAAATATTTTGTACGTATAATACTTTAATGACATCTGTTATAAAGAAATATAAAAATACTAGAATCGCGTAACTCCAGTTTTAAAATAAATGTAGAGAACTGTCGTTTATTTTATTAGTTTGTGCATATGCCAATGGGAATATACTACAGCAATAAATTAATGTATTATGTAATCTGTCAAAATGTCTACCATAATTTCAGGTAATATTAAAACGTATACAAATAGGTGATAAAATCTACTTTCTGTTATTAAAATAAAATTTAGTGAAACATGGACAGTTTTTTGTGCAGTTAATGCACGCGTCTTTACACAAATCCTCCGAAATAATTTGTTTTAATTTAATTAATAACGGACATTGACAGATGTATTGATTCATGTTCTTCATCAAATTTGTGCTACGCTCCTGGTATTTTATTTTAAAATCTCTAGTGCTTGTGTAATTTAGTAATAAAACAGTTAATTTAATTTATTTTGGAAAGACATTGGAATTACCCACAGTGATTAGACACGACTCGTTATTAAAGACGTTATTAAACAGACGAGGCATGCTCAAAAGTAGCCCGAAAAGATCGCGGTTGTAGAGTAGAGAGGGAATGAGTGTATTTAAAATGCACTGAACAAAGTTTACTGATTGTCGTGATAATACGGTAAGCGTTGAAGCGTTAGTACAGATAAATTTATGCAATGGTAGTTCCCAAATTCACCCCTTACACTGGACTTAAGAATCGGAGGATGAGGGACATTTTCCAGGGATCGGGAAAATGCCCCTCCGAAGGCTTTTATTAAGTAAGAAAGTACCTGGAGAAAGTAAACCCGATGTGCCCCACTTAAAGAAGATGGGTGGATCTCCATTGCACCCAGCACCCGTTTTAACGTCCAAATGGTACAAACAGTAGCGGAAAAAGAAGGTAACAGTTAGCCCGCCAGGTAGTCTGAAACAGCCTGATGCAAACAAGTTATCGAACAGATCGCAAATGTCAGAGGGGGAGTTAACAATAGAGGCGGAAACCTGAAAGATCCAAAAAATTAAAATTCTAAAACTTGTGATCATATGGAATTAAGCCCAAGGAATTAATACCCTGCGAGCCTTATTTCGTTTTTTGTAGGAATTAAGGTCCCAGAGCGCTATTTCTTTTCTGAAATGGAATTAAATTCCAAGGTTTTAATGCCTTTTTTGGGGGATTTTACCTTGCGTGATTATTCACTTACTAAAATAGAGAACTTCTTAAAATAGAGAACGCAGATCAAAGGAATTATATCGCTACTGATACTAGTAGATGGATCACAAATTTTTGAAATTGGCTTTTGGTTTTGTCCATTGTATTATAGAATAGAATTGATGAAAGTAAGTGAGGGAATTACGAATTTTATTCATGTAACGGAACGTTAAAATTTTAAAATATTCTGGAAAATAGAGATTTCCGTTCTTATTTGGAAATTGAATTTCCATTTTCTGGAACATTTTAAAATTTAAACTTTCTTTTCCAGACTACAAAATTGGGACTTATTTCATAAAATTTTTTGGGAGCTATTTCATTTTAAAACTGGGGATTTACCGCATTAAAATGTGAAAGTTGAGACTTATTTCACTTGAGAGTTATTTCTTAGAACCTTCAAATTACACCCATTTTGAAGAAAGCCCCATATGGTGTTGTTCAGAAATTTATTCAAGGAAGCATAGTTGACATACCTGAAATAGAAATAAAAATGATTAAAACGTGAAAAAGAGTGGGTTGCACGAGTATCTACCACACACCATATTGGTGTATAGTAGAAAATTGTGCAACCGGTGAAGTCTTCGCAGGATGTGAGATCGGAAAATAATAGTCGATTAAAGCAGCAGAACAATATTTTCCTCGAAGGTGTTTTTATTTGTATTTACAATTCTTATACTTGCTCTGTGGTACCATATGTTCGGAACGCAAATTGATGGTTTGGAATAATGTTCCTGTTTTATAATACTGGTTTCAATTTTGTTAGTAACATTTTTTCAAATAGCTTTGAGACTGTGGGCAGCATGCAAGAAGAGTTTTGTATTCCCACTTTTACATTTTTATACCCTTGTAAACTCACTTACTTGTATTATAGCCACAAATTTTGCCATTTTCTAATTAGTTCTTTCCTGTATAATTTCTTCATCTCGTAACATAATCTTGGATCGCATCATGGATCAAATATATATACATAATGAAATGACATATTTAAAAATGATCATTTTGTTGTAACTTTTATCCACGAAAGTCTTATTGAGTATAGACAAGTTCTACGATCGTCTTACAGTTTTATCAAGAGATTTCTCCTCTAAAACTGTCTTTTATGTGAGAAGCTTTTCCTTTTATCGCAAAGAAAAGCAATCTGTTTTTACAATAATGTAACAAACACTCTTATCTAAATTTAACAGATGACGCAAAATTTAATTAATTTTCATAAAATTTACCTGGAAAATATTGTACCTTATAATGACAACCAATCGACATAATTAAATTTCACACGAACACTTAATAAAAGCAACCTAACGAAATTATAAGAACCCCAAATATAAAATTAATTTCTTTAAAGTGATTTGCTACAACAATTCGCTACTTCTTTTCTTCACTGTGTTTTATTTGTTATATACTAAACGAGTATAAGCGAGTACATACATTTCCCGCACAAATTTAATTTTCCAACTTTGGATTGTTTTACAAAAAAAAAAAAAAAATATATTTTTTATTATCAAGCGCACAGTTAAATATTTTCCGCAACAGACAGAAAATTTACATAAAAATGTTTTTCGTACACATAAACCACTATTATCACGGCGATGATGGGCGACTGGAAATATTAAATGTTTTATTTGTAATTAAATTTGCAAAATAAATTTTTTGACTCTCGAAAACGGGTGACAATTTTAGACACAAACACTCACACATTTTTAGGAAATTTAAGTATTATCGCTCTCTCTGCCCATTTAACTGTACATTACATATAGCTATACATCACAGTATCACACACAATAAATAAAAAACTATCAAAAAATGTATAATAAAAAAGCTTTTTAGTAAAAACCATAATCTTGAAATTTATAACAAAAATTTATTCAATTAATTTCCAAATAGTTTGTAGTAGAACAAAAAATTATGTAACACATTTTTCGGTTTTCAACGAGAGAAAAGCTTTTTTCAATAAAACCAAAATAATAAAGCGCATAAGCTGGTACGTTGTTTTGTTGTTGTTGTTGTTATCGTTGTGCTTTCTAATCCTTTAAAAGCATTTCATTTTCATTCATAAAAATAAAATAATAAACGATTTCCAACCATTAAAGATATTTAATTCTATTTTTAGATACAATTTTTCTTATCTTCCTACGGTCTCTCTCTCTCTCTTATGCTTTAAGTTTAGCTCTAGCGGTGCTCTGTTATACGGTTTACTTGATTTTTTGATCTTGATACATTTTATCATGTCAGATTTTCGGTATATCGATTTACTGGTAGAATTAATTTAAATGTATTTGGATATATGTATGTGGTAATGTACATAAATAAATTCTAGAATTAGTCGAACAGTATGGTAAATTACATGTTTTATCTTTATACCTCGAAAGCTCTCTATAAATAGAAAGGTTGTTGAAGGTTTTTTTTAAAAACAGCTTTACCTACATGTCAAATTTGTATTTATTTGTTTTATTTATTGTGAATTTGATATCTTGGTTTTATCACGGGGATATGAAATTAAAATTAGGTTTTAGATTTGTTTAATGATGAAACCAGGAAAAGTTGTTTAAGGCTGCTCGCTGCACGAGAAGGATTATTTTTATACAAAGATTATTTTTCAATAGAGTTCAAATTTCCTTGATGAAACCGGCTCTATAGAGCCTCTAAGGTCTTTGGGATAGCAATGAGAGCTTTTTTCCGCCTTAGGTAAAAATATTACGTTTATCTCAGTCAATTTCCTGAGAATGTGACAACGTTTCATGTTGCCTTTAAAGCTGTTGATTGCCCACACTATCTTTCTCCTGCTTTTTAATAAAGATTTCAGGCCCAAATTCGTAGCACTCCGGAAAGTGGGTTTTCAGTAGTAACACGGTTGTGGTCCAAAAACACTTTGGTTTACTACGTAAAGTACTGGACATGAAGCCAGTACTTTACGTAGCCTCGCTGTTTTAGAAGATTCCTGTATTTTACCACAGTAGAGTCTCCAGGCTCTTATTTTGGTACTACTTATTTCATGCTTATACATATGTTTTGAGTATTTCATTATAGCAGTCGTAATCCGCAGCAGTTTTTGTTTTCGTTTCTTTTTTAAAAAACCTTTTGCATTTTTGTTGAGAGCTTTGGAGCTGTTGCGACCACCAAGGTGGCCGTTGTTAGCTCAAAGCTCTATTCAAAGCAGACGCTCCCAACATAGCTTTCTGAAAGGCATCAGTTAGCTTGACTACTAAATCATCAAGCATATGGGTGGATACAGGAGGCTTTGAAACCGATACTGGTAATGAATTATCTAGAATAGTTCTATAGGTATGCCAGTCGGTTCTATTACTGTTTCTAACGATAGCTTTTTTTGTAGTTGCTGTAAACAATTCATACTGAAGATAGCAGTGATCACAAAAGGAATGGTCATCAGACATTTTCCAATTCACAAGACTATCCTTAATTAAATCTGAGGCAAGTGTGATATCTAGTATCTCTTGTCTGTTCCTAGTTATAAAAGTTGGCTTACGCCCAAGATAACATATTTGTAGGTTAGTACTTAGAATGAAATCAAGAAGTAACTCACCTCGGGCGTTTGTATCGGTGCTTTTCGCTTTTGAGCATCCATTAAATCACCTCTAAGAATTCCAGATGGTACATCATCTCGTACATCACTTTATAGTTTGGAGCATTGAGTCTAATTACTCGGTTTCCACTAACCATGGTTCTTGGATCAAGACAAAATCAATTCCAGCAGCTTTAACTTTGAGTAGCAGAGCAGCCGAGGATATGCCTTATAGTGGTGTAGATTAATCTGCAGAATTATCAATCTTAGAGTCCACATTGTGACCTCAGGGATCTTGACATCTCTCAGTCCAAAGAGACTGTTTTCATGCTCTCTACATACGTATTATGGAGCACCTTCGAGCCACCACCACCCCGCCTATTGGGCCTGATAATTCGGAACACAGGGACAAGCTTTATCAAAGCTTTTGTCGTTGACCGTTATTTTTGAGGGAACAGCTTTATTCGAGCTTATTAATATTTGCTATTTGAAATCCAGACTAGCTATATTGTTGCTTATGTCCCGGTTAATTTCTTGGCCTTTAGGACCGGGCTTGGAAGCCAATGTACCTTCAGCCGCAGCCCCCGGGTTTATTATTAATTATATCTTTTTCCATAAAATTCCTCAAGGAGCGGAGAAAAGAATTCAACAAAAATTCAACTTTGTTTTATTCTAACTGGAACTCTACTGAAACTCATACCCAGACGCATTTTTGCCCTAGAAACCTATAGGCGTGCAAATCGTAGTACCACGCTTCTCGTTACGTTTCATCTTGATTATCTTGATTGACACATCCCTGACAGTCACAGAATATCGTTTCATTATTTTTATTTTTTTTAATCATACCGTGCAAAATAAGTTTCACTTCAAAAATTTTATTTAAACAGGCTTGACAATCTTTTATGAATAGTAGTGACTAAGATTATACATAGTGATAACTACCGATCAAAAATGTCTCTATCACTACTAATCATGAAAGAATCATCAATCAATTTTTAACAACATTGTTTGGTAGTAATTTAATCGCTTCATAGAAATATATACCTACATAACTACAAACAAGTATAGTATTGATATCTCTCGGAAAGCAACGCGGAAAGAAATCTTCTACTTCAAAAGTGTTTTTATGCTGAGGCCCTAGTCAAGTCTTATTTCCGACTTATTTGGCTTATTCAACATGACGGCGTGAAATAAGCCATTTGGTGTTATTCCAAGTATTCGTTCATGACTCTGGTAACATGTACTGAACGGCTGTTAAAGATCCGGTTGGAACCAGGTAAAGCTCGGTGCGTGCTTTCATTGAAATTCCCGCGCATATCATCTGCCTCGAACCCTGTTGTTGATGGTGCATGGAGCGTAAAGCTCTCGTGGTCGTCGCCATACTCATTCTCGCCAGAAAAATGTAAACTTAATTTCCCAAATTTTCGATTATTAATTTGCCGATATACATTTAAATAGTTCATGGCGTCCCACATTTTCTAAGATTGTTTTGAATGACCTAGAATTTGGTTTTTGTTTCATATTTCCAGCTAGTGCGGTTCAAAAGATATTCGCACCAAAAAAATCATTGTTTTGGAAACTCTCCTAAATAAGGCAAGAAAGTTTACAATAAGCCACCTCACGAGATGACTTATTCTTGGTTTTCAAATAAGTCAGTCTACAAAAAATAAGTCGTGAATTTGAACTTCAGCTTTAATTTGTAAATGGTTTCGATGGTCTCCTCCTTATTTTGCAACCCAAAAAACAAACATTTTCGATATGGAAACCACGGCGGATCAAATTATAATTATTTCTCAATTTATGTAAAGTAAAAATTTTGATTAGTTTGAATAATTTTACATTTTTATTCGAAATATCATGTGTACCATTCAACAAATACTTATGTACATGTATATTTCGTTTTGGCGTTTTCATTATAAAATTCTCCGGCATTTTCCCATTTAGTTATTAATATACTATAGACACGACAACAACAAAAATGTACGTCTATCATTTAAAATTTCATGGATTTGAAAAAATATATTTGTGGGCTATAGTTCAGTTGATTTTCAATAAAATTGAATTTTCTGCGAAATGTGTAGAAATATTCGAGCGATTCAAATGACCGTTGGCATGACGATTACAGGTCTCAACGCCTATTGATAGAGGTATCAACCATCGAAATCGGAGCACAATTGCAGATTTTCGATTTTTCTGGTTCTGAATTTGTGGGCTATAGTTCAGTTGATTTTCAATAAAATTGAATTTTCTGCTAAATGTGTAGAAACATTCGAGCTATTCAAATGATCGTTGGCATGACGATTACAGGTCTCGACGCCTATTGATAGAGGTATCAGCCATCGAAATCGGAGCACAATTGCAGATTTTCGATTTTTCTGGTTCTGAATTTGTGGGCTATAGTTCAGTTGATTTTCAATAAAATTGAATTTTCTGCTAAATGTGTAGAAATATTCGAGCGATTCAAATGACCGTTGGCATAACGATTACAGGTCTCAACGCATGTTGATAGAGGTATCAACCATCGAAATCGGAGCACAATTGCAGCTTTTCGATTTTTCTGGCTCTGAATTTGTGGGCTATAGTTCAGTTGATTTTCAATAAAATTGAATTTTCTGCTAATTGTGTAGAAATATTCGAGCGATCCAAATGACCGTTGGCATGACGATTACAGGTTTCAACGCCTATTGATAGAGGTATCAACCATCGAAATCGGAGCACAATTGCAGATTTTCGATTTTTCTGGTTCTGAATTTGTGGGCTATAGTTCAGATGATTTTCAATAAAATTGAATTTTCTGCTAAATGTGTAGAAACATTCGAGCTATTCAAATGATCGTTGGCATGACGATTACAGGTCTCGACGCCTATTGATAGAGGTATCAGCCATCGAAATCGGAGCACAATTGCAGATTTTCGATTTTTCTGGTTCTGAATTTGTGGGCTATAGTTCAGTTGATTTTCAATAAAATTGAATTTTCTGCGAAATGTGTAGAAATATTCGAGCTATTCAAATGATCGTTGGCATGATGATTACAGGTCTCAACGCCTATTGATAGAGGTATCAACCATCGAAATCGGAGCACAATTGCAGATTTTCGATTTTTCTGGCTCTGAATTTGTGGGCTATAGTTCAGTTGATTTTCAATAAAATTGAATTTTCTGCTAAATGTGTAGAAATATTCGAGCTATTCAAATGATCGTTGGCATGACGATTACAGGCCTCAACGCCTATTGATAGAGGTATCAACCATCGAAATCGGAGCACAATTGCAGATTTTCGATTTTTCTGGTTCTGAATTTGTGGGCTATAGTTCAGTTGATTTTCAATAAAATTGAATTTTCTGCTAAATGTGTAGAAACATTCGAGCTATTCAAATGATCGTTGGCATGACGATTACAGGTCTCGACGCCTATTGATAGAGGTATCAGCCATCGAAATCGGAGCACAATTGCAGATTTTCGATTTTTCTGGTTCTGAATTTGTGGGCTATAATTCAGTTGATTTTCAATAAAATTGAATTTTCTGCTAAATGTGTAGAAACATTCGAGCTATTCAAATGATCGTTGGCATGACGATTACAGGTCTCGACGCCTATTGATAGAGGTATCAGCCATCGAAATCGGAGCACAATTGCAGATTTTCGATTTTTCTGGCTCTGAATTTGTGGGCTATAGTTCAGTTGATTTTCAATAAAATGGAATTTTCTGCGAAATGTGTAGAAACATTCGAGCTATTCAAATGATCGTTGGCATGACGATTACAGGTCTCGACGCCTATTGATAGAGGTATCAACCATCGAAATCGGAGCACAATTGCAGATTTTCGATTTTTCTGGTTCTGAATTTGTGGGCTATAATTCAGTTGATTTTCAATAAAATTGAATTTTCTGCTAAATGTGTAGAAACATTCGAGCTATTCAAATGATCGTTGGCATGACGATTACAGGTCTCGACGCCTATTTATAGAGGTATCAACCATCGAAATCGGAGCACAATTGCAGATTTTCGATTTTTCTGGTTCTGAATTTGTGGGCTATAGTTCAGTTGATTTTCAATAAAATTGAATTTTCTGCTAAATGTGTAGAAACATTCGAGCTATTCAAATGATCGTTGGCATGACGATTACAGGTCTCGACGCCTATTGATAGAGGTATCAACCATCGAAATCGGAGCACAATTGCAGATTTTCGATTTTTCTGGTTCTGAATTTGTGGGCTATAATTCAGTTGATTTTCAATAAAATTGAATTTTCTGCTAAATGTGTAGAAACATTCGAGCGATTCAAATGATCGTTGGCATGACGATTACAGGTCTCGACGCCTATTGATAGAGGTATCAACCATCGAAATCGGAGCACAATTGCAGATTTTAGATTTTTCTGGTTCTGAATTTGTGGGCTATAGTTCAGTTGATTTTCAATAAAATTGAATTTTCTGCTAAATGTGTAGAAATATTCGAGCGATTCAAATGACCGTTGGCATAACGATTACAGGTCTCAACGCATGTTGATAGAGGTATCAACCATCGAAATCGGAGCACAATTGCAGATTTTCGATTTTTCTGGCTCTGAATTTGTGGGCTATAGTTCAGTTGATTTTCAATAAAATTGAATTTTCTGCTAATTGTGTAGAAATATTCGAGCGATCCAAATGACCGTTGGCATGACGATTACAGGTTTCAACGCCTATTGATAGAGGTATCAACCATCGAAATCGGAGCACAATTGCAGATTTTCGATTTTTCTGGTTCTGAATTTGTGGGCTATAGTTCAGTTGATTTTCAATAAAATTGAATTTTCTGCTAAATGTGTAGAAATATTCGAGCTATTCAAATGATCGTTGGCATGACGATTACAGGTCTCGACGCCTATTGATAGAGGTATCAGCCATCGAAATCGGAGCACAATTGCAGATTTTCGATTTTTCTGGTTCTGAATTTGTGGGCTATAGTTCAGTTGATTTTTAATAAAATTGAATTTTCTGCGAAATGTGTAGAAATATTCGAGTTATTCAAATGATCGTTGGCATGATGATAACAGGTCTCAACGCCTATTGATAGAGGTATCAACCATCGAAATCGGAGCACAATTGCAGATTTTCGATTTTTCTGGCTCTGAATTTGTGGGCTATAGTTCAGTTGATTTTCAATAAAATTGAATTTTCTGCTAAATGTGTAGAAATATTCGAGCGATCCAAATGACCGTTGGCATAACGATTACAGGTCTCAACGCCTATTGATAGAGGTATCAACCATCGAAATCGGAGCACAATTGCAGATTTTCAATTTTTCTGGCTCTGAATTTGTGGGCTATAGTTCAGTTGATTTTCAATAAAATTGAATTTTCTGCTAAATGTGTAGAAATATTCGAGCGATCCAAATGACCGTTGGCATAACGATTACAGGTCTCAACGCCTAATGATTGAGGTATCAACCATCGAAATCGGAGCACAATTACAGATTTTCGATTTTTCTGGCTCTGAATTTGTGGGCTATAGTTCAGTTGATTTTCAATAAAATTGAATTTTCTGCTAAATATGTAGAAATATTCGAGCGATCCAAATGACCGTTGGCATGACGATTACAGGTCTCAACGCCTATTGATAGAGGTATCAACCATCGGAAATCGGAGCACAATTGCAGATTTTCGATTTTTCTGGCTTTGAATCTGTGGGCTATAGTTCAGTTGATTTTCAATAAATTTGAATTTTCTGCTAAATGTGTAGAAATATTCGAGCTATTCAAATGATCGTTGGCATGATGATAACAGGTCTCAACGCCTATTGATAGAGGTATCAACCATCGAAATCGGAGCACAATTGCAGATTTTCGATTTTTCTGGCTCTGAATTTGTGGGCTATAGTTCAGTTGAATTTCAATAAAATGGAATTTTCTGCGAAATGTGTAGAAATATTCGAGCGATCCAAATGACCGTTGGCATGACGATTACAGGTCTCAACGCCTATTGATAGAGGTATCAACCATCGAAAATCGGAGCACAATTGCAGATTTTCGATTTTTCTGGCTTTGAATCTGTGGGCTATAGTTCAGTTGATTTTCAATAAAATTGAATTTTCTGCGAAATGTGTAGAAATATTCGAGCTATTCAAATGATCGTTGGCATGACGATTACAGGTCTCAACGCCTATTGATAGAGGTATCAATCATCGAAATCGGAGCACAATTGCAGATTTTCGATTTTTCTGGCTCTGAATTTGTGGGCTATAGTTCAGTTGATTTTCAATAAAATTGAATTTTCTGCGAAATGTGTAGAAAAGTTCGAGCGACTCAAATGACCGTTGGCATGACGATTACAGGTCTCAACGCCTATTGATAGAGGTATCAACCATCGACATCGGAGCACAATTGCAGATTTTCGATTTTTTTGGCCCTGAATTTATGGGCTATAGTTCAGTTGAATTTCAATAAAATTGAATTTTCTGCGAAATGTGTAGAAAAGTTCGAGCGACTCAAATGACCGTTGGCATGACGATTACAGGTCTCTACGCCTATTGATAGAGGTATCAACCATCGAAATCGGAGCACAATTGCAGATTTTCGATTTTTTTGGCCCTGAATTTATGGGTACAGTTGAATTTCAATAAAATGGAATTTTCTGCGAAATGTGTAGAAATATTCGAGCGATCCAAATGACCGTTGGCATGACGATTACAGGTCTCAACGCCTATTGATAGAGGTATCAACCATCGAAATCGGAGCACAATTGCAGATTTTCGATTTTTCTGGCTCTGAATTTGTGGGCTATAGTTCAGTTGATTTTCAATAAAATTGAATTTTCTGCTAAATGTGTAGAAATATTCGAGCGATCCAAATGATCGTTGGCATGATGATAACAGGTCTCAACGCCTATTGATAGAGGTATCAACCATCGAAATCGGAGCACAATTGCAGATTTTCGATTTTTCTGGCTCTGAATTTGTGGGCTATAGTTCAGTTGATTTTCAATAAAATTGAATTTTCTGCTAAATGTGTAGAAATATTCGAGCGATCCAAATGACCGTTGGCATAACGATTACAGGTCTCAACGCCTAATGATAGAGGTATCAACCATCGAAATCGGAGCACAATTGCAGATTTTCGATTTTTCTGGCTCTGAATTTGTGGGCTATAGTTCAGTTGATTTTCAATAAAATTGAATTTTCTGCTAAATGTGTAGAAATATTCGAGCGATCCAAATGACCGTTGGCATGACGATTACAGATCTCAACGCCTATTGATAGAGGTATCAACCATCGGAAATTGGAGCACAATTGCAGATTTTCGATTTTTCTGGCTTTGAATCTTTGGGCTATATATAGTTCAGTTGATTTTCAATAAAATTGAATTTTCTGCTAAATGTGTAGAAATATTCGAGCTATTCAAATGATCGTTGGCATGATGATAACAGGTCTCAACGCCTAATGATAGAGGTATCAACCATCGAAATCGGAGCACAATTGCAGATTTTCGATTTTTCTGGCTCTGAATTTGTGGGCTATAGTTCAGTTGATTTTCAATAAAATTGAATTTTCTGCTAAATGTGTAGAAATATTCGAGCGATCCAAATGACCGTTGGCATGACGATTACAGGTCTCAACGCCTATTGATAGAGGTATCAACCATCGAAAATCGGAGCACAATTGCAGGTTTTCGATTTTTCTGGCTTTGAATCTGTGGGCTATAGTTCAGTTGATTTTCAATAAAATTGAATTTTCTGCGAAATGTGTAGAAATATTCGAGCTATTCAAATGATCGTTGGCATGACGATTACAGGTCTCAACGCCTATTGATAGAGGTATCAACCATCGAAATCGGAGCACAATTGCAGATTTTCGATTTTTCTGGCTCTGAATTTGTGGGCTATAGTTCAGTTGATTTTCAATAAAATTGAATTTTCTGCGAAATGTGTAGAAAAGTTCGAGCGACTCATATGACCGTTGGCATAACGATTACAGGTCTCAACGCCTATTGATAGAGGTATCAACCATCGAAATCGGAGCACAATTGCAGATTTTCGATTTTTCTGGTTCTGAATTTGTGGGCTATAGTTCAGTTGATTTTCAATAAAATTGAATTTTCTGCTAAATGTGTAGAAATATTCGAGCTATTCAAATGATCGTTGGCATGACGATTACAGGTCTCGACGCCTATTGATAGAGGTATCAGCCATCGAAATCGGAGCACAATTGCAGATTTTCGATCTTTCTGGCTCTGAATTTGTGAGCTATAGTTCAGTTGATTTTCAATAAAATTGAATTTTCTGCGAAATGTGTAGAAAAGTTCGAGCGACTCAAATGACCGTTGGCATGACGATTACAGGTCTCTACGCCTATTGATAGAGGTATCAACCATCGAAATCGGAGCACAATTGCAGATTTTCGATTTTTTTGGCCCTGAATTTATGGGCTATAGTTCAGTTGAATTTCAATAAAATTGAATTTTCTGCGAAATGTGTAGAAATATTCGAGCGATCCAAATGACCGTTGGCATGACGATTACAGGTCTCAACACCTATTGATAGAGGTATCAACCATCGGAAATCGGAGCACAATTGCAGATTTTCGATTTTTCTGGCTTTGAATCTGTGGGCTATAGTTCAATTGATTTTCAATAAAATTGAATTTTCTGCGAAATGTGTAGAAATATTCGAGCTATTCAAATGATCGTTGGCATGACAATTACAGGTCTCAACGCCTATTGATAGAGGTATGAACCATCGAAATCGGAGCACATTTGCAGATTTTCGGTTTTTTGGCCCTGAATTTATGGGCTATAGTTCAGTTGAATTTCAATAAAATGGAATTTTCTGCGAAATGTGTAGAAATATTCGAGCGATCCAAATGATCGTTGGCATGATGATAACAGGTCTCAACGCCTATTGATAGAGGTATCAACCATCGAAATCGGAGCACAATTGCAGATTTTCGATTTTTCTGGCTCTGAATTTGTGGGGTATAGTTCAGTTGATTTTCAATAAAATTGAATTTTCTGCTAAATGTGTAGAAATATTCGAGCGATCCAAATGACCGTTGGCATAACGATTACAGGTCTCAACGCCTAATGATAGAGGTATCAACCATCGAAATCGGAGCACAATTGCAGATTTTCGATTTTTCTGGCTCTGAATTTGTGGGCTATAGTTCAGTTGATTTTCAATAAAATTGAATTTTCTGCGAAATGTGTAGAAAATTCCGTAATAATGTAAATACATTATTATTTGTGGTGGCCGTGGCTTATATCACACTTAAATTGTTTGATTTAATTTTATATTTTATTCAAAACTTGAAATAGTTTTTAATTTTCTTTATTGTGATATTTTTTGTATTTTATTTTATTTTAAAAATACTAGTTTCGAGCTTCGCTCTTTGTCAATTTTTTGCAAACTACTAAAAATTGTTTGTGTTGTTTGTTGTTTTTCGATGCTTTTCCTGGTTGTTGTTCTATTTCATTTTTGCTACCCTGTCGTACAATCTATTTATTTTTGTATTTAGTTTTTCATTTAAAATCAGTGTGTTGTTGCGTTGTTTATGCACAACACTTAACGGACGAGAATCACTCATACACTGATATTCACAGCAATTTAATCATATTACACAGGCTACAAAAGGGAAATATAATGGACCGGTACGAAGAGTTGGAAATTTATAAACAACGCAACAACACACTGATTTTAAATGAAAAACTAAATACAAAAACAAATAGATTGTACGACAGGGTAGCAAAAATGAAATAGAACAACAACCAGGAAAAGCATCGAAAAACAACAAACAACACAAACAATTTTTAGTAGTTTGCAAAAAATTGACAAAGAGCGAAGCTCGAAACTAGTATTTTTAAAATAAAATAAAATACAAAAAATATCACAATAAAGAAAATTAAAAACTATTTCAAGTTTTGAATAAAATATAAAATTAAATCAAACAATGTGTAGAAATATTCGAGCGATCCAAATGATCGTTGGCATGATGATAACAGGTCTCAACGCCTATTGATAGAGGTATCAACCATCGAAATCGGAGCACAATTGCAGATTTTCGATTTTTCTGGCTCTGAATTTGTGGGCTATAGTTCAGTTGATTTTCAATAAAATTGAATTTTCTGCTAAATGTGTAGAAATATTCGAGCGATCCAAATGACCGTTGGCATAACGATTACAGGTCTCAACGCCTAATGATAGAGGTATCAACCATCGAAATCGGAGCACAATTGCAGATTTTCGATTTTTCTGGCTCTGAATTTGTGGGCTATAGTTCAGTTGATTTTCAATAAAATTGAATTTTCTGCTAAATGTGTAGAAATATTCGAGCGATCCAAA